>JARQZK010002906.1:772500-790000 GCA_030704885.1 Cynegetis impunctata
CATCAAGTATCGGCCCAATCAATTAGTTATATATATATACATATATTTATATATATATATATATATATATATATATATATATATATATATATATATACATATAAATTATATATAAAATATAATAAGGGAAACATGAATTCAATCTCGGAACAAAAGGTTCAAAATTAAATTTTATGGAAACTTTATAAATTAATAGGCTTGAAAATTCCCAGAAAATACTTAACAACCAATTGAATGTGAACAGCTCCCCCTT
Organism: Cynegetis impunctata; assembly: GCA_030704885.1. Lineage (NCBI taxonomy): Eukaryota > Metazoa > Arthropoda > Insecta > Coleoptera > Coccinellidae > Cynegetis > Cynegetis impunctata. The sequence goes on from JARQZK010002906.1 coordinate 772,754, forward strand.
CTCAACCTTTTCAATGAATAAGTGTCGTTTGTTCTTAGAATCCCAGAATGGACTTCCCAAGTTTATGATTGTAGGTACTTTGCAAACCTCGTGTTAGATGATTTAGTTTAAAATTCGCACCTGAAGAAGCTGTAGTGTCAGCGAAACGCGTTGTGCAACTGTTGTTGTTTTATTATATGTTTTATTATATGTGAAAATTCTCAAACATGAATATATATATATATATATATACATATATATATATACCAGGGGCGGCTAGTCAAAGGAGGCTAAGCCTCCTCAATAATATTCCGTGTATCACTAATATATTATATTGAATAGTCAGCATTCAGCATATTTGTATTAATCAAAATCATATTATTTTATGCACCTACCTTCCTTTCCAGCTACATTATATAATATACCTAATTTATTAATAAAGATAGAAGGTACTGCATTTCATTCATTTCAAGATTTGTGGCAACGCTGCGGAGGCTTAGAAAGGTATATTCTCAACGTTCATTATGCCTGCCACAGAAAAGCAAACAACGGTGCAAATACTCCGAATGAATACTTCATTGCAATAGAAAAGCAAAACACATGTAAATGGCAACACGGATAGGAACCCAGTCTCATACAATGTCGACCAATCACAACTATAGAATTTCGCGTGACATCGAGTGAATTCGTTGTAAAGCATTAATTGAATCGTAGTGTGATCGTAGTTACTAATGAAAGTTTATTTTGAAAAACTATTTTCTGTATTTCAAACTACTGATGATACGACTCAATTTAGCCCAAAACGAAAGAAATTCAGTTACGCAGATATGGATTTTCACTATAAGCAAATATTTTATGAAATTTTGGATACTATTAGGGGTCAAATAGAAATAAGGTTCTCTGATTTGAAAGAACTGCATTTCTTCGACTTACTCAATAAAAATTTGTTAACCGGATTTTCGGCTAATTTTCCAGATAACCTTTTGGAAAATTTATGTCAAAAATACACTTTTATTGATAAGGTGGCCATAAAAAGTGAACTGTGTGTTGTTTATAATGACAATGAAATTTTGGGGCAAAATGAAAATCATGTGAGGACTATTAAATACCTTCTTGATAATGATTTGAATCAAGATTTACCCCAAGTTTATAAACTCTTATGTCTAATTGTTTCTATCCCTGTTTCTATGACATCGGCTTGCGTAGAGCGCTAGTTTTCCACTCTTAAGAGAATTAAAACTTATTTACGAAATTCAATGAGCCATGATCGTTTGAAAAATATTAGTTCGTTGTTTATTGAAAAGGAATTGGTAAAACTTTTGGTGAAAAACAAAAAATTTTATGAGGATATTATAGATCATTTTGCTAACGTTAAAGATCGCAGAATCCCGCTAATCTTCAAAAATATATAATAACATTTTATTTGCTCTCACCAGCTGTTAACAAATTCGTTAAGTAGGTAGGTAGGTACCTATTTTGTGAAAGAAAAAAAAATTTGATGAATAGATGAATTGATTAATTGGCTGAGAAGAGTTTTTGTGAATATTGTAAATAGGAGTTGTAGGTCTCAAGGGAGACACTCGAAAGTGAAAACAAATTAATAGCTTAGGGTGCTTGTTTTACTTTGATTTTCTTTAAATTATAAGGCGGTTTACATTGAAATCCTAAAAATTTTCGCCTATGGTGTATTTTTTAACACCTCTTATAGCCTCCTCAAACCAAAACCTCACGAGCCGCCACTGAGATATACTTATTTGTATAATTTCTGCGGTTCCATCAGAATCAATTATCATCTCGACAATTATTGTTCGTTCGAATTCTATTTAATTCAAACGTATCTACTCTCTAAATAAAATGCGGCATCAGTGACGAAGCCTTCCTGCTAGACCGTTTTTAACAAGGTTAAATATGTTCTCAGTTATTCTAAAACATTTTTCAGCATTTGTAATGAACATCAAATATACTTATTTGTATGCAAGTTAAATGTTCCTACGAGGGTAGAGTGAGCAGACACCCCGTTAATTAGGAACCCCTTCGCCGGCTTTATTTATACGGATATGCTTTTGTCTATTCCACAGTCATTGAGAGTATTGCATCAAGTTCAAGGCGGAAGGTCTGGTTTCGCTTCCTGTTCCACATTATTATTCAACCGCAGAGGATGCGACCAATATACTCCCACCGCAGGTTCCAGTTCCTCTCAAGATTTCTCGTTTATACGGTCCCTCTTCCTGTCACAAATACACCTGGACAGACCCCGTCCTGTCTCTACGAAATGAAACCATTCACATTCCGCTGCAGAAATTGCGATATCATTTACATAATAGGTTAGGCCTATCGGATGACTGAAAAGCACGGCCCCCATTCATCGAAACAATCGCTACGAATAATGACACGAGATACTTGTAATACACCTAAGGAAAGTTCGTTTTTGCATTGTCATTTATATGTTTTGAGTAGTTTTTTTTTACTGAAATAATAAACGATTTCCCTTTATCGGAAGTCAACAGCTAGGTGCGAGGGTAACTTTTAAATCTTAAGATCTTCCGGGCTACGATGTCGAGATTTTTTTGATGACAAGTGAAGTTGAGGATATTCGAAAGTTGTGCATTTCTATAACCATTCAAATTCACTCAGAAGTCTGGTACTATAATTCGGTTGATGTTAGGACTTGAGTAAATGTTTTCTCACTGGCCCTTATTTTATTGCATGAAAAAAGAACAAAAATGGGGGCAAAACACGACCGTTGTGAGCTCTACTGCTTATGTATTTTTAGTTTAGTGTCATTTATTACGTGGGGTACTAAACCTCCGACTAATATTATTTTTGGAATTCACGAATAGTTTTATAGTACTAAAATAGACTGCTAATGATAATGAAAATCCTACTGTGTCCTGAGTTTAGGGGATGAATAAAAAATTCTCTTCCTGTAGGGTCGGAAGTGGGATTGAGCTTTGAATTTTTTGTGATGGATGAACAGATTTATTGCAGTTTTAGTTGCATTAATTGATTTACTTAAAGATATAAAGATGTGGTAGAACAACCAAAAATTTCGTATACTGTTGCTTCTAATTTATATTTATCTCAAAATATCTCATGAATTGTATACCTAGGTTATGAATAAAAATAGATTCCGACTAATCCATGCCTTTCTAAAACAAAATGATAATAACGAAACAAGGGATATTACACTAGATGTTGGTTCCCTAGTTAATCAGTTAACATGTCCATTTCAATTTCTGTCTATGCTTTCCAATATGTTGAATATTATTCAAATATTACCGTATTCACGCCTGATTTATTTCAAGAATTGATTTTTTTAAATTTTATTCACTTATTGAAAGCCATAAGAATTAATATGATCACTTTTTGATTATAAAAAAAAACAATTCAAAATGTCGTTTTGCTTAATATACACCAATAAATAATAAAGATGATATTTTATAATTTTTCGTCTAAGCAATTTGATAGTATCATTGCTTTTATTATTTAAGTGCGTGATTAACTCTTTGAAATAGATTTAGCATTTTCTCATTGAAAACTACTTCTGAGGGAGTAATTAAACTACTCCTAAAATAATTATAATTCTTTATCACTGTTTGAAATTAAATGTTTCTGTAGAGTATATAACTCTACATCAATCTCATTTGATATGTGCCGTATGATGATAATTTTCGATTAGTAAAAATATAAAGAACTATACATGCAAATTTGTATTGTTTGTTACAAAAAGATCATTTCCTACAAAATTATCGGGTATTATATTATGACAGTACTACTCTAGATCATCTCATTATATATATATATATATATATATATATATATATATATATATATATATATATATATATCATTGTATATTATATATACATACTATGTACTACGTACTATATTTTTTTTTTCAATTAGGGAATTTCAAGTCTCATCAACCTCTTGGGTTATTATTAGAGACCACTTTAAGTAATTACATTTTATATAATAAATTTATATCCATTAAATAATTTTTGACTAATTCTATATTACACTTATAACGTAAACTGTTTGTGATTGTTCCTATGTTGTATTGGTCACGGGACTCTTGATATTTGATACTATGAGTAGACGGCTACTTCTAGCGTTGATAGTTGAACTTTCTCACAAAATTTCTCTTAAAGCATGATTGATGAAAATATAAAATTAGAGTTGATTGTAGATATACTAAAAATCACTATACAAATTCAAGTGGGAGCACAGTTTACACACGACTTTTTATGTTAGTACTTCCGAGTCACCAACAGAAATGTTATTTTTTGTTATCCAAACAATAACAATGTCACATTCCCTCTGAGAACAAAATACTTCTAGGAGCTATGACGTGGTAAGTGATGTAGAACAAAAGGAACACAGGACCGAAAAAAGCCGTAAAGGAAACAATTCAAGTGCGTTTCACATTGTCGCACCTGTGCATACACAGAGATCTATGAATTTGGAGGTCGTGTGCCTAGACTTCTTCGGGCTATTTTGTGTGTGGCATAGTCGCATGCCTCTTTAATTTCTAAGATATACATATTGAGAAACGGTTAAACTGATTTGGTTCAACGAAATGTCGGTGGTCAGAAATTTTTTTATTTGAAATTAGCACTTCATGAAATTATAACCTTCCGATTAAAGGATTGAAAATATTCACTCGTTATTTGAGGATTCAAAATAATTGAATAGTTTTTATTTTCGCAGTGATGGGTGACTGAATCTTAATAATATATTATATATATATATATATATATATATATATATATATATATATATATATATATATATATATATATATATATATATATATATATATATATATATATATATTTTACAGTTGATGTTTCGTCACGAAATTCTTGACTTTTGAAATTAATTTGGCGTTTATTCGTTAATGCCAAACAAAAAAAATTAATCAATTGAAACATAAGATCTCTACATTAAAGAGGCGGTGTTAAAGCAAAATAGTTGAAACTTTTACGGTGCATTTCCCTAACATCTACACGATCCACGTGAAAAATTTATTTCAACCTTTCAATTCAATATGGATGAGCTGTGGAGATACGCAAAATTTCTAGACACAATGGAAAAATAATGAATTTCTAAATAAAAATGGCGACGGGAAAGAAAAAGTTTATACAGCAGAAGAAATTTCCCTTGCGTCACTTCAATTCATGTACAAAATTTTCAATCCTTTGACACAATTTGTAGTGGGTTTGAGTAGCCAAAAATCTTCCAAAATCTGGTTTTCAGCTTCACAAATCTTCCAAAAAGCACTAGGAGTTTGAGTTTGCGATATGTTGTCGATAATTAATTTCTAAATCTCTTTTCACCAGTTTAAAAATTTGAACTGAATTTACCCAAAGTTCGATAGTTTTGGTTTGCATCAAAAAACACCCCAGATACCAAATTTTAGCTAATTGGTCTGATGGAAGTCACTGTTGAATTAACTGTTCAAGTCAATTGAAAAATGTCGTATTTACAGATGAATCACGCTGATAATGCCTGTACTCGTTTCAGAAGCCAAGCAGAGCACGATGCGATATTGTACTTGATTAGGAGATCGATTGTGAATCCAGTGTGACATGAGCTTTAATTTCTTGAAGTGTGTTTTTATAGATAGAAGTTCTTGATATCGTTTATTTTATATGATGAATGTTCATGAATATTTTTGTAACTTTTATACTATAATATATTCACAAAAATTTTGCGTTAAATGGGTTAGATGTTACAGATCAAGACTCACTTAATATTTTTTTCCGATACCGTTTCATTGCAGAGGTTCATCGGTTATACAAAATTTATTCCATATTAACAAATAAGTTATCAAGCGATATTAATCTCAGAATTATTTTGACTAATCCTCAATCGGCGATATTCAGAACGTATGCGAGTCCAGTTATGCTAATGCCAATAACAAATCTTCACATTTTATAGTCAACGGTACAACGAGACTGCATGACTGAACCGAAATTACGTAGGAGGCTTGAATGAGGAACCTGCTTCTTCAAAGTTACCGAGATATCAAGCTGAAATGAATCAATGGAGCACTTAATTTCCTGTTTGGACCCAGCCTGGTCGTGTTAATTTAGGATGACCAGAAATATTATTTGAGTTTGATTTGAATATGCCAATGTTCAAAAATTGAGTATATCATTTTTTTCGCGAAAACATATCTGCGTACTTATGTAAAATCTGAAATGTGATGAAAAATAGAATCAAAACTACATTACGTCACTCATAAACTGGTACTTCAACTTGATTTTCTCAATCAAATCCAAATTATTTTCAACAAGCTCTTTACCTTATTTGTCAAAAGAATAATACTGTAAAAAATTTGTAAAAAATTGTATCAATTGTTCATGATATTTTATTCATACATTAATCGATTTTCAATTTATTATCGCATTATTTACTGTACATATATTTAGGTATATTTCAGGTTTTATTAGGTAGTTTTGAAACTATGTACCTTCAATAAATCACGGTTCATTGATAATCGAAGTAGATGAGGTACATAACAGGAAATTCTCCAATAGATCAACTTCAAATACAAATTAAATTTTTTCAGTACTATCCACAACTTCAGCGCATTCAACAATTCATCAACCATATCGAAAACATGAATTCTTTCTAGAATAGGTGTAATATTGAACATAGTAGAAATGAAGTTAAATATATTTTTAAAGACAAATCATTAAATTGAAAAATTGAGAACTTATTTTGTACATTACATAGGTAAGAGATTTTTGTTTTCCCTTACCATCTAATATTAGCAGACTTGACTGCTGATATTGGATTGAATATCATATAATAAGTAACTGAAGACGGTCACAGCCGTAAAAAAGTTAATGAAACAGTGGTATGTTTTCTTGCTTTTCAATTATTCTAAAATTTATAATTGCCATAAGTGATTATTTCTAAAGTTTTGAGAAAGTCAGAATTTCGTGACGAAGCTCAACTTGTTAATGAAATCGGATTTTGAAGTTAAATGGCCTGTTATTGCTTATAAAAGATAAGATATATATATATATATATATATATAAATATATATATATATATATATATATAATGATATATATAAATTATAAATATATATATATATATATATATATATATATATATATATATATATATATATATATATAGTATATATATATATATATATATATATATATATATATATATATATATATATATATATATATATATAAATATATATATATTTATATATATAGGGTGATTCATTAATACGTGTAAATATTTTAACGGGAGAATTTTGAGCCCAAAATATGAAGATCTAACCCAATTTGCTCATATAAAATATTTCTCCTTACTGAGTTACAGGGTGTTTTATTTCGATTATTAAAAATGAATTTTGTTCATTACTTCAATGCTGCTTGATATTTCTTTATGATATTTGGAAGTGAGTTAAAGTAGTTTGGGGCACATCAAATAATAGTAAAGAAGACTTTCTCGCTATCACCAGTGGCGTACGGCAGGGGCACGGGAAGAGTTCTCGTTTCCTAAATTCTACGCCACTGGCAGAATTGTCATTTTAGTATAATTTTTCGATTCTCCTATATTTTCTCTGTAAATAAGGTAACCTTTTTTTCGTAACGCTAGAGCCACTATTTTTCGAGATATTTAACGTTGAACATATGGCTGCACAATTCCTTTGATTTTTATGTACGAGTCATATCGGGTTTTTTGTCATACGATTGCATCTATTTAAATTGAAAAAAAAAATTATTAGGTATTTTTTTTATATTTATAATAATATTAACAAACAATTTAAAACATAACAACTACAAAAATATCCAGCGCTACATAAAAAAAGTTCAAAATAAATACTTAAATATGAAGATCTTCTTTACAAATTTTGGAAGAATATCAAATTTATGAACAAAACTTAAAAACAATTTACAACAAATGTTCAATGTGATCTCCGTTTACCTCAATAAGTTTATTCATTCTTTCGTTGAACGATCTTCTAACTTTAAAAAATATATTTGGCTGATTCGCAATAAAATTAGCGGAATTTACAATTTGCTGCCATAGTTCCTGGCGAGTATTTATTGTTTGGGAGTATACCAGTGATTTCATATGTCCCCAGAAATAGAAATCTAATGGATTACAATCGGGACTTCGAGGCGGCCACGGAAATTCACTACCTCTGCCAATCCAACGATGAGGAAATTTATTATCTAGATAATTCCGCACTATTGATGTATAATGGGGTGGTGCTCCATCGTGCATGAACCACATGTCTCTCCTTTGGTAAGTGGCAATTGTTCTAGCTCATCGAAAAGTTTAGTTTGTAGAAACTCCAAATACGAATTACCATTTAAATTTTCAGGTAGTTCATATGGACCTAACAAACGGTCTCCGAGTATACCGCACCAAACATTAATTTTAAACTCGCGTTGAAAATGTGACTCACAATATAAATGAGGATTTTCAGTATCCCAACTGTGGCTATTCCTCCAGTTAAATATTCCTCTCCGTGTACAAGTAGCTTCGTCGCTAAAGATAACATTTTCATAAAAGTTCAGATTTTCAATTTTTTTATTTGCCATCGACTGAGCGAAATTCAATCTTGCAGGAAGATCTCTTGGTAATAAGTGTTGTACTGGAGTAAAATGGTAAGGTTTCAAATTTCCCTTTTTCATTATTCTAAAAACTGTAGATTGGCTTACCCCAGTCATTGAAGATAAGCGACGAGTGCTAAGTTGTGGATTTTCTGCAATTCTCACTAATATGTCATCTTTCTGATCTACAGAAATATGTTTAGGTCGGCCCACATCACGTTTTGGCTTGAATTGTCCAGTCTCTCCTAATCTTCTAAAAATATTGCGAAAGGTTTGATGATTGGGCTGAACTCTATCTGGATACATTTCTCCATATCTTTGAGTAGCAGCAAGACAGGAATAATTTTCTTGTGCATAAACACAAAGCATATCGCGCATTTCAGTATTACAAAAAACATTAGGGCGCTGCATCTTCACTTAATCTGCTTTTAAAAATTTATAACAGTCACAATCTTCATAGATAATATTGTCAACAACTGTCAGTTGTGACACCATCCTACTAGATCAAAATAATTATTTAAGACTTCCTCATATCTATTTCCAAATAAATGTGAACTGCATCTATTATGACATTAGACACATGCATAATAATTACTTAATTAACAATTCTATTACAAAAACACCAACATGATTGATACATAATTAAAATCAAAGTAATTATGCAGCCATATGTTCAACGTTAAATATCTCGAAAAATAGTGGCTATACTCCCAAACGAGAAATACTAGCCAGGAACTATGGCAGCAAATTGTAAATTCCGCTAATTTTTTTGCGAATCAGCCAAACATATTTTTTAAAGTTAGAAGATCGTTCAACGAAAGAATGAAAAAACTTATTGAGGTAAACGGAGAGCATATTGAACATTTATTGTAAATTGTTTTCAAGTTTTGTTCATAAATTTGATATTCTTCCAAAATTTGTAAAGAAGATCTTCATAATTAAGTATTTATTTTGAACTTTTTTTATGTAGCGCTGGATATTTTTGTAGTTGTTATGTTTTAAATTGTTTGTTAATATTATTATAAATTTAAAAAAAATACCTAATAATTTTTTTTTTCAATTTAAATACATGCAATCGTATGACAAAAAACCCGATATGACTCGTACATAAAAATCAAAGGAATTGTGCAGCCATATGTTCAACGTTAAATATCTCGAAAAATAGTGGCTCTAGCGTTACGAAAAAAGAATACCTTATTTACAGAGAAAATATAGGAGAATCGAAAAATTATACTAAAATGACAATTCTGCCAGTGGCGTAGAATTTAGGAAACGAGAACTCTTCCCGTGCCCCTGCCGTACGCCACTGGTGATAGCGAGAAAGTCTTCTTTACTATTATTTGATGTGTCCCAAACTACTTTAACTTACTGCCAAATATCATAAAGAAATATCAAGCAGCATTGAAGTAATGAACAAAATTCATTTTTAATAATCGAAATAAAACACCCTGTAACTCAGTAAGGAGAAATATTTTATATGAGCAAATTGGGTTAGATCTTCATATTTTGGGCTCAAAATTCTCCCGTTAAAATATTTACACGTATTAATGAATCACCCTGTATATATATATATATATATATATATATATATATATATATATATATATATATATATATATATATATATATATATATATATATATGTATACATATATAATAACTGAGATTAAATTGACGCACATCAATTGTTGTAATATCATATAAAATAAAGTTTAAACTTTAAAATAAAACACACTTGGCTTAAGTTTCACTATATAAAAATAATTAGATAGTAAAGGATAGTCGACATGTTTCGAGTTATGAACTCATTATCAAGATTGACTACAGGAGAGTATTACACGTTATTTTATAAAACAGACAATAGCAAAAGTGATACCTGAAAATCAATTAGTTCGTTTATAAGGGGTAATTTACTGATATGGACGGAACTAATTTCTAGAATTTCAAGAAGGTCAAGGCGCTTTCCTTTATTAGCAACAATTGCGTTTTGTTGAAATCCAGGAAATGATTAAATTTTAAACTTTTTATGTTCATCAACAAGCATGTTTATATTCTTTCCTGTTTGTCCAATATAGAAAGCAGGACATTCGTCGCAAAATATTTTGTAAACACAAATGTTTTCTCCGATGTTAGATTTTTCCGCCCATAATAGTTAATTACCCCTTGTAAACGAACAAATTGATTTTCAGATATCACCTTTGCTATTACCTGTTTTATAAAATAAGATGTAATACTCTCCTGTAGTCAGACTTGATAATGAGTTCATAACTCGAAACATGTCGACTACCCTTAATTGCTTAATACAGTATCTGATTATTTTCATGTACTGAAACTTAAGCCAATTGTGTTTTAGTCTAAAGTAATCTAAAAAGCACTCCCACTCATGAGTTTCAATGCAATTCAATACCTATTCTCTTATTTTCGGGGAAATAAGACTAAAAAGAGAAATTTAAGGTTATGTGTGAATCATAATCAAACATTCGATATCCAATCTGAAATACTCTCTAACATCTGATCGACTTCCATTTTGTTATACTACCGACATATTATTTCATCACGTCTAATTGACAGTAATCTATTTTCTCAACAGAAAAAGATATGCAAAATTTCTGTTCATTATCATAAAGTTCCCATCTCGACAGCCATAATATGCCCGAGAATACCTACCTGTTCAATAAAGTTTCTACACTTCACAGATGTTGTTTTCATTGCCACAGCTAATCATAATTTTTCCCACGGACAGATAAGGTGATGCTACGTTCTTTGTTGTACCACTAATGACAGATATACGATAAGAAAGGTAACAAATTAACTAATGACACGATGCGTTGCAACTACATGTGACTTACCGAAGTCTTTCACCCTGAAAATGCTGTAGGTTCGCAGAGGTTTGGTTCGAAAATTGCCTCGAGGCACGAAATGTAATTTGTACATTACGAAAAAGAATTTCACGGGTTTTAAAAATCAACTTTGTATGCAATTTGAGCTTGAATATTTTTCTTTCAGGATGTGCTATCAAAATGACTTTCATTTTCTCAAAGAGTAAAGTAGTCTCATACAATTTGCCAACATCAGGTCAATGTTGGTCAATTGCAGAATAATGAGGTAACAATTTAACAAGAAATCAAACATATTAATTATTTTTTTCAGTGAATCTGAATGAATGTCAAAAGTCACAAATTCGTTATACTTTTTCCGGAATTATTGGTGTAAAGTGTCTCTAGGTTAATAATAATAATAATAATAACTTTATTCATCCTTTCAGACAAGATACACTTGTATAGGACACGTTTACAAACAAGACAACAAAGATAAAAAAAAGAAAAGTAATATAACATCTAATAACAACATACTTAAAGGCTAATTTATATCCGTATCAAAATATTCCCCCTTGCTGTAAAAACACTTCTCGAGTAACAAAAACTTAACTTCTTTTTTGAATCTTCTGTACTCCAAAACCTTCAACCTATCAGGCAGATGGTTAAAAAATTTGATGCCATTATACATAGGTGACTGCTGAAATTTAGAAGTTCGGTGTTTTGGAATACAGAGAGTTTCTCTATGCCTTGTTTCATAATCATGAAACTCAGAACACTTACTCAGTGATAAAACATTTCTACGAGTGTACAACAGACATCCAAGAATATAAATACAAGGGAAACACAGTATTTTTTTCTTTATAAAAAAGGGTTTACAGGTTTTCCCAGGTTTCAAGTTAAAAATGAAACGTATTATCTTCTTCTGGGCAATGAATACTGAATTGCTAAATGAGGAATCACCCCAAAAATATAAGTTATAGTTAAGGTGACTGTATGCAAGTGAATAATAATACGAATTTATTAGAGAATCCTGTGGTAATATAAGTTTTATGCGTCTCAAAGCGTAAAATGCGCGCTACTCAATTTTCTGCAAACGTGATCAGCGTGATCCCTCCACTTTAAATTTTTATGAATATGTAATCCAAGGAACTTGACACACACTGAGAAGGCCTCAGCTCACCGAACTGAAGATTTAGGATTAATTGGGGATCTGAATCCCTCATCTGAAAGTGGGACAAGTTCAGTCTTGCTTGCGTTTAATATAAGGGAGTTCCCTGAAACACCAATCCCTGAAGTACCCGACTAGTGATTCACAACCTGCCCTGAGTTCGTCAAAAGTTTGTGCAGAAATAATGAACGAAGTATCATCCGCCAAACAATACAATCTTGATATTCAGCAAATTGAAAGAAATGGTTCATGATATAGTCAGGCAAGTCATTTATGAAAAATGATAAATAAAAGTGGTCCCAGGACTGAACCCTGAGGCACGCCCATTTCTACAGGGTATCTAATTGAGCTATGTTGCCCCACCCGCGCAATTAACCATCGATTGGTCAAAAAGCTTCGTATCCACTCGAGGAAAACACCCCTGAAACCTAGATTGAACAATTTATCCAGTATAAAGTTGAAGTTCAAGCAATCAAATGCACGAGATTGGTCAAAAAACAACCCAGCCACAAAAATCCCATCATCTAAACAATCATACACAAAACTCACCAAATCACATGCCGCAGGACTCCGTCGATCTACCAAACCGAAAAACCGTGCTGGCAACTTGTTATAAATGAGAATTTATTCCAAATATTTCAACATTCTATCATAAACTAATCTTTCTATGACTTTAGATAAAACAACTTAATAATGAAATGGGACGATAATTGTTAATGTCGTCTACAGCATTCTTCTTGTGCACTGGTATCACCACAGCCGTCTTTTAGTACAGAAGGAACCTGCCTGAGGTTGCTGAGACATTAATAAGATATGCAAGATGTTTCGATATATATAAGGAGCCAAAACCTTCAAACCTTAATCGGGATCATGTCCAACCCACTGGAGTTCTTATTTTTCAATTTTTTTATAGTGGATTCAATCTCCACGGCCTCGACTGGAAAGAAGAAGAAATTGTTATTGGTCAGCGACACAGTTGTACATGACTGAGATCGGCTCACACCGAAGTGCTCCTGAACACTGATTATATTTATTGAAGAGAAATATTCACCAAATGCATTAGACACATTGGATTGATCAGAAATAATTTTATCGTTAACTTTTAACACAATACTCCCAGCCTTGTTGGTGGAACCTGTTTCTTTACGAACTAAATTCCAAATGGTTTTATTTCTATTATTGGAAGATTCTAGCAGATTTTTATGAAAATTCAATTTAGTTGATTTCAGTAGTTCTTGATATTCTTTTTTGGCGGATAAATATCGATTTCTACTTTCCTGGGATTTCAAGTTTCGGAACAACCAATGAATTATTCATTTGAATGACAAAATACGAAAATAAAACCAGTTTTGTTGCACAATCCATTTCCATACCTATATAATTAAGATTAAAGATCGAACTTGAAGAGATTCTAGAATATTGTGAATGACTTTTTTAATTTAGTGAAAAAAAGTAAAATAACAATAAAAGAAATATTAAAAATGATTGTGGAAATATATGCAGAAGACAATCAAATAAATCAGCCCAAAGTATATTGAATTTTATTGAACTATAAATATGCTTTATTTATCTATGAAATTTAATTGAAATTTTTTGAAGAAAAAATATATAATAATCTTGTACAATTAATAAGAAATTTTGTAGAATATTATTTCATGAATAAATGCTAATTTGTATGTGAAAATTGAATAATCAATTATTCATTGGAATGAAACTCATGTCAAAAAATTTGTTTAATATACTCACAAGTATGGAAATTTTCCTATATTCTTTTCTCAAACCAAAACCTTAATATTATTCAATTTTATGAAATAATTATATCAATCATAATTCGTTTGATATCAATCTGTTCAATTTCTTTGAAATAGTATAAAGCACTCCTTAATTTTCTTGATAACTCTAGAACTAGATTAAAGCTAAATTCAAATTGCATGAATACATAACCCAATTTTTCATGCAACGAAATTATGATATGCTTATTAACAATCTCCTTCTGAGGTAATTTTTCTCTCCCGGTGAAATTTCTTATACAAATTCATTTAGAGAGTTTTCTTACTGCGAAATATCCATGAAGTCATTGAACTGAAAATATCAAAGTTTTGCTCTGAAGGCGTGAGAAACTGATGAAATCATGTCATATAATTTACGAGCACAGACCGCCGAGTTTCTGCAATTAAATGCTTCGATTTATGTCAAAAGAAACAACCGTGTATGACTAATCGATAAATTGTTGTTACAGACAAAAAGTCATTCGACGACGTATCGTCATTAACTTTGTAACTGTTTTTCGGCGCGGCTTCTTCTAAATCATTTCTTCTTAGGGAGTTATCAGTCCGGTTAATGGTTTCTCCACCTTTTGTGCTGTTCAAACTGGTACTTTATCAAAAAATCAACTGTAACGAACGCTGCGGAATTTCTAGAAAAATTGTAAAAACAATTGAAACAGTTTACGGTTCTTACAGAGAAAACCTTGATTAATAGACAAATTGAGAATTGATGATAGTGGTGAAAATTAAAGAATTCAATTTATATATTGTTGAACGTACAGGTTTTTCATCGAGTTCCAAAAATTAGATAAAGAATATTTCAACACAAGCTTTTCTCACAGAGAATGAAAACTCTTAAAAAAATAGTGATTTTTTTATGTGAAACAAATTAATTTCAGGAACATACACAACAGACAAATCGGATCAACTTACTATCAAACTTTGGTGTCCTGTATATAATACATGCAAGCAACATAAATAACTTTTTCCCTACTTTCATTTATATAATAAGTGAAATCTAAAATTTCAATATCTTTATTTAGCCAGTAATTATAATGCTCGCTTCTCCATATCAAAGAAGTTCAGTAAATAATAATTACTTAATGCAATGATTCATTTCTTTATTAAATGAAGACTTAAAAAATGAAAACTTTCAAAATTGGGGTTTAATTAAATTATTCTAAATTATTTTGAGGAAGGAATTATTTTATTTTATTATTTCCGATATGTAGGAATAAAATATATATATATATATATATATATATATATATATATATATATATATTTTATTCCTACATATCGGAAATAATAAAATAAAATAATTCCTATATATATATATATATATATATATATATATATATATATATATATATATATATATATATATATATATATATATATATATATATATATATATATATGTATATATATATATATTTAAATCTTTAGTTCATAAATCATGATTATATAGATTATTAGATTGTGAGAAAAATACAAATATTATTATGAAAATCCTTCTTTGAATGAAATTTATTTTATTCAAACGGCTAAAAAATCTCCGAAAGATCTCACAATAAACAACTGGGATTTGTATTTGTTGCTTTATGTTTTTCAAGTTTATTACTTAATCATAGAATTTAACATGACAGTCACACGGTTTAAGGAAATTTAAACATGCTTCTATTGAAATATCTCCGATGTGATGGTACTTATTAAAATAGGATTTCAATACGATACCAAGGTAAATTGTTCTTTTACATAAACGATGCATACCATGTCATCGCATGCTACATAACGAGAACTAATTTTAATGATATATCATTAAACATGAATTATAATTGTGTCTAATGACTTGAGAAAGTCACCGTATCATTTTAAATGAACGTAATTTATTACATTTTAGACTACACCGTATAATTCGACGGTAAAATGGAATTTGTTTAGAAAATAAAAATTGTATACAAATAGGCGTTGTTTTTAGTTCGGTAGCATCTGATTGAAATTTGAGTTTTCAGAAATAACAGTTCATTTTACTTGTATAAAATAACGGGAAGTTGAAGTGAATTCCTTGATTTTCTACAACGTCCTATTTTTAAATTTTCGGCACGGGACATCAGCGCCAATGAAATACATCACAAGAGGGGGACCTTATGGTGCCACAAGGGACTTGAATATTAACAATGCCTCCATTATATACTTCGGAGAACAAGTACATCATGCTTCGGAAGAGTGACAGATATGATATACGGCGGCCGCATACTTTTATTAATAAATCCCTTGTTAGTTTACGAGAGGGGTGTGAAATGTTTATATAAGATTTATTGCATAGCCAATTGTGGCCGCATGGTGGCAACATGCTGATAGATTTAAGGCTTATTTAAATATTTGTTCCTGGTAGTTTTATACAAGTCCCTTACTAGGTTTTCAAATCTAATACATCATACAAAAATAGTTCATTTTGTATTGTCCCTAACATGAAAAATATGTTCATAATACGTAATTCATAATAATTTTCGTACAAGAAATAAATCGAAGGATCGATATTGGATCACTGATTACGAAAAGGAAAGATGAAAAAGGTTTTTTTCGAAAATTCGATGAGTAAGTTATGTTTCAGAAAGGGATTATCGGACCATTATCTCAATGAATTTACTACAGAATTGCGGGATGAAAACTGTAAGTACAAACAGTGGAGGTTATTGAAATCTTATTGACAATAGAGCAAATATCAAGAATACTCTTGTATTACTCCAATGAGCTTTTATACTACGTTCAGCAATCATTTTAAATCAAAATATCAATTTCAATTCGAAAGTTACATTCTCGCTGAACTAAAATAAAGCATAAATTAATGTAAGAACAATTATATCACTTAAAAAATACAGTTTTTTTTTTGCTAACTTAAAGTAGGATATCGA
>JARQZK010002906.1:795000-797500 GCA_030704885.1 Cynegetis impunctata
ATCATTCCCATATGATGGTCTTGAAGACCTCAAATATATTTGACTTGGTGATTTATCAGATTTGGGGTGTTTTCTATGAGGAAAAATACTACTAGTACTAGTAGGTGCTTATTAATTACAGAAATGTAGTTGTTTTATCGGGTCTCAACATGTTATTAACTCTGAAATAGCAATTTACAAGCTGTGAGGGAGCTAACCTCAAAAATAAACAATGACAAGTTTATTGTAAAAATAACTTATGAAAGCAAAATAAACTCGCATGAGTTCAAAACGGGTTTGATTCTATCAAAATTGGATGTATCCAGGGTAAAGATAATAATACATCATAATGGGAAATCGCCCAACATTAATACATCAATCCTTGGCAAATTTGAGCTATTTGCCTTAACAAAGCCTGGTTCCATTGTTATAGTAGAGTGGAGTCGATAAAACCACACGTGAAATAATAAAAAATCAATCAAAATGCGTAATCAGGAGTATTCACAACAACAAAACAAAGCCTGGTTCCATTGTTATAGTAGAGTGGAGTCGATAAAACCACACGTGAAATAATAAAAAATCAATCAAAATGCGTAATCAGGAGTATTCACAACAACAAAACACAGTGAATGAGAGTACTGACAGCGGAGTTTACCTAAGCGTGACGTCGTGCGCTGTGATTGGTGTCTCAGTCAGAATGGCCGATTGCAGTATTTTAATGTTTTATTTTATTGAAAATCTTAATAATCTGAATTTTTTTAAAAGAAATTAAAGCATTGTTTCAAATTTTTTTTGATAGGAATTTCCCCCAAAACCATTAAATCGACAATTTTTTGATACTGTCGTCATGCCTATTGAACAGAATTGTTAAACTTAACAAGACTCAATGTTCAATAGTCTATTATGTATCGCGGTTCTTCTAGAACTACTTCTATGATATGGTATTACTGAAATGCAAATATAAGAGATTGTGGTGATATTTGTACAATATAATATGCAGTTGAACAATTGAGTTTTCCAATATTTAATTAGCTCTCTGCGGCACAGTAGGTTTATTTTGCTTTTTGGATCATTCCATTTCTGTATTAATTTTGTTCGTGATATAATTAATGTTCTCCACCAATTTAGTCTAATCTATTTTTTCATCAACATATCATTTACCTTTTCTAATTTGTGTGAACCTTTGGTCACTTTCTAGTGAGGCTCTATTCTATGTTTCAAGTTTATTTCACACTTTTATGAAATTTACAATAATTATTCAGAATTCATAAGTTCTGTGTACTTATTATTGTTAGGTTCAGCTCTAGATACTGCAGATTAATATTCACTTAGTAGTGCTAAAATCTGAACTCCGCATGAAATATTAACAAAAACTTTAACAATCAAATAGAAACTATAAATAATCTACTTCTTTGGAAAGCAAGTTGCCACCACTAAACGGCAGTTCATTAACGCCTCCGTGATGAACAAACTCTACGGCAACATAGTGAGAGATGTTTATTTCGTAACTAGTAACATCTCAGCAAGATTCTACTTTGTGTACGGTTGGTCAGCCTGTAGAACCGACCGACCACAGTCTTCACCGCCGGTTCCGAGCTAATTCACCGTGTCATTAAATGAATTCAACTGTTAAATTCGTGTCTATGTCCAGACGTGGAATCGTACCTTCGAAAATTACATCTTGTTATTTGACAGACGGCTTTCTTTTGTGCCTTCGTCCGGATGGCTTTTGAATACTAAATAATTCGCACAAACTCTCTTCTTCGCTTGTAAAACGTAATCTTCTTTGAATTTCAATTAATTCCACATGTCTCCGCGAACTCATGGGAATGGGGACATTCAATATACATAATAGACGTCACTCAATCATGCATGCTGATCTTGTTGACAACATAAATTTAGAACTAATTCCCCCAAATGACTGAGAAACAGTGAGTCAATAATATTTATTTTCACTTCTGAACGCGAATTAAATGATATGTACATCTAGCAGATTTTCTTGACTTCAAGGTATTTGTAGATGTTACTGCAAACAAACTTATACAGCTCACAAACATTCGTTAAAATCATTTTAATAATTCTCTCAAAACCTAGAAGACAGATAACAACAACATAAATGCGTAATATATATATATATATATATATATATATATATATATATATATATATATATATATATATATATATATATATATGTATATATATATATATATATATATATATATATATCTATGGTATATATATATATATATATATATATATATTATATATATATATATATATATATATATATATATAATCTCTTGATAATTATTAGCAATAACAGGCTGGTTGAATCTTAAAAAACTCGATTTTATTAAAAAGTTGATGTTTCACTACGACATTCGAAAAAATTGAAATTTCTTTGACATTTATTGATTTGAAAAAACCTGAATAGACAAAGACGACTTTATTTATTATGTGCTAATCAGTCCAATATAAACATTCAAAATTGTTATCATCAGAAGGTAAGGGAAACTAC
>JARQZK010002906.1:802500-810000 GCA_030704885.1 Cynegetis impunctata
CAATAACAGACAACATATGAACATTTAAAATATGAAAATAAAAGGTTATTTACAAAAATTCTGAAATTTAAATACAGTCAATGCACCTATAATTTATCGAAGTAAATCAGAAGGTACACCTTCTCATTCCAATTTAACAATGGAAGAATGAAATTTTGAATGACACTAAACATAGTCTTCAGTATAACTAGGAAGTTTGTAGATATTATATCTAGATTCAGATTGTCTATACACAATGAACTGAGAATCGTTGGATTTCTTTTATTTCGAAAATTTGGAAATGAAGAAATAGAAAGGAATAATTGAATGTGTATAAAAATTAGAAAATTATGCATTAAATTTTAGTCAATATTATATCACTGACCTAAATCGAGTATTTTGTATACACTTGATTGTTTTCATTCATCGAAAAGTCATGTATCTTTTTCCATTCATTGTGACATACTTTCAACTTCAATTTAAAGTTATAAGAAGTCTAGTAATTAACAGAAGTCTAATGGTATTATAAATAATTTGACTTTTCATTTTTCCTTTTGTGTTTTCCCATCCCTTGACTTAATATAACCGTATCTATGTAGTGAATACGTAAACTGACAATGAAGACAAAGTAACCAATTTCAGATAAAGGATCTTGAATCTTCAAGGAACGCATCTTCCACTATAGGAATGCGCTCGTGAGTGTGCGTTTTTTTCTGTTAATAGTTACCTTACACAATTATATCGTATCCACTGGAAAGTAGTGCTTGGTTTGGATGTATCTAATGATGAGATTGGGCGAAAGAGGGAGAGAGAAAGGATTGGTTCACAATAATACAGTTGTTTTATCGCGAACGGCTACGGATTCGATCGGGCTATGGTCAGATATAATTAAAGATAAGATGTACGTATTTGAGTGGCTTCGTTTGCTCTTCCTGAAGTTCCTGATGAAAAGCAACGATGTAAGATAGCTTTACTTGAGGAATAGTCAAATCTAGTTTGGGACTGAATGAGAGCTTCATCGAAGATGTTTGATGAAGTTCATAAATAAGACTTTATTAATCATGAAACAGAATGATCTATTTAAATACATTCACGAGATCGGGCTTCAGGGAAAATATAAGGATATTTTAAGTTAAGTACTGCCTAGGTGGAATAAATATATAAAAAAATTGCGAATTAATTCTAAGTTAATGCAATGTGCCAGATGTTATCTTCTACTTTGAGTAGTACACTATTTGATTTCTTCTTTATTCACCACTGACTGCCTGAAGAAGTTGATCGAAATAAATTTATCCTGAAAAAAATATTGGTTTCTTTAATAACTGAGAATTTGAGTAGCAAAATTTGTAACAGACTATAGAAAAATAAATTTAAAACAATTTGTACAAATAAAAGAAACTTGAAGTCATTCTTAGTCAATAATAAAGAAAAATCGGAGAAAACAGTGGTGTTTATAAAATATTTTGCGACGAACAGGAAGGAATATTAACATTCGTATTGATGAACATAAAAAGTCAATTTTACAAAATAAAAATACCTCTGGCTTCTTCGAACATTGTATAAAATTTAATCATTTCCTGGATTTCAGCAAAATCCAATTGTTCCATTCAGGTAATAAAGGAAAGCGCCTTGACCTTCTTGAAATACGTTCCGCCCATAACAGTAAATTACCCAAAATTGATTTTCAGGTATCACCGTTGATATTGATGTCTGTTTTGTAAAACAAGATGTAATACTCTTCTGTAGTCAGTCTTCATAATGAGTTCATAACTCGAAACATGTTGACTATCCTTTACTGCTAAATACAGTATCTAATTATTTTTATATAGTGAAACTTAAGCCATGTGTGTTTTATTTTAAAGTTTGAACTTTATTGGTTTATTTATTGTTTTTCATTATGATTAGAACAGATATTTAAATTTCAAATGATGTATTGACAAGAACGAAACCAGTAGTCAGAGCAGAAAAAGAAAACTATTCCAGAATGAAGAAAAAATACGGATTCCGAAAACGTTGAAGAAAGTTATCAAATTTTAATATTTCAACTCAGGTAGGTGTATCCTAAAACTTTGTAAAGTAATTGTTTTGATGGTTTTCTCAAGATATAATCACACGTCAAATTTGATATATTACTCGTAGATATTATTCCACATGTCAAATCGATATAAATAATATTACATGATATTGATATCAGACTTTTACAATATAAATTAGCCATATACTTTAATTGATCTGTAAAGCTCACGAGATGCTTCATGAATGTATGTATTTCCTGCGTACTTTAATTTTGACGTAATACTAAGCTGCACATATCGTAAAAAAATATGATATCGATGCTATTAAAATTTAGAAATTTTAAATTTTCTGAAATGTTAAGGTTTGCGTGTTGAATTAACTTGTTGAATCTGTTTGTTTTAATTGAAAGCCCTTATGCGTTTTGACTTGTTCATAGTAGACTGAGGAATTGATTCATAAATTCATTTATCTTACAAGAATATGTTTTTTCAAAATTAGGACAGATATTCCTATCCCCTCACTTCAGAATTTAATAGGAAAAATTTAAACAGAAAGTTGAATTTTAGGATCCAAAACTTCTGGAGTGATTAAATGAACTCCAGAAGAACCAAAACGCGTACCAGCCTCTATTAGAATGAAATTTACGTTATGAAGACAGTCGGAATGAAACTGAGTTAATTTTGAGAACCGTTGCAACGTGTTCATCAATAATGCAAAAGCTATTTTATTGTTCGAATTTTACACACACGCCGACTGTGATGAAAAGACGTTCAATTTAACTCTAGGTGTTATTATTTTCGCATTATCGGTGGCTTCGATTTGGGATGGTAGTTTTTACATGCGAAATGAAGACTAATCTAATAACTCAGAACTGAGGTATATTTCTTGAGGTATTTTCATGTTCTACTTCATGAGGTTGATATAGTCAGTAGATGAAGTATTCCTACCAGCAATTGGTTTTTCAAACATGTTTTCCTTGGTATATTTCAGCGATTTGAAAGAGAGTATTGAAAAATTACATTTTCAACCTGATTTCACAATACATTATCAAACATATAAAAACGAAGTTTTAATGAATATTCAAGTAAATTACCACATAATCTGATAATTGAAAAGTTCCTACTTATATATTGAAATCACAACTTAACTTTCTAATCATCATCATATTCATCAATACATTTAATTTACGGTTATACAGCAGCTGTTTCGATTTTATCAGCTATAATCAATGTTATATAGGTACTTGTTTCTCGTGTCGAACCTCAACATTATTCAATTTTATTTAAGTTCCGAGTTTCACAAAACTAATATGTTCTTTGGCTAGAGAATATCTCAAATGGAAATTAAATGTTGAAATTAAGTTATGTATAGTACAGAACTAATTCTGGACAATACGGTTTCTCAGCATTTCCATTATATTGCTCAATTATTATTTGTATTGATATTGACAATATGTATGTATAAAAATAGGTCTTCTGAATAATCATCTCTTATCGATGTCTTTTGTTTCAGTCTTAAAATAATAATCATATAAACTCCATGATGATGTTAATAAGATTGTTAATAAATATATTAAGTTTCTTTTGCTTGTTTGAGTGAAAAATGAAAATCTACAATATTAAGATACATTTTTGCCATCCTGTCAACATTGAAATTGGCTGGGCTGATGAGCGGTAGTCCAAAGGCGGCTGAGTAGAAACGCCAATAAATTGTCTATTAGAAAATCGAGAATTGAACGACGAGTTGTCTTGAAATTTGCATGGTAATCATTCTGAAATGACAAATTTTAAGCCATTTGGCTGCACTGTAACTAGTTAAGTAAATTACCACAACCAATTGACTCATTTATGATTGAGATTTTGATTTAATCTCCTGTTAATATTAATTGAAACTAAGTACATCGTTTTTTCAATTGACACCATTACACTTTAATAGGGTGTAGGTAAAGCTCGAAAATATTCACAAATTTCCTATATAAATTTCATAACAACATCTGAATAGTATATTGTATAATTAGTGGGAAAAGCATAATATTCCCAAACGACTGTGATAATTATATAACACAGGAGTTTGGGAATATGCTTTTCCCACGAATTATACATACTATTTTTTCTCCGATCGTTGATTTACATTTAAAAAATTAATTCAAAAATATTTCATCCAAGATGTAATCAAGTAAGTTTAAATAGGTTTCTCTATGAAATATAGAAGTGGTAGCCATGGAAATTACTCTGTTATGACAAAAGTAAAATGATTTTATTGCCGGTTTTGTTTGATTCGTTGTATTTTATAAGGAATTAAAAAAGAATTAGTAAACATGAACACTGATAGTGATTATTTGTTGTCTTGCACGGCTCCTGAACTAGTAGAAGCCGCGAACGTGGCTTCACTTAATTTACTTCCGGCGAAATCCAGAGAGAAGTATGAACTTGCGTACCAACGCTTCATGAATTTTTGTAGAAAAAACAACAGTGTATCCTTTTCTGAGAATGTACTGATGGCGTATGTTGCTGAATTGCCTAAAACAATGAAATCTTCGACGTTGTGGGCACATTATTCCATGCTTCGATCAACTTTGTCTGTTAAAAATAATATTAATATTGCCCAGTGCCAAAAACTGAGAGCAGTTTTAAAACGTCAAGCTACAGGATACAAAAAATATAAATATTAACAACAATTATAAAAATTAAAATCATACTTTGTTTCATTTCAATGTAATAATCCATTTGTTACATTACCGCATGCTACAGCAGTGCGGTAAGAATATTACCGCACTGTTATTTTTGCTTAGCAACTGACCACTATTCTGGAATGTTGAGCTTTGCGCATAGAAAACAGGTCAAAATAGTGACACTTTTCCCACGATCGGAGAAAAATTATATTTTATGTAGTCCATCTATAATTTGAAAGATTACATGTATTGATTTGAAGATATGAAGTCAACGTTGTCATAATTCAAATAGAAGGAACTTTGAAATAAGAAAATCCAAAGCATTTCGTTTCAAATAAACCAATTTCGCATCAGAATCATCATGAAAAATTAAAATTTATTTCATTAAGTTTTTCTGTATTATTCAAAATTTGTGTGCATATGTTTCTTATACAGAAGAATACATTTGAGCTCGAATTATATTACAATACGATGTACTATAAAAGTCTCAGACAATTTAATATAATAATATTTATGATTGATATACTGGATGTTAGTTTTCCTTATATAGCAGATGCAATTTGAGATGGAATCAAATAACAATAATCTGCACTATATCAAGAATAATTTATGAATAAAAATAATTATAATTCAATTTCTAAAAAGAAATATATAAGGACGTTGAATCCAATCCAAAAGAATCATAAAAAGATTTCGAGTTTTGCTTTTCAATGCACGTGTATAATAGAAGATTTGTCATAATTAATGGGCATGACTTAGAGAAAAAAGTCGAATTTATCATTATGGGTTAATATCGTAAAGTATCTCATCTACGGGAGATCCCTCTCAATGCGTCTTGATTTTCAACAATAAATACTGGACATGAGTTAATACGGTTATAACTTAATTTAATATAGGTTTGTTAAATTTATTGGCCGATAAATTATGAGCGGTCACTAATAACGACGTATGTCTCAGAATTATTACAGTATTATGGTTGCGACGACCAGCAGAATTGCCAAGTTACAAAACGACGAGCGCCATGAATTTTAATCATCGTTTTTAATTAGCTAATTGTGAATTATGATTATGACTAGGTAGTATTGATGGTTCATAGAACAGTAAAATTTTAAGAAAAGTTGAATTGAAACATTTTCATAATTTGATAATTTGTATCTACAACTAATTTTCAAGAACCTAGTTCTGTACAACATAATGGAGAAACAAAAATGGACAGATTGTTGAAATGAATATAATTAGATTCACAAAATTTTCATTATTGGAACGGCAGGCTTGGAGGAGATAGGGATTTCGCTGCGCCACCAAACTGAAAATAATGTGAGACTAAAACCGTAACGATAAAACCGTGACGGAAGTAACGACACACAAGCGAATATTGTATAATACCTTTCTCTTTTTCCCTCTTTCTTTCTGTTCTCTCGTCCCTTCTGTTTCTGATCCCACTTAGCCTCGCCAATGCATAGTATATACCTACCCATGAATTCTTGTACAAGCAACGCGAAAGCGTCATGAGCCGTCGCGGACCGCCTGGCCGATGTGGAATATCGAAATAATTTTGTATATGTTATAAGCATAAAAGAAAAGATTACATGAATCAGATATGGCATAATGAAAAGATAAAGCATAACAAATTTGTTCCATAAAATAATGACTACGTATAGTAGGTTTATATACCATTATATAGCGTGGCGTTACGTTACACTCTGGTTATATACACTCTTGCGTCTTTATTTTACATTGTATTGACGGCCGAGTGGTCTGAGTACTGAACATTGGTAGCTCATTTCTGGGTTCGAATCCCAGAGGTGACTCCTGACTTTTTTCATTTTTTTATTAACAATCTCGTAGGAGCTCTTGGTCCCACATTTCAATGTTAATGATTTCAACTTGGATTAGTATATGTTATCACTTCAGTCACGCGCCACGAGACGCACATGTTTCTTTTTTGCAAATTGTGGTCCTTCTATATTATACGAAGGAACTTCGTTCCTACCTGGTGTCCCATGACACCATTTCTTTTTTTTTTTCAATATATTTTGAGGCGAAAAGAAATCATTCAAGATATATCTTGCATGAGAGGTTACTTCAATAATTTCAAATTTTACAATTTGCAATTTTTCACTTTATCAAAATCCGTTGGAGCATCTCAATATTCTATGATTCTAAAGGTTAAGGGACATTAGTTTGATTCAACATAGATTTTCATCACTTTGAAACTTGGACTGAGCTGTCTAAGTTTCAATCTCTTAATATTCTGTGATTGTTGAATAAATTTAAATGGCCGTAATCCTTAACTAAGTAAAATAGACTGAGTTTATTACAATTTATTTGAAAATAGAAAATTTGCTATTTATGAATCTTAGTAGTAAATGTTCAATTATCATCAAGCTAATACAACTTAATTGAATTTTTTAATGAGTTCGAAGTATAAATATCTGATTGTAGTACTCTCTTTTTGGCTTGGTGAAAGTCTATCATATATTTGCTTTATATAACATACATATAAAAGTGTAATAAATAACAATTCACACACCCATATCTGATTTTGCAGAACATAAAAGAGATTTAGAACATAAAAGAGAATTATTTTAATGAAATTGATTTGAAATATGCATCTTCAAATTAACATCGTTCGAAAGTTCAGAAGGAAGATCAACTTATCAGTTTCGGTTCATCATGAACGTTTTTGTGAAACGGATAGAAAGATGATCATTAGGGTCAATATTTCAAAGGAACACCGAGGAAGAAGAAGATGGTATGCGTAAATTCGAAACACCTGACCAAGTTCATACTTCACATAATATACCATTGAATTCCATCATGTTGCCATAAAT
>JARQZK010002906.1:815000-855000 GCA_030704885.1 Cynegetis impunctata
TTTTACTAATAATAGCATGCATGACGGATTATATTAGAGCAAAGAATTTTCAGTTTAACTCTGAACCAGAATCTTGTTTGAAGTTGAAGATCTCTATCTCAAACCTATTAGTATTTATGTCTCGTAGAAATGAAAACCAATATGCATCTATATAGATCAAAGAACTAAAACACAAAAAACAAATAATGTTTTGTTCACAAAAATTTAAAATCGAGCCGGTTCTGCAGCGGCATACTCAAGGGTATGCGCTCGGGTCAGAGGAGCCAATATGGAGGAATTTATTCCACTTGTTGTTGTGGCTTTTGAATCGAACGATGAATTGACGAACATTATATATCTCTATTTTAAATCAAAGCTGCCAATAATGCCCGAGCGCAGATAATATCGACACACACTTGCTCTTGCGAGAGATGAAACCGAGTTAAACTTTATTGTACGGCTTACTACGAGGCCATTATGGCATTACGAGGCCTCAATATTGAAATTTCCGATACAATGGTTAAGACCGCAAACAATTATTTTATCGGCATGTTTATTCCGAGCCGCCTTGTATATGCCGCAAATAATGGAAGATATGCTATATAATTTTCGTTACGAAAGATTTTTTTTGGTTTCCTCAGAGAAACGGAATAGTGATTTGGGTAAATTTAGTCAAAATTTATTCATCTTCAAACTTTGGGCAAGTTAGTGGCAAGGAGGTGCATGAGCGAACATTTTTGAAACCGGCTGCAAAAGATATGGGAATGAATTATCTACAACATATCTGAAATTCAGGATTTTGGAGAATTTTTGCCTGCTCATTCTCTCAACTAACTTAATTATAAGGTTGAAGTTGGTACGTTTATTGAGTTCATGCTAAGGAAGTGCCTCTTAGTGTTATCAAATTTTTTCTCATTGACGCCACTTTTATGAAAACATTTTTTTGTGGTGTTTTGTGGTATCTTCACCCAGATAGAGCTAGATGGATGAAATTTTTTAGGTGGATGTTAGAGCATTGCGCAGTAGTGGTTTTAATTATTTTGTCCAATAGCTTCCATTTTGATGTATAGGTTTCTTGTTTTTTCTTGGATTTTGAGGTTTTGCGAAACTACTCAGCTTCTTCTGATTGAGGTAAGGGTTGATTAAAATGCACAAATGGAGTTGTAGATAATTTTTTCTCTATGCTGCATTTTTTATGTTTTCAAATGTTATCGAGTACTTTCAAGCATTGTACATCTTCATAGCTACATAAAATTGGTGCACTGAATATTAGGTTGTATTAGGAAGGTGCTATTTGGAAGTTTCAAATGATTTTTCCCATCGTCGAAATTTTTATGAAGAAATTTCGCACCTTTCAACAGGTAATCAAGCTTTGTGCATTTTTCAGATTGTTAAGAATTTGAATGAGATAAAACAAGAATGCGTGTTGAATACTACCAACTGGCCGAGATTTGCTTTTCTTGTTTTTTTAATGAAATAAACTACTTTCAGTTTTTTAAATCGTTCTGTTATTGAAGGTATTTCTCAAAGTTTTTTTTGAATTTAAATTCAGATTATAATTCGAGGCTATACAATAATGAGGATAGCATTCAATTGTGGAATTACTTTTTCAAGCCAAGGAAAAATAGAGAATGTAATAGGTACCTGCTCTCAAATCATTTTTTATCTGTGGAATTTTTCAACAAATTATCAATCTTCGATGAAACTTTCCTATTCTCACCAAGACTTGGCATCTCTAAGAGCTTTTTATGAGGAATTATGAAAATCACCTATGTAGTTTCTGAGACAATACAATTTATAGAACGCTTGATCTGATAGCTAGTCTGGTGCATTCGCCATTTTGCATTACAAATAAAAAAATGGAGCCGCAACATTGCGTGATCAGGCAGCAATAATAATAATAATAATAATAATAATAATAATAATAATAATAATAATAATAATAATAATAATAATAATAATAATAATAATAATAATAATAATAATAATAATAATAATAATAATAATAATAATATAATAATAATAATAATAATAATAATAATAATAATAATAATAATAATAATAATAATAATAATAATAATAATAATAATAATAATAATAATAATAATAATAATAAAAAGTCGGCTGGGCTTAAGTCGGAAACGGAGGGATTTGTTATGGCTTGTCAAGATGAAGTGATAAATACAAGCTGGTATAAAAAGAACATACTGAAAGTGGACACCCCAAAAACTTGCAGAGCATGCCATAGTCAGCACGAAACTCTTATGCACATCCTGTCTGCTAGCAGAGTCCATGTTCCATCAGGGTATATAGAAAGACATAATGGGACGCTCTGAATTCTCTACTTCTATCTGAAAGAAGTTTATGGTATAGACAAAGAACCAGTGCTACCAAATGTTCCACTAGAAATTGAAGCGGTTGTTGAGAACGATACAGCTCACATATACTGGAACTATGCTTTTCCAACAACTCGGCAGATCCACGCAATAAAGCCAGATATAGTTCTACTGGACAGAGAGCTCAGAGAATTGTTTGTTGTCAAGTTTTCGTCCCCTGCCGAAAATAATGAGGTAATGAAAGAAGAACAGAAAAGGAAAAAATACAGAGATTTTTTGTTCGAACTGAGGACACTACACCCAGGGCATAAAGTTAGGATGGTCGTACTAATCATAGGTTGTCTAGGCGGAGTGAGAGCTCACTATGTGACATAATTGAAAATTATTCCGGCATGCATATCTCTGGCCGATACATTGACGCGCAGAATGCAGAAAGCAGTGTTAATCGAGTCACTTCGAGTCATCAGGTCCCATGAACTATAGAGGCCGCTTGCAGCTCATCTATTTTGTTAAGGGACGCTGTAAGGGCAGGATGAAGAACTACTCCAAGGCATGTGTGAGAGGTTTTTTAGTGAGTAACCAGCAACATCCGGAGTCTCACACACCCTGAGAATATATACACATATATATATATATATATATATATATATATATATATATATATATATATATATATATATATATATAACTATATAAAATTATTCAAAATTAATATATCAAGGTAAGAAGTTAATTAAGATGAATGAAGGCTATTAATTTCATAGGTTCATAGGCATCTTCATGAAGAATATGGAAAACCTTATCATAAACCTGAGCTAACGAATATCTCACATACAAAAGTAAATTACAAATTAGGAGCATAGTGTTTTCGAGTTTGTTAATTTTCTCACCAATTAAATAGATACCGTTCAGACTATATTTTCAACAACGAATATATAAAACGTCACTCGAGGAATACACAATCTGAGTAGTAAAATAAATTTCGAATTTGTTCCAGCGCTTCAAAGTTAAACGAACTGGACGTAACGCTGGCTATCGATCACACTCATTAATAATGTCGGTACAAATTTTTATCGGTGAAAACAATATTTCCACTACGATCAATAAACGTGAAGCCGCCAGGCCTCATTAGCGGTAACGTCTATTCATCATTTATCAAAGTCCTCAGGAAATGATTTCTATACGCCACGGTACTTACGGTATGCTAAATTGAATCTCGTTCAATCAGGATCGGATGCGTGAGTGGTCAAAGTTGACTTACCTGGAAAGAAACAAAGAAATTAGAACTGATTATTTCAAACAGTAATTCATTACTTATCATTACATCGTGTTTCACAGTATATCTTAGCCGGATGATCGAGATAAATGATATTTGAACTTACAGAGCATAAAACATTCGTCTATCTTCATGTTAATTATTTACTGGTCGTACAAATTCTAGTAATTCGAAATAAATACTAAAATTAATCAATTATCATCAATTGCGTATACCTACTGGTGTCAAACTGATGTTGCTCATTTTCGTTTCAAAATGTTTTAGTAAAAAGTCTCAATTCACTTACAAATTGATACATGCATGAAATATCTCCTTCATTGATTGCCATAATGGACTATTCAATGCCATAAAATGACGTAAAATCGAATAGTAGAGTATGTAATTTTTATCACCACGTATTCCCAAAAAGGAAGACCAGAAATAAAAATAAATACAGATAAACATATGATGTATATATATATATATATATATATATATATATATATATATATATATATATATATATATATATATATATATGTACATACATATAAATATGGTTATTTAAATCAGAAATTACCTCCTCTTTCGCCTTTTGTTTGGAGGTCTGCGCTTTTTGGCACACACACACACACACACACACACACATATATATATATATATATATATATATATATATATATATATATATATATATATATATATATATATATATATATATATATATATATATGCCCCAAAAGGGCAGACCTCCAAACAAAAGACGATAGAGGAGGTAATTTCTAATTTAAATAACCATATTTCCGGCGTTATACTGTAGTTTCCTTCTGAGATTGAAACAAAGTTATTGTCGTTTTTGTGGTTTTTTCTAAAAATCGCTTGAATTAATCCGTAGAAAATTCACAGCAAGAATATCATTATTTCTTTACTTACTATTCAAGCAAATTTTTTCTTGCAGTAGCAGAAACATACAAATAGTTGGCGATAGTTGTTAATTTTTTGGGGTACATTTGTTTTGTACCAGACTTACTTCAAATGCAAATAATATGTATGTCAAACTTAAATATCTTGAAGAGTTATTTTCTTTCGGCTATTGATAGCAACAATTACCTATGCATGAAATTCATACCTATGGATAGCTACACTCTTCAAGGACATACATACAACAAATAGCAAATAAATAAATAATGATTTCCTTGCTCAAATTTTTTTCCTGGGTTCATTGAGTGATATTCAGAAAAAACACAAGAACGGCAATGATTATATATATATATATATATATATATATATATATATATATATATATTTATTTATATATATACATATTTTTATATATATATATAAATTAATATATATATATATATATATATATATACATATATATTATATATATATATATATCTATATATATATATATAAATATATATATATATATATATATATATATATATATATATATAATCTGATGAAAATTAGAAAATTATCTCTTGTTTTCGATATAACAGAGAAACATAGTTAGTTTGCCATTAGAATCAGAAGAGGGTGAAGTTCCACCGAAACGTTCGTCATGCGTTATTTATTTTAATAAATGTATAAATTTTTATCATTAACCATTGTTTTAATATGAAAATAAGTATTGCTAATGAAAAAAACATTGATGAAATTATTAATTAAATGATTTCCTGTAAGTAGCTTGTGAAGCCTTCTTAATGATATTCAAAAATTGCATTTCCATGAGTTATAGAAACCATTCCATATATGAAAGTACATCATCAACAATTGCAATTCAACTCTACTGAATATAATATATTAAATTCTTCGGTATCATTGATCACGAAATTACTATTTAATATAGGGGGAGATTTTATCTGCAAACTTTCTTTCAAATGATCCAGCTAAATTCTATGTACCACAGATTCAGTGACAAAACATCAAGAGACAATGGGTGTTGTAAATAGTTCATGGGAACATAGAGGTCTGTTTAAACCGATTAGTCGCGGGATGCCCACTGCTTAATATAATTATCTTGACGATAATGAAAAGACCCTATCGGCATCACATCCTAATTCGACAGGGTTGTCTTATGGGAACGTATCTTCCATGTTTCATTATATTAGTAGTGAGCGAACGGAACTGTTAATGAAATTTAAAATATTTAATATTTTTCATCCAAAGTGAATAGAAAAAACTTCTTGATGAGAAAAATATATATCTAACATCTTCCTATTACACCCATTATCTTACTGAGATTAAATTTTGAGATATTGAGATTTTATTAACAATTTTTATGTATGTTAAAAATTGGAACGAGAAAAAACCTGTTTTTGAAATGATAATTCCTTCGAAGGAGTATTTGTATTGAAGGATAATAGTAAGTGTTGGAGTGACATACTTATAAACATATATATCCTTTTTGTTATGGAAATACAAGAATATGAAAGAAAAACAAGTACATTTGATGGTATCATTGCATATACATACATATATATATAAATATATATATATATATATATATATATATATATATATATATTAATATATATATATATATATATATATATATATATATAAATATATATATATATATATATATATATATATATATATATATATATATATATATATATATATATATAATATATATATATATATATATATATATATATATATATATATATATATATATATATATATATATATATATATATATATATATATATATATATATATATATATATATATATGACGAGCACGTTGAAGAGCGGAACAGAATTTCAGCTGTTTCTATCGTATGTGATATGGGTGTCTAATTTTCCCACCTTCTTTCTTGAATGAAGAATAGGAGTTTCCTATCGACGACTCTCATCATGAAACTATTTTATCATGAACATTAGTTTCCCAACACACTCTTCTATATATATAAAGACAAAGACAATTTATTTGTATAGATATAAAAATAATATTCGGAAGCATATAAATTATTGAAAAATTATTTTCAATTATCATAAACTGAATTGAATATACGAGAAAATATTCAAATTGATGTTTCAAATGTTATCTTGGACAAAAGCGAAAGTACCAAATACGGCCCTGTAGAATCCATTGCGAGGGAGGATTCGCATCATACGGCATCGGTCAGGATGAATTAACAGTATCTCAAATTTGTTACGGTGCACTTGTGAAAGGGATTATTGTTTCGGTCAAACAGAATAGCCCATGAAGAACAGAAACGAGTCAATCCCTCTATGATCGTCTGCCTGTTAGAAAAGTTCATCTATCAATACGTCAATGAAATGAGAGGATGTGAAAAGTGCAAGTAATATTTAGCATTATTCATCAAAATATGAAATAAAGTTACGAATCTTTTATTTCAATTAAATCCTTATATTTGTTACAAATTTTCACTAATTTGATAGTTTTTTTTGGTTTTGGCGACGGTTTCAATATCGGTTTTTTCTTAAATTTTCGAAAATTTAATATGTGATTCAAATTTGTTACGAAGAAAATTCATATAAAACTTTTCATTCTTCCGAATTCTTATTTCCAAAAACCTTGTAACCACCCTCCCTTTTAGATATATTTATGCCCGAGCTAGCAGGGAGATTGGTTAAACATATATTGGTTCTAGTTTGTTCTCAGTAATAACAACAAGATGAAATTAAGGTATTTACTATTTTCTTATTACATGTACTGAGACTTATCTTTTCTTTTTATTTTATTTAATTTTCTATCCACGTTTTTCCTAGGTGGATTGTACTCTTGACTTCTGCCCTGGTTCAGCTGTGGTTTCCAAGGTGAATATTAGCCCCAGATAAGGTGATTTTTAGCTCCAGATAAGGTGGTTCTTTAAACTCCAGACAAGGTGGTTTTTTTCTAAACTCCAGACCAGGTGGTTTTTCAAACTCCAGACAAGGTGGCATCTATCAGACGCCACAGATACTTCAAAATTTTAATATATTGAATAGTCGTTCAATAGATATGGAATATAATTCTAATACTTAACGATGTTACTTCTTCAACAGTTATTTGGCAAGAGCACGATATTACATGTTTCACGTGGAAATTCAACGCTGTCTCGATATTTTCGTAATACGCAGGTCATCCCGAACTGCGCGAGTCTATTCATCTGTGAAACGCGGTATTTCGATTTAGAATTCAGTGGCGGCGGTTAAGCGGGGAATTGACACGTTACAACCTTGATTTGAAAAAATTACAGAAATCCTTCACTGTAAATTTCTTCCTAAGAAAATATGGAAAAGTATTTTCAAACCTTGAAGCTCGAGATCATTTGTTTCAAATATTTTACTATCACTTCAAAATTTGAAATAATAAAATTTAGGATACCGTAGAAAATTGATTCTACAGTGCAATATCTGTTATAATACGAATAAGCATAGTATTCTAATAAATTCTCAAAATATATTTTACCATTGTAACAATTTGTATTGAGTCATTGGTAATTCAATTTTAATGTTTTTGATATTGTTCGTTGCTTACTTTCTTGATTTTTTCTGTTTTGTCTTCATTTTATTCTGATCTATAGTGAAGAGTAATATTCAGCCAGATTATGCAAAATTTACTAGTATTGTTCTATGAATATAAATGTTCATTTTATAGTTATAATATTAGCTCAGCCTAAATCAAGATTAGAAACAAACTTTGATAGTTTGAAAGCAAAGTAGAGATATTTCAATTGATGATTGTCGAGATGGACAAATAAATTTAAAAAAATTATGATAATCTCTAAAAAGTATGAAAATAAGAACTTTAGTTTCATGTTGAACGTCATTTATTCTATAAATAGTGGAAATTCAGTAACGGGATGTATTATTTAATACAATTTGGATAACAAACGAGAAACCCATTTAACCATATTGAAATAATCCTTTCGTGCTTGAAGAGTGCATAAAATATAATGTGAGGATTTCCCACATTATTTCTTTGTATCATACGTTTCTTCTAAAAGTCTATGTGAATTATATTAAAATAGAAAAACGGGCGTATCTGATAATAGAAAGAACCGTATCTGAGAAGAAAATTGCCATTGAATTCAAGTAAATCGAAATGATTTCCTATTTAATAAATAATAAAATAACACAATTATAAACTGGATTCATTATTAACCTGTCCATTCTCCCGCATATCTATTCACAGCACAAATAATAGAATAAGATCGACGAGGCCAAAAAAAGTAGCCGGAGAACGCCTCGGAATTCATTGGCTTCATTGTAACAATCTACATAAACGTTTTCACGGTTAATTATTGAATCCATTGTGGTGCTACTCTATCCGAGCAGTTGTGGAAACCACGACATGTTTTTATTTGCTCAGAAAAACATAATACAATTAAGTTGGACTGATTGTCCTAGACGTTTTTCGGCGCGGTGAATCTAGAATATGGATGACGTGCTATATTTCGGAAGAAGTCCAGCTAAGTTATTGAGTCTCCAGATACAACAAGGCAAAGGGAGAAATTCTATCGACAAAGTATTTGTCCAATTGTGTGAATAAGCTAATCAGGTTTTTATAGTAAACGTTTCATAATTTTTCTAAGGATAATGTTAAAAGAAACTAATTTAACCGAGGAAACAGATTAAATTCAAGAATTCGAAACAGTTTTTGTTGTTGTCTAGGAATGAGTCGTTGTGAACGAAAATGACCTCAAAAGTTTTACTTCACCAGTCGAGAGATCGTTGTGACGGAATAGGGAAAATGATGAGAAAATATGGAATTTGATTAAGCAATATGAATCATGAAACGATAGTATGTGGGAAATGCGGATACAATATTAGTAGTGAATTGATAAATAAAACTTTTTTTAAGTAGATGAAAATTTGAATACTCTAAGATTGACATAACAATACTTCGTTTTCAATCGAAAACTGATCAGCAGTATTCCTTTTGCTAGTTGGATGCTCTGCATGACAAATGAATATTCAACTAGAAAATTTATTTAAGAAATGCTTACAAGTATTTAGTATTTGGAACAAAAATTCAAAACAGAAGTGATTTGACTTCATATTGATATTTTCCAATACATTGTTGGCAGTCACTTTCACAATGTGCGAACATTGATTATTAAGATGATTACTGACATATATATTTCCTTAGTAAATCCAACCAGCAAACCCTAATTCAAACAAGCTTTCATTGAATTCACCACTAAGAAAGAAAAAAATTGATTATATGTCGAATGCATATTTTTATAGGTGCTTTATTGATTTTACTTTATACAACTCAAATGACTCGCCAATATATGAATATATATATATATATATATATATATATATATATATATATATATATATATATATATATATATATATATATATATATATATATATATATATATATATATATATATATATATATATATATATATATATATATATATATATATATATATATATATATGTATATATGTATATATATATATATATATATATATATTTGAAAAACTTGGTTCTCGGGATGAACCGCGTAAAAGATTTGAGAAATCTCGACGTTTCGGCTTTTTGCGAAGCCATCTTCAGGAGAATTAGAAGGAAAAATAATTCAGATACGTGGCCTCAATCTGCCTACTCCACGAATTGAATTAGGAGGAATCGGAAATAATACGATTGCGTGGTCTCAACCTGCCTACTCCACCAACCGTACTGCTTCCTGTCAACTCTGAAGTCTCAACCTGCCTACTCTTCAGAGTCAACTGAGGGGCCGATCGTCGCGTGGCCGTATTTATAGGGAAGGGGGGCGGGTACTCCATTGAAGTAGTTATTGACGTAGTATTGACGTCAATGGGGTATTCACGCACGGTACCAGTGCGGGATGCACTCCGATTGGGTGTGACACGGCGACCGCTGAGAAGCGGCTTCCATGCTGATGGGAGTCTGTGACTGTCATCTCTGGTGTTCAAACAATTTGGACGTTTTTCTATTTCTGCAGCTTCACGAAAAATTCGGGATTTGAAAGATCGGACGGGGGCAATAGTTCTTGTATTGGGGAAATCGATAATGTGGCCTGTTTGGGTGTGATGTTGGGAAAGGGCGTTGGTGATATCTGAATGTCTTACTGAAAGTGAATGTTCCTTGGCACGGACCTGAATTCGTCGGTTCGTTTGTCCTATATAAGAACGAGGACAATTGGAACAGGGAATCTCATAAACACCGTGATTTTCGTTAGGAATTTTATCCTTGACGGATCTGACCAGATGGGAGAGTTTTTGTTGGGTGGTGAATATTGTTCTGATGTTTGTGTTTTTGAGAGATCTTGCGATCTTATCTGTTACTCCTTTGATGTCAGTGGGATTGGAACGTGGTAGAGGTGGGGTGATGTTTGTGTGTTTGCGTATGTTCTTGTTGATTTGATATGTGTTGTAACCGTTCTGTAATAATATATGTTTTAGAGTCTTGAGTTCTGATTCACGGTGTTCGTCGTCAGATAGTCTAATGGAGCGGTAGATTAGGGTATTAACTACAGAGTTAAGTTGAGAGGGATGGTGGTGAGACTGGGCGTTCAGATAACGGTTTGTATGGGTGGGTTTACGATAAACTGAATAGGAGAAGCCTTGGGATGGAAGTTTTTTGACCATGACATCGAGGAATGGCAGAGACCCATCGTTTTCCACTTCCATTGTGAATTGGATACTTGGATGTATGCCATTCAAATGATTCAAGAAGTGGAGCAATTCAAATCTTTTACGCGGTTCATCCCGAGAACAAATACTTCCGACCGCGGAAATCTTTCTGAACATATATATATATATATATATATATATATATATATATATATATATATATATATATATATATATATATATATATATATATATATATATATATATATATATATATATATATATATATATATATATATATATATATATATATATATATATATATATATATATATATATATATATATATATAGCTATGAATCTATGAACAAGATCAATAAGTTGCGTTGTTATTTTGCATTATATTTAATTTGAACTAAGATCTTCCTGAACAACCAACAATTGATAACAACGGAAAAATGAACTTGAAAGTAAGTCGGTAATTTATAATAAACGGAATAACTTTTGAATAGTTTTGCACTTATTATTTTCTCACATTTGAAATAAAATTATAGGGAGGATAACACTATAATTTCACCACCAAAAATTTGATCTGCCAGGGAATGAAAAGAAAAGTAGAAGTAAACTCGGATAAACTGCAAAGTCATGAAGATGCCTAGAAAAAAAAAGGAAAGAGTATGTGTTTCATTAATCTCTGAAGTATGTAATATTCTTAATTTATATTTTTATTCTTTTTCACGGAAACGTTTAATTTGTATAACAAGCATTTATAAAGGCACACAATGTCGATGTTATATTGTTGCCTTCCAAGCATTCATTTATTTCTTACCTATAATTCAAATTCTTATCATTATTTCAAGTAAGACTGAATTTTACTAATCCTGAGTCACTTTTATGGGTCATAAAATAAAATTTGTTGGGTCGGATGCGAAACGGATTTCAGGGAGGTAATGGTGTCATAAACGACTGGTTCGCTTACCTTAGTTCACACGGTTATAATTTCCTTTACTTTTGAAAAGTGTATGATTACTGAAATATGGTTAGGAAAATAAACAAAAAAATGGGAGGAGTCGTGGGACACCTGGTGTTTCCTTCAACTATATATTATGTATTAAATAGTAGGAACAGTGAAAAAAACTAACTTGGTTTTAGGGTAATTATACGAAAAAAAAAAGAGTTTGAGAAAAGTTATTTATAAATGTATGAGCATATTGATGCACATGGCTTGATAAACACATACACATATACTAATGAAGCTGACATACGCTTGTAAACGCACATATAACTAATTTAACCAAAATGTACTACATGCATGGATTTAACGTAATATAGAAAAACTGTCGGGTCTTTCAAAGTCTTACACTTTTTTCGGTCTAACTTTCATTCGTCAAGTGCGTGGAGTGTAACGTGCGATAAGCAACTTCATTTCAAAAACTGACAATGATACTCGCACGGAACGGAGAAGAATTTCAAATATCCAAATGACCTTTCAAGAGAATAAACACATGGGTACTGCTTGATCAATTTAGTTATTCAACTGAAAAAAATTAATTTGGAAATTTATAATTGGACGAGGGGGATAATACATATCAACAGCAAGCAACGTCGAATGAAAATTGTTATTACACTAAGCTGGAATGCATCACTGCAAGGACATATCGTCAATCCAGCTTCGAAAACCATTTGAGAGTAACTTAAACAGGCTAAAAAACCATCGAAGTTAATAAAAATACCACACCCAATATTTGAAGCTCATTGATTGATTGCCGAAACCTGTTTTGTCCTGTATTAAATGAACTACTAATGTACTGAATTAATCCTGAATTATTTTGACTCGAGCTATGGGAGCTGTTGTGTTAAATTTTAAAAACTACGATTGTAGGTTTTGGTCTTTTTTTTGGTGGAGACTTTTCGATTCAACGATTGCTCTGGCATCTCGTTTTTGCCAATATGAATGGAACCGAATGCATTTCTGATCATATCGGTTCATATCAATGGGGCTCATAAAAATTCTGCTGGCAAACGAT
The DNA here is from genome assembly GCA_030704885.1 of Cynegetis impunctata. Lineage (NCBI taxonomy): Eukaryota > Metazoa > Arthropoda > Insecta > Coleoptera > Coccinellidae > Cynegetis > Cynegetis impunctata. The sequence continues at coordinate 828,171 of JARQZK010002906.1, forward strand.
ACAATGAATTTATTTTAGGCTCGGGTGTGGTCTTTCGAGGAAGTCGGTGAAAAAATACACGCGCGAGAGGAGACACGAGGTGTCGCTTCAAAACATATAGCCATTGGATGGAGAAAAGAAATTAAAGAACCTATTAAGTATTTATGCAGCTCTAAATTTGGGTATGTACTTGTAAAAAACAGTTTCTTCACTCCGAACTCCTGAAAGATATGTGTTTACATTATGTGACGGCCCCCAATATTCAATAGTTACTCAGAATGTCTTGAACTTCAGTATTTATATAGGTACGTACTATCAAATTTTTCTGTTGAAAGAATGACACATAACAATTTATAATACCCTGAGTCAACTTGAGGGTCTGAAGAAATACAAAAAGCTTGAATACCTGCAAAATGACATTAAGTTTTCTACATAAAAATTACGAGGGTGAGAAAAATATTATGTGAAATACATAAATAGTATCTCCGTAGTGTCAATATGATTGACGTATAAATTTACAGTTTTCCAATTGAATTTAGAGTGCTCGAAAATCCTCTAATTCCTTAAAAATGTAAACATAAAAATTGAGGAGATTGAAGAATTCAATTAAGATTTACTGTGTTCACTTTCCTAAAATAAACTTAATTCACGTCAAATTAAAACGCCCTAACTGAGTCAGCAGCAGTTACGAAGGTACGGTAATCTTCAAAAGCTACTGAAATACATGAAACTATATTTAAAATGGGAGCGAATAAGGAAAATAATTAAAACTATGGTACACTTTCCCAATACTTATTAACTAAATCTGAGAAGATTTAATTTTTCAAACTCAATATGGATGAGCTGTGGACGTGCGTAAATCCTCGAACACAAGGAAAAACAATAAATTTCAAAAAAGCCATCCGACAATCTAATTCAGTTCATGGTTATTAAGGGTTGCAAAAATCCTCCAAAATGCTCCATGCACCCTCCACGAAGGAGTCTGAATTCCGAATGTATTGGAGATAATGAAATATAACATTTTTTGCCTCCAGAAAATTTTTAGTGTATCTGCATCTGCAGTCGCCAAAGTTTGTGCATCAAAAAACACTTCGGATACCAAAATTCAGCTTATTTGGTATAATGCAGAATGCTGGAAATACAAATAAGTATCGGGGAAAAAGAATAAAGCGGACAACAGAAAAATCTAGAAAATCGTGATGCAGGAGGTCTTAATCGCACTAACAATCCCGCACTTCACTGTTGACTTTTGATACAGAGCAATATTCTGTTATTTTCGGGGAAAATACGTCTAAAAATGCAATTTAACTTTAGACGTATATGATTTTTGCACACTTCAGGCAAATTATCATCTCAAATTTGATAAAGTAATATTTTAAAGAAATTTTCGATTAATGAGAAGTTTTCCACAAATTTATTCAAATATAAGCACTATTCACTGCGATATTTACCTACACAGTACCGAAATCACAAAATATTCAATGAAGTCAGCAGATATTATGAAGGGAACTGCAAAATCGCATGATGAGTCAATTTATAATGGTAGTAACGCGAGAGAAAATATGAATGACATCTGCTAGTAAATAACAACAGCGAGATGAGATAAGAGTTTTTGGCAAATTTGAGAGTGTTTCACTAAAATGAAATTCATGGCAATAATTCCACCACGGATAAACTAAAGGATGTCAACACAAAAATAGACATCAAGTCTAGAGCATCTTATTCTCACCTAAAATTGATAATCAACTATTATACAATACCAACCAAACCAGTTCTTTTATTGTCAGGACCCTATCTTTAATTACATCTAAATGTTGACTATATTTACATTATGAAATTAACTGTATTGTAAATTTCGAATACCAACTTGACTTCCATTACGTTTTATGTAATTTAACCTGTTCTTGGATGAAAAGTGAATGTCAAGTTGAATAACAGTTCTAAGAAAGTGATGTCAACATATTGAGAGGTCACTTTTAGGATTCTCAAAAAGATTTTTGACCATTTCCATATTTTCGAATCATATTATAATTTCAAAGTACTGAACAGTTTTTATTTAATCTGAACAATGCGAGACATCAACGATGGGTTAGGATGGAAACTTAATTGTTACAAATAATACGCTTTCGTTTTTGCAGAGGAAAATAGATAATAACTGTAAAATCTCAAAAGCTTGACGAAGTTGACATTTTGCAAACACAGAATATATTATTTTCAGGAAAGTAGCGCGTGAGATCTTAGGTACTTGTGACATAAACTTAATAGTCTTTTGTCTTCGGAAAAATGCTTGGATCGCGTGGTTCGTGGCACGACAGTCAACTGTTCTTTGTTCATCTGTCGGAATAGTACCAATTATGATAGTCTCTCGTGCCTTGTTCGTTACATAAAACGTCAAATTTTGGTCAAATTCTCCCTCCTCTTTCTTCCTGATAGCTTTCGCTAATTGCACACGTTGTGGGATCGAGAAATCGGACGGCATGATCTCTTAATAAAATTTAATTAAGAAGCCCAATTCGATGGTCGATCGTGATTTTCTGTATTCCATTAAGACGCAGATTCTTGGAATTGGTTTGCAATGTGAAGGTTAGTCCTGAATAAATTGATTCTATGTATATATATATATATATATATATATATATATATACATATGTATATATATATATATATATATATAATATATATATATATATATATAGTATATATATATATATATATATATATATATATATATATATATATATATATATATATATAAACCTACACACACATAAATATTATGTGAGTTGATTTATTTTTATAATTTTTTAAAATATTTTTCAATGGTTCAGCAATAGACACAATGTTTGAAAAAGTGGTTTGAACAATATACTGCAGAAATATTATCGACTCTGTCTATGTGTATAGTTTATTTAATTTTTTCAAAATTTAATTACCGACGAACATTGAAACTTATGAAATTCCAATAAGTATATATATATATTTAGTCCTATAAATATATATTATATATATAGGGGAGACCGGGTACAAAAGTAACATTTTGTACTTTCGCCTTGGTTTCTCGTTAGGTGTTATTATTTCGGTGAAATTTATATAGCCATACATAAATTTCGTTTATGTTCTATACATAAGCATCTTAAATTACCTTATTATTGTGTTTTTTGCATGAATTACAGAAACTTTAAAAAAATTTGTCATTCGTTACTTTCGACCACGTTGGCGGGCCGAAAGTAACACGTTGTGGGTCGAAAGTAACAGGGCAAAGGGGTTTGTAATGAATATGATATGACATATTCAATCAAACAAATATTTATTGGAAAATTCAGTGTCACTCTTCTCTATTCAGACTCGCAATTATGGCACACATAATTCATTGACGCATTCAGTAGCAGTACCTATGAGACCACATTTTGCATTCGAAACAATGTAAACTTTGCTCATTCAGTCGACTATTGCTAAAATTTTCTAAACAAACGAGGTAGAAGCAATCTTCGTCGTCAAATTTATTTTCCTTGTCTACAACTACGCTAGTATTACTAGCTTAAATTTTTTTTATTTATCTATGCAATGTAACATGGCAGACATTCAATTTTTTTTGCTATGGCTCTAATTTTTTCACCATCATTAAAATGCTCTTAAGCCGCTTTTCGATAGACTTCCATGTTAGTTGTTATTCGTGCGGTGGTAATTATGCGTTGTCGCGGCATTTTGTTGAAATAAACACACAAACATAAAAACTTTACTTAGAGTAAATCAATACGGGGACAAAAGTAACATGTTACTTATGTACCCATAGGGCTGCGTTACTTTTGTACCCTACAGCATTTTTGTTAGAACATGAAAGATAACCTTGAAACGGAACATGCTAGACAAAAACGAATGTAATCACTGTAAAATCAATCTAATCGAGTATCAATATGCAAATATTCAGATTAATATCATCCCTTAAATACTACATAAACATTAAATAACTAAACGTCAAAAAATTTACTTTTGATTTGTGAAATCACGTTGCGTCCTCTCACACGATCTAACAGTGCGTGGCGCGAGCGGCGATCGAATGCAACTGAAGGTGGCGCCACTGGCTATCACCTGACAGCAGCTAAGTGGCGTTTAGACAGTTCTTTAAACCTACAGAGCATTTGTTACTTTTGACCCGCTGTTACTTTTGTACACGGTCTCCCATATATATATATATATATATATATATATATATATATATATATATATATATATATATATATATATATATATATATATATAAAATATATATTTATTCATTTATATATAACTAGGTATGAAATTGTAAAACAATCGTCGCTTTATTGTTGAATACCCATTCGAATGATATATATCTAAACGTGAAACTCATTGCTATGCTATGAGAAATTCTCTTCCCTATGTTTCTTTTCTAGTCTTCACCCACCTACCTACCTCATTCATTCTGCTCGTACCTCCATGTATGTCAATCAGATTTTTAGGACGATCGTGGCATATTTTATGTAATTTTTACATTATTTGACCTTATGCCAACTGTTTGTTATTTGTATCTCGATCTTGGAAATAAAAAGCAGTTTCCTTGAATGTTGATTTGTTAAACAACTACCGATTGAGATGATGATGAATAGAATGCGATTGTGTATATTGAGTTCAGAAGAATTATTGCGAGATGAATGTTCTAAATCAATCAAACGTTAAGTTCTATTTCTCAATTTGGAAATACGCATGGTAATAATCGTGGATAGTATATCTGTGAGAACTTTTATTTTCATCCATATGTGTATGTAGTATTTCATATTCAAAAATTTCCGCAATTCTCATGTATTTTTGTTCTTTCTTTAAAGTTTAATTTGGGGTTATATACCCCAAAACAAGAATCTAATTATACAGTTACCTTAATTTATAGAACGTATTATTATATAAATATTTAACTATTTCTTGATAACATCCAGGAGCAGTATAACATAATCATTATATATATATATATATATATATATATATATATATATATATATATATATATATATATATTTTATTTTATAAATATATATATATATATATATATGTTTATTTTTATATATATATATATTTATTTATATATATATATATATATATATATATATATATATAATTATATATATATATAAATATATATAAATAAAAATATATATATATATATATATATATATATATATATATAAATATACAGGGCTATTCAAATTCGAGTATATGCATGGGGATTTCGATAACGGTAAGAGATAGAGGGATGGTTAAATGGGGGCAAAGTAGCATATTTCAGAGGTCAGTTATATGGATAAGAAAAATCTGATCTAGCTCCTTTAGTTCTGGAGTTATATAGGAAAAATCGAAAATTTCGAAATTCTTTTTTTGCCTATATCTTTTTATTTAAGGAATTTTTTTCAAAACAATTGTCACTTTGCCATTGTTACTTTCTCTAGGCTATCTAAATATATGACTAAAAATTATATACAGGGTGTCGTATAAATTGGGCCTCCCTCAACTTTCAATTTTCAAATACGGACCTGTATTTTTTATTGCATTTTTTTGAATGCCAAAAGTCATGTTTTATATTGACGTAGTATTTTCATCTGAATTACAGTGTTCTGGAAATATTGAACTATTACCAGTAAAATTTCTACATTTTTTTAAAATTCCAGCTCTAATTAATAAAATATCATAGAGTAAGGTAGAGAATGCCTAGGATTTGAAAGATAATCAACATTATTCGACGGAGAATGTCTTCTTCAAGAATTCATCCACATCCACGCAACCCATGATCAATGTACGAAAATGCGAAATTCTTCCTAGTACGTGTATGTGCATATAATCAATGCCCAAACTAAAAAATTTCCTACTGGTAATCTTCATATTACAGACACCAATTTGGAAATATTTCATTGATACTCACTTTCCGAACTACCTACATTTTTCAGCAAATTCATGGGCATTTTGTTGCTATATAAAACAATTATGATTAAACTATTTGAATTCTCATAGTATGCTTTGGTATATAAATATTTAGTTCACCTCACTTGTCATTATTTTGACAGTTTCTTGGAAATTATCGTTGATCTTTAATGAAAAATCTGTTAGAACTGAAAATGGGCTTCCCCATAGAGCAAAAAAGAGATATATGATTAACGTTTTCTACAGAAATAATAGGATCATTCATCTTTCCGCTTGACTTTTTTTATGGGGTACACTAAAAAATAGAATATATCAAAACGAAATTGAAAATATAGAAGACTTAAGAATTAAAATCATGAACGCTTGTGCATCATTACGCCGAAGAGATAATTTCAGAGCGAATAATAACTTAAAAATACGACTAAATGTCTGGAACGAGAAGGTCGTCAATTCGAACATTTATTTCGATTATGATTACTTATAATGATTTATTTCTATTCTAGATAATAACTAAACATGTTCTTGTATGATAAGTTGTAAAATATGAAAAAATATGATCAAATACAATGTTATGTTTGTGACAGATTATGTTTGTGAGTTCTCAGCAGAATACATAAAACAGATCTTCCTCATACCTACTGAGGTGAATCGACATGGGGATCAATAATTATTCTACCAATGCTACATTATGGTAAAGAAATAAAATGTTTTTCGGGAATGTTGATTTTATTCTATTGTTATTTCGAACAAGTAGTGAGACTAGATAATCTGGAAATTCTAAAATTGATTCTTCTTAACGAATCAATTTGTCCGATTCGCCTCTCATTCTCTGATATTATTCAATTAGTGTTGTTATGGAATTAAAAAATGATGAGATATCACTAGTATTAGTTCAATATTCCCAAAACACTTTATGATTTATATAAAATTAAAACGCCAATATGAAACATATATAGGTATAGTGAGTAACAATGAAATATTTCCAAATTGGTGTCTGGAGTATGAAGATTGCCATTGGAAGATTATTTTGTTTGGGCATTGATTATATGCACATAAACGTACTAGGAAGAATTTCACATTTTCGTACATTGATCATGGGTTGCGTGAACCGAAATGTGAATGAATTCTTGAAGAAGACATTCTCCGTCGAATAATATTGATTATCTTCCAAATCCTAGGCATTCTCTAACTTACTCTATAATATTTTATTAATTAGAGCTGCAATTTTAAAAAAATGTTGAAATTTTACTGGTAATAGTTCAATATTTCCAGAACACTCTGTAAATCAGATGAAAATACTACGTCAATATAAAACATGACTCTTGGCATTCAAAAAAATGCAATAAAAAATACAGGTCCGTATTTGAAAATTGAAAGTTGAGGGTTGCCCAATTTATACGACACCCTGTATATAATTTTTATTCATATATTTAGATAGCCTAGAGAAAGTAACAATGGCAAAGTGATAATTGTTTTGAAAACAATTCATTCAATAAAAAGATATAAAAAAGGATTTCGAAATTTTCGATTTTTCCTATATAACTCCAGAACTAAAGGAGTTAGATCAAATTTTACTTATCCATACAACTGACCTCTCAGATATGCTACTTTGCCCCCATTTAACCATCTCTCTATCTGTTACCGTTATCGAAATCCCCATGCATATACTCGAATTTGAATAGCCCTGTATATATATATATATATATATATATATATATATATTTTTATATATATATATTTATATATATATATATATTTATATATTTATATATATATATATATCATATATATATATATACATATATATATATATATATATATATATATATATATATATGATATACATATATATATATATATATATATATATATATATATATATATATATATATGTATATATATATATATATATTTATATATATATATATATATATATATATATATATATATATATATATATATATATATATATATATATATATATATATATATATATATATATATATATATATATATATATATATATAAATATATATATATATATATATATATATATATATATATATATATATATATATATATATGAATATAAATATATTTAAAAGAATTTGTTGTTTTAGAAGAACAAGAAATATTTATCTTCGTCACAAGAAGATAACGAATTCTTGGGAAATATTGTTTATGTTAATTGTTTTGTTAATAATCAATAACTTTAAACATCAGTGATATATAGTGCAATTTGATTCTGTATTTTTGTTTTCTTAAATATTTTACGAGGTTGAATTTTATATTCCCGATGGTGCAGTAGAAAAAACTAAATCTTGATATGTAGCAAAAGTTGACATTTGAATAATTCCTAAGAGCCCCTTTAAATATCTCTTACTTTGTTTATAAATTATATATATATATATATATATATATATGTGTGTATATATATATATATATATATATATATATATATATATATATATATATATGTGTGTATATATATATATATATATATATATATATATATATATATACATAGTATTGAAGTCAAAGACATCCTTCAAATCACAGCCAAAGTTTATGTAGAAATATTTCATGTTTCTTTCCCTATCGTTATGTAATCATAACTGTGTTTCCGTAATTGACCTCGCTCGCGAGTGGAAGCAGCAATCTTAAGGCACTCATTAACAAAATCGAATACCTGAGTAGAAAAATGTGGGAGTTTCTAATGATTGATTTTGTTCTTTCATCCTTACGTGAATGCGTGAGAAATAAATACTAAGCTAAATTATGAAACTAGGTTAAAATCTCCGTTTCAGTACAGTTTCAAAGACAACATTTACGACCGAATATCTCAAATCCATTAAGAACTAGTTTTAGTTCTCGAATAGTAATTAATTCTCGGACTGAAATATATCATCTAGTCTTTTCTAATTCTATGTCAGAGTTTCGCTAGTACATTTGTACGGAAACGAGTTTGTGATAATTTTTCACTGCCTAATATTTATTAGTTGATCCAGATTTTTCTATATAACATGAGGATTAATTATGGAAAAATAAAGTGTATATAGTGGTTACTTTCGTTCAAATATATAAATTTCTCATGATATATTCTAAATTATATGATGAAATAAACAAGTAAGCAGCAGCCTACTTACACTAAGCTCGATGTTTTTATTTTCACAAACAAATTATTAATCTCCTAAGTCAATTTAGAAACTTTTTACTAATAGTTTGAAGGGTGTGTTTTTCCTAATAAATTTACAAGGTTTTTGTCACCTGTTCAAAAAATTTCCGCTTATTTATCTTACCTTCACTTCCTTACCAAATTTTAGAAGAAGCGAACATTTTGCCTGAATTCATCCACATTTTGGTAGTGTTATTTACCAAGAACAACAGCCCCAGGTTTCAGCTTATTTGGTCTGATAGAGCTAGCTATAGACACACACACACACACACATATATATATATATATATATATATATATATATATATATATATATATATATTTCTATATATCTGAGACATCGAACAATCTCTGAAATTAAAAATATTTCAGCCAAGCGAATGAAATGAAGAAAAATAACTGAACATAGTTGTATCTTTTGTGACTCTGAACCAGCTGTGGTCTATAAGGCTGGGAAACTACCTAGGGCACATATGGGACTAGGTTCGAATCCCGGCATAGATGTTGTGAATATCCTTGAGATTCAGTGGTAAATATTCATTCATATTTATTGGGTAATGCACCGTTTACAAGCTCATGAGGGTTAATGGTGGAACACATAATAGACTGTGTCTCACCAACCCCTGGAAAAAAAATTACTTTTGTTCAAATATATTTCAATTATTTTCAATTGTCTCATATGTCACATAATATATGTAAAATTCTACGATAAAATAAATCGATTTGAGTATTGATTGTTTGTAATGTTCAATTTAAATATTTTACGGAAATTAAATATCGTTGTGTTCAACAGAAATGAATACTGCAGATATTGAGGTTGATCCATGGTGATGTATCTAACGTTAATAGGATTCAATTCTGAATTAGATAGTTATGAATTAAAAGAAGTAATTTTATACGATATTCGCACTACGCTCTAGAATTACGAAGAAAAATATTTATTCATGTTTATAGTATAGGGACACATAAAAACTTGATATTACTTCAGTTCAATAAGGAACGAAACGAAAATACTTATTTTTATGAAACGGTCACTAAATATTAGGCGACCCTCTGTGGCGAAGAGGGTATAATGTCCCGTCTCCGGAGTTGGTGGGTTCAATTCTCACTGTAGGTACATACCCTTGGATATGGTGTATGTTTATAAGTTTTATTGGTTACAAATATTCATATGATGATTGATGAACACTGAACTAGTTTACAGGTCCACTGGCCGTTCTGAACTGGCGTTAAGATGTAGGTGCACCCAATACAAAAAAAAGATAAACTAGGCATTGTAACATAACATTGTAATGTGATACACTACAATGTATAATATTGTGACGCAAAATTCACCCATTCCAGGGCTTTAACGATCAGTGGAGTGTCAGAAGAAGTCCTGTTAAAGGCGAATTCTGCTTCACGATATTATAGATTGTAGTGTGAATTTCTGAAAAACGAGAGTTTCCATTCGGTTCTTACATAATTTCCATTTCAACTTTTATGCATTCCAACAAACATTACTTGATATATGAAAGGTGCTATGCAAGCCGTCAAACTTCAAATTGTATACACATTAAGCGTATTAAGTAAAGAACATTTCGAAATTGGATTTGCTTAAGCTTGGCACCTCAATTATTTCTAATGAATATTTTAAAGCAAATTTCTAGCAGTTAATATATGGGTGTACTATATGTTAATTCTCTTCATGCTTCTTTTGTCACATTCTTGAGGAAGATTTACAACATTCACTTCAAGCCACCTGCGGGAATAATTTACGTCTTTTTCGTTAATCCGTTCCGTGAAGTATTAACGGCTTTCTAGGAAGTAGACTAAGAGACGAACTCTGACCTCTTCTTCGCGAAGCCGCCGCGATTCCCTGACCTGTCTCTCCTAGATTTTCTCTGCGATGCGGTATTTTCTACCGAATAACCTCCGCATCTTCGATGGAATCGTTATTAATATTCTTGGATTTACGAAAAGTTTTAATGATTAGGGTTACGGTTTCTGCTTGTCGTTTATTTCTTACCAAAAGGGCATAGAGAAATCTTTCAATATCAAACTAATGATGTGGTATATAGAATCAATACCGTTCGAAATGACAAGCAATGCTAAATTGATTCATATTGATCTGAGTTATACGATCGATCATATACTATACGCTTTATCAATAGATAACCGTGACGTTAATCTCAAAATTGAAAGGTGGAATTGTTTTTATTTCTAATGGAAAGAAAATTGTTCGTGAATCGCAATAGCGTTACATCTATTCATTTCTGAATACAACTTTCCACCAGAATTTTTAATATAGCTTAGAAAAAATTCCAGAAATATTCAATTTTTTTAACTGTGGAAACGCTTTACAATAGTACTTGTTTTAGGTTGTCTACCGTTTGTGAATCTAGATGCTATTAATTATGATGAAAAAATTTTAATTTTGAAAGAACCAAATTCTACAAACTCATGTTTATTTTCATAAAAAGAAATCGTAAGATTTTATTTTTTTCAATGAATTCTAAGGCAGTGTCGAAAAAGCAATCATACGATGTATCATATGCCTTGAGCACTATTTGAAATTTCGAAGTAGATACATAGATCTAAAACATAAGTAATAATGTATTCCACCAGTCCAAAATAAAAATCGATCTATTTTTGGAATTTTTTCAAAACTCATATTTAACTGAATATTTAGGTGGAAAGTTTTATCTGGGACCATGTATATAGGGTATAACTGTTATTAAATTGACAGATAATTATTTATCGCAAATATAAATTCTCTCCAATTATTGATCGATACAGTTATTGGCTCTTGAGTGAATGTATCCTTCCGATTTTTTAATTTTTCAGTTAAATCATGCTTAATGAACTGCAGAACAATTAAGCCTCTTAATAAATCTGAATATTCGATGAGATGATCCCTTCAATTCAAGCAAGATACAAATTGTACTCTCTCAGAGAAAAGAATTATCAATCAATCTCCGCAAAGGTTCGATGCAAAAATTGATGAGTCTAAATCGGAGGCGACCAAATAGCATTCAATCGATGGACGCACATGAGAAAAATTTCAATCCTGCTCAAACGAATCCCGTCTTTTATTATCCGAAACTGAACTTTTATTTTTGTTTGGGTAAAGTTATCGACATCGCCAAGTTAAGCTATTAATTAAGCCCGAATTGAATGAGGAGGACGTTTATTATATTGAATCTCCTGATCCGGCCCAAATTCATTAGATAAAAGAGATTCCACTAATTATAAAGTGCCTCTTGCCTTGTCTTGAAAGATATACTTGTTTGGGTCCCGATATGGACGAGACACCTAAACCGATTATTCGGACTTGACGAAGGTTCGACCACTGACAGATGTCGACGATCGACTTTGGAGATTTCGTCGAGGAGAATATAAAAAATCTTGTGCCACTGTGTTCTCAAAATACCACGTCATTCTTATAAACGAAGAGTAACCACACTTCAACTAATTGGTAATAATCGACTCAGCATGGCGAACGACAAAGAATTCGGGATGCATAGTCATTACATCATGAGAAATAGGGGGCATGGATAAAATAAATAAATATAATCATTCTTGAAATATTCCTGGTATTACATTCCTCCAATAAGAAACAAAAAAAACATGGATGGAAAGGTAGATATTCTTTCGCATCTGAAGTGAACTCAAAAATAGGGACAAATTATATGCATGTATATATATATATATATATATATATATATACAATACGGCTTAAGCGGGGTAATATCAAGATATTACGCATTTTTGAAACCGCATACGGAAGCAGCTGTTTCCACGTGTCTCGGACTTTTTGGTCCTCATCAGAACAGCGTAGCGAAGTTATTGTTGGAAAAACTTGGAGATGAAGAAAAAATTAAACAATCGAAATTCTTCATTGTAAAAGACCATCGCACATTTAAGCTCACAGCTCGAACACTCCAAATTCAGGAGCAAGATCTTCACATAAGCCATGGAGGCAGTTTATGTCTTCTACCGGACCTCGGACTAAGTGAATCTTATGGTACGATAAGGCTTAAGTGGAGAGATCTTTCCGCTCAAGCCTCAAGCTTTTTTAAGGATTTGGAAGGCACAAAATTTTCACATGATTTCTGTTTCGAAAGTTTTTACCACCGCCGAAATTTTTATGATGAAATTTCATCATTTTTGCAGTTATTCAGGCTTTGTGCATCTCTTAATCCGCTCCAAATTAACTTAGGAGTTTAAGGATTTGTATATTGCATGAAATAATAATAATGAGGAGCCGAATATGACCTCAATGACGAAGGTCTGCTGATAATTATCAAAAATACAAAAAACTTAATTAGATATTTCTTAATCAGATTTTATTGCAAGGATATAGAAGGAATTGATTATTTTACCGAGTTCGCTTTGGTATTCATTATATATTTTCAATATATTAGTGACAATAGTAATTTTTCAAGATTTAGGAAATTTTTTTCGTGAACATATGATAAGATATTTATCTGATCAGTAACATTCTGAAGGACATTATAGTTTATGATTTGGAAATTAAAGAAGTCTATTAGAGAAAATCGTCTTCACTTCATTATTCAAAACCAATTTTACATCGAAACAATGTTGATAAATTTACCGGAGTTATTAAGACAACTTTAACTTTAACTTGGAAGGCTTCAAGTTCAAAGTTCGAAAATTGTCATCATAATTACAGTTATTATTCTGGGGCATTTACATTTGTCGTTGAGAAAGACAATTGATATAATACAGTTGTTACCATAGATTTTTATCACATGAAAAGCTTGCATTCTTGAAAAATGAGAAACATTATTTCATTGTCATTGATATTGTATTTAACTTTCTCGTGCTCAGGATATGTTCCGGAGTTCATTAAAATAATCATTATCTTGTCATTTTAATGACAAGAAATTTTTATATGTGGAAGTGAATGGCAAATATCAACATGTATTTTACTTTCTTAATTTTATTCTCACCATAAACATTATTATTGTTTTTGTCATTATTTCTCCCTTAGCTGATTTTTTTAGCTCCATGCTTTCTCCAAAAAGCCCAAAAAGGCTGAATTTTGGATATGTCGTTCATAATTGAACAATTTTTGCTCATGCATCTTGCTTTGCCCAAAAATTGAAGTTCACAAATTTTCAATTGAATTCAACGAGATATGGCAGTTAACCCTTTAGTTGATACCATTTGGTTTTAAGGGGACCACCAGAGATTTAAAAAAAACATGTGCGGTAGGGGATTCCCATCAGGACCCCAAGTTATACTATTTTGTTTACTTACTTTTCTAAAGGTAAATTGCATATACTTCTTGCAGTTTCCATTTCTCCAATCACCATTGCAAAATTGCAATAATGAAAACATATAGCTGTTTATATATATATATATATATATATATATATATACATATATATATATATATATATATATATATATATATATATATATATATATATATATATATATATATATATATATATATATATATATATATATATATATATATATATATATATATATATATATATATATATATATATATATATATATAATATTTTGATAATTATTAGCAATAACAGGCTTATTGAATCTCAAAAAACTCGATTTTATAGAAAAGTTGACGTTTCGCCACGACATTCGCGGCTTTATCAAAACTTTTTTTTTTTAATAAAATCGAGTTTTTTGAGATTCAATAAGCCTGTTATTGCTAATAATTATCAAAATATTAGAAATAGTTCACAGGCAACAACAATTCGAATATATATATATATATATATATATATATATATATATAAATATATATATATATATATATATATATATATATATATATATATATATATATATATATATATATTACTTACGATGTAGTCTATTTTCTCGGGAAAATACGACTAATAATAAAAATACACCAAATTGTGATTTTCACTGTTATAGATGATCAATGAAAAACATTGATATTTGTCAGAATGAAGGGTTACAAAAAATGTTCAGGATTTTATTCTTCATCATAATAAACTAATTTGGATGTCACATGGGAAGTGTGCAAATAAGTGGTAAGTAGTTGATGTAGTGACGGAAAATATTTTCATACAGCTCATTGCAGTATTTGTCTAAGAACAGACCCACGGGGTCATGAAGGTACAGTTATGCATTTGAAGCATCCAAACGATGTCTTTGTATAATGACGATGCTTTCTCATACCGTCGTTTGCAGTTTGAACGAAGATAAATGTTTGCTTTAGAGGACATCACAATTTCCACTTAGTTCGTACTTACTTGTTTAAACCGGCAGTAGAGAGACATCTATCATAACCACGAATTGTATTGTGTATGTGATGATGGAATAAATGTAAACTATGAGAAAACTTATAAAAAAGTATTTCTGTGAGATCACAATAATATCTATAGTACACAAAATTCTCATATATCAATGGCATAAAAGCTGAAAAGAAACTAAACTCCATGGGACAAACTATTTTAATGGCTTCTGTTCATCCATTTGAATACATAAAATTTCAAGCTTATCTGAAGAATCTTTCTCTTAAAATAGACGTTCCTATGATAATTGGGTTAGTTTTTTCAAATTATTCTTCAGGTTGGCCAAAAAAATATGTAGTTGTATTTCAGTTATTACAAGTATAATTTCTAAAAGCGACTTTCAAAATTGAAAACGCTTTTTCAACAATAATAAGTATCTATCATGGTTTTATTTCATATAAGCTTGAATCTGAAATTTAACCTTAATTGAATAGATCTGTAGTAATTGTTGTCGTGAAAGAGATTTTAATTCGAAAAAGTTATTTTAAGCTACATAATTTAAATATGAAATGAAAATTAGGGCGTTTTCTTACAAAACTCATAGAAAACCAACCATTTGCTGGATTCAAATTTTTAGATTTTAACGGGCAGTTTTCCATATACGGATGGGTGCCCATCATATATATATATATATATATATATATATATATATATATATATATATATATATATATATATATATATATATATATATTATATATATATATATATATATATATATATATATATATATATATATATATATATATATTTATATATATATATATATATATTTATTATATTTATATATATATTTTTTTTTATATATATATATATATATACATATATATATTAAATAAATATATTTATATATATATATATATATATATATATATATATATATATAGATATATATATATATATATATATATATATATATATATATATATATAATAAATTTATATATATATATATATATATATATATATATATGTATATATATACATATATAATATATTTATATATATTTATATATACATGAATTTGTATATATATATATATATATATATATATATATATATATATATATATATATATATATATATATATATATATATATATATATATATATATATATATATATATATATATATATATATATATATATATATATATATATATATATATATATATGTATATATGTATACTATTATTCATACTACTATAAGATTCATTCATCTTATATCAGTAAGCAGGAGAATAATGTTTAAAAAATTATTTTTTTTTAATTGTTTTCAAAACTTTAGTGAAATTATTGTGATAGTGATAAACGTTCAATCAGTTTTCCGTTACTTGTATACCATATTTTTTTTGTCCTCTACTCTTTCATTATATATAGGACTCATGTACAAAATGAACAATATTTTGGAACTCGGAAAGATAACCGACAGATGCAGAATAAGTTAACCAAATAATGGTTCGAATGCAAGGGTAAACACAGAAGAAGTTCATTGAAGTATTTGAAAAACAACACTGTATCGAACGTAATTGGCTGTTGCACTTCATTAATTTCATGATTACGGAGTTGCATCTGAATTCGGCAGGCAGGTGTAATACGATATCAGATGTAATTGAAAATACTTGAAAGAGTAGCGTGATCCAAATGTTTTCTTTTCGAGATGGGCTCAATGACAAATTGACGGCAGTCATTAGTCGATTCAGGTCGAACCATCTTGTTATGCAATTACATAAAATCCAATTTATATTCAATATTGTATTGACTATGGACTTGCACATGCGATTAGTCTAATTATGCATAAATTAAAATATTTGAAAAAAAACCCTGAATCGTTTATTGAATAAATTTTATTGTATTGTCGAATTAATTCTGCTTCGAAATATAAAAAACTCGTGAGCAACAAAACTCTGTCACTGAGGTTAATTTTTTCAAAGTTTCTGTTATTTTAACATACAAGTTCTGAATCCCTTTGTTTATTTGGTGATGATGTGAAGTATAGAGAACACTGAATACGAAAAAAATAGAACTTTCTACATTAAAATGGCAGTGGTTGATGAACAGAATTGAAACTTACAAATTATAGTTGCTTCACATCAATGAATCAAGGTACTAAATATATATCCTCTTACTTAATTTTTATAAGCTGTAGAGGCTCCCACACCCTCAAGAAACAATAAATCTATACATGGAAATAGTGACGGTTGAAGAAAAACGTTTATGCCACCAAAAGGTCTTTACCTAACATCAACTCAATCCACGAACAACTTCTCAACCCTTAGACTCAATTTGGCGGAGGTTTGTGGCTGCAAAAATTTTTCTTCAAAACCGATTGAATTCATTATAATAAAAAAAATTATTATATCCATAACAACTGAAATGAAGCAGTTACAGTCAAAAATTTGTACTTTATTAGTTTTCCATATTTATTCCCTCCACTTAGAAAAATCCCTTTACACTTGCAATGAACATTTAATATTCATTCTCGATTGGAGCAATCACTCAAAGAGATGGATGGTTCGTATCAAGGTATCAAGCACGGAAACAAGCTCAGATCATATATTATGCAAATTATTCAAATGTCAGACACCATGCGAGCTCCTTTATATGCCAGTTGCCGTTGTTATATTCTGCTTACCGGGAGTAATGCCACATATTAATCTTGATATTATCCATGTGAATGGCGATTCCGACCCACGCTGCTTACTACCGTATTGTAATGCCCTATAGTTACTCTTCAAATATTTCATAGCACCATTGTATTGTTACTTTATGTTCACCAGTTTCTTGGGAACACTATTTTTTCCTCTAGGATCGGGACAGTTGCAGATCTATTAACATTCATAAATAAGTTTTCATTTATTATGATTATATGATTTTTTTCCGTTAGTTTTTGCCAGTTTTTGTGTATATATATATATATATATATATATATATATATATATCAAATATATAAAATTCTCGTGTCACGGTGTTAGAAGTAAAACTCCTCCGAAATGGCTCCACCGATTCTCATGAAATTTTATGTGCATATCGGGTAGGTCTGAGAATCGGCCAACATCTATTTTTCATCCCCCTAAATGTTAAGGGTGGTCCACCCCTCATTTTTTTTTTCAGGCAAAATTTTCTGTTCCATTTTTTTATGATACAGCATTCAAAAATGCATACAAACTCAAATTCTCAACCCTCTACGATCAACTCCTATTTTTTATTTGTTAATTATAAACTTCAAGTTTTTTGGCAAGATTTTTATTTTTATTTTTTCAGATTACAAAAATTTATATTATTCTCGGTATAGTCGGTCTGAGAATAATAGGTCGTGGTATATTTTCCATACTCCAAAGAGAACAGGGTGGTTCACCACAAACATTTTTATAAATTTTTTGGACAAAATTTTTCATTTTCATTTTTTTGTGATGTTGCATTAAAAATAAAAGCAACTCTTAATTTTCACCCTTCTATCAACAATCCATATTTTTTAATAGCCATTTTAATAATTTGAACAACGTTTGCCGGGTCAAATAGATTGATAGGTAGATATGTAGATAGATAGATAGATAGATTGAATGAGAAAGAAAGATAACTATCAGGATAGATAGAGATACATCGGCAGGTAAATGAATAGATAGAAAGATAGATAGATATGTAGATAGATAGATAACTATCTAGATAGATAGATAGATAATTAGATAGGTAGATATACATCGGCAGATAGATGAATAGATAGAAAGATAAATGTATAAAAATTATTTATATGGCAGAACAACGTTTGCCGGTTCAGCTAGTATATATATATATATATATATATATATATTTATATATATATATATATATATATATATATATATATATAGATATATATATATATATATATATATATATATATATATATTATATATATATATTTATATATATATATATATATATATATATATATATATATATATATATATATATATATATATATAATATATATATATATATATATATATATATATATATATATATATATATATATATGTATATATATATTATATATATATATATATATATATATATATATATATATATATATATATATATATATATATATATATATATATATATATATATATATATATATATATATATATATATATATATATATATATATATATATATATATATATATATATATATATATATATATATATATATATATAATATATATATATAATATATATATATATATATATATATATATATATATAGTAACCTGTAATAATATTATACGTACGTATGAAAACTTATGCTTTCACAGGTCAAGAAAAAAACGTATAAACAGTAAAATAACGAATTTCAACAAACGTTTCAACAGTCTTCGCTAACTTTATCAATATTTAAAGTGAGGATGATTATGCTTTATTCTCTTATAAAAAATGTGAACTACTGTTTGTAGATTTGTAATTCTCTGAATAACGTTTTAGTGTCCTCTGAAAAAAATTACGTTTACACCGTCATCTTTCTCGACTTCAGTTAACTTTCTGAAAAAGAAACAATTTTTGAGTATATTCTATTTGAAATATAGTATTGTACAAGGAAAAGAAAAAAGTGTGAGATTGAATAATAGGTGACTTTAGGGCTCCCGAAACAACATAAACACATCTTCATCAAAATTTGTCACAACCAATCGTAGATAAGACGTCTCAATACGATTACCTCAAAGGGAACAATCGACGCTGCTGATCTTCATCTACTATATTACTTGCTTTTTGGATTGATTGGGCCGATACTTGGTGTAAATTAATAAACATATTAAAACAATGGTTAAAAATAACAATTTACACATTTATTATAAGAAATAACGCATGACGCACGTTTCGGTGGAACTTCACCTTCTTCAGATGCTAATTCCTTAGCATCTGAAGAAGGTGAAGTTCCACCGAAACGTGCGTCATGCGTTATTTCTTATAATAAATGTGTAAATTGTTATTTTTAACCATTGTTTTAATATATTACTTGCACTTATAAATAAGTGTATGTATCAATGACCAACGAATAAATTCACAAGGACTTACGAGAGAAGCAAAAAATGTGATAAAGATGAGAATATATTTATATGATTCCAGAGAAATAGTTTCGTAATAATTTCTTCAAACTATTTTGAGAGATAATGAATGAGCATGTTAAATGAAATCATTTACTTTTCATTCATCGTAGGTACTTTTAGGTGTACTGAGTTGGGAAAAAATATTTCAATTACCTGATGAAGATTTGAGTACTTGGAAGATGCAAGTGCTATATTTTCATTTGATAAATAATGAAAATCGTTTGTGTAATGAATGTTTGAAATCATTCTCATGATAGCCGATAAAATATGATAGATTGAATGTAACTCGGGTAATCGTATTGTAATGAAATATTTTCACCGATAATATGGAATATTTGAGATAATTTTTTTATATTCTCAGGCAGAAAAGGAAAGAATTAAATCAGAAAATCTCATATTTATAATGAATGTTTGAGTTTTTCTAATAAGATTTTTTTTGATACTAGTAACTTACAGATTACCACAGTAGATGATATTCATCGACAAAATACTTTGCACAAGTGATTTAATCTTCTTCAAGTAGTTTATGTTTTGAAATTAATCAAAAAATGACTTTTTTTTGATAAAGTAATAAGACAAGCTGCACTTTAGAAATACTTTATCGGATCTGCTTCTTGAAGGCACGAAACAATAATAGCCATCATATTATGTCAACTATTAATCTTAAATCAATAAAAATTTTCGACTTCTCCATAATTGTTCATTTTATTATTTCTTAGTGAAGTTAATTATTGATGCTTTTAACCAATAAAAAGATGAGGTCGTCTTTCCTCATTGCAGGTTACAATATAAAATCGATCTGCGATTATGACAGATCAGTCGATGACTGAAAATCAGGTTTTACGTGCTTGATGCCATACTTGTTTGAGTACTTATATAAAAGGCAACGTAAATTGGTAGGTTAATCGATTTTGAATAACATCTGTCTCCTGAATTTGTTATAGTCAGAACATACAGCCTCTAATTAAGCAATTAAACTAAGCTTACAAACAGCTACATCTATAAAAATGTATAATTTACTCAACGACACATTGTTGCAGTTTGTCCTAACCCATTTACACTCGTCGAATGAAAAATTCTATGCATTTCATAAATGTCTAAATAACTTGTACTGTATATTGCAATTCAATGCAAAAACTGAATATAATGTTGGAATTAATTTTATATGTGAATTATGTTAAATGATTGCGTAGGTTTCAATTCAATGCAATTTCCGACATAAACTTGATAAGTAGCCAGACAGTAAACTTCTATTTTTTTCACGTGACCAACCAGACGAACTAATTTAAAAGCAATTATCAATCTTGATTCTGTCAAGCGCTAAAAAAACCGAACCATGCCTACGGATATGGAATGGGGGACTCTAAGGCCTCGATGAATGTGAGAAATGTCTAGTTGAACTTAGAAATAAAAAACCTCACACCTATATTCGAAGATCTTGAACCCTCATTCATAATAATTTTTTCTGAAAGTTTATCATTTATATGATGAGAAATTTTCGTATTTGTCATTTATTTATGTAATATCGAAATTATTTTAAGACAATGATGTTCAAATCATAGTATTTTTAGCTTGATGCGGAGGTAATCCTCCTTAAAAATCACCGAATTGAATTTTTTACGTTCTGTGGGATTAGTAGAAATTTGAATTGATACAAATACTTCTACTCGTATACCTACTTCAGACAATATTTATCATGCAAAGGACAAAAATGTTTAATCTTCATCAGATTGTTCAGTTTATGATATTATGATGCGTGCTCTTTGATTTTTAAGTAATTGACATATTCAAATTTTTTTGAACTATGTGAAATATTATAGGTTTCATTTATTGAAACTATCCAGGAAATTATCGATCCAGCAAGTTATGACTGCAAATGCTGAAGGAAAATCGTTAACCAAGCAGAATTGAGTAAAGTGTTAATGGCAAAGTAAGAAATGGGTATATATGACGATAAAAAACCCATGAGTAGCAGAGCTGCGTCTCTAACTTCGTAACGATTCGTACGAAATAAATTATAGTTCGAAAAAACTAAAAATGCACTTTAATAGCAAACCCAACTATGCTTGATATTAAATGTTTTAGTGGTAGCTATTCATAAAAGTATATTCATTATCAAAATGCAGTAGAAAGCATTAACATATTGCGCAAGCTGGGACCATAATTAGTGACCCTAAGCATAAACGGCGAATTGCTGGTTTCCAATATCTTTGGCGGACACGCTATGGGTTGTTGTTGATATCCATATAGTAGTGCGACCGCGATTTGTATTGGAGAAAAATTAGAAATATGTAGTTTATTATCACGTAGTAACGACGGATTCCATCAACTAGAAATATGTAGATTGACTCCGAGTTAAAAAAGCTGCACTGAAGATATCTAATAAGATCGAAACAGCTGCATGCAGATTTGACGCTTTCTATGATTCATCGTTGGATTGTGAATGCAGATTTTGCGTCAGGGCATACATATAACCAGCTGCTTTGGATAGTTGTTTGATCATTTTTAAATTAGTGAAGAAATTTCCTTGTTCACTTCATATGATAGATTATGTCAACCTATAAAGTACATCTTTTAGGATGTTGACGTTAACTGCAATTCAACTTAGCACGAACACACCTCCACCATTGCCAAGTAAGGTGCGCAAAATCTTAGTTATCTATTTCATACTGAAAATCTGTTAACGCCAAAGTAGTTATTGCTGCTCTATAAGGCTCGAGTTTGTCCATCAATCGAATACTGCTCTCATGCTTGGAGCTCTGCACCTATGAACTACTTACGACTATCTGACTAAATTCAACACTAATTGAGGCTAATAGACGACGAGTCATTAAAGGCTCACCTTCATTCACTGAGAAATGTTGCAGACTTATGTCTCTTTCACAGATATTATCAGGCGTTCTGCATCCATTGTCTCCATAATTCCACCAGGAGCATCATTCACTGATCATCCAAGATTTTCAGCTTATGCACCCAAGTTTTCAATGTACACCTCAACAACCAAAATATCAATATATCAGAAAGCGTTTCTGAATCGTAAGGAATGCTTTACCCACATAAGTATGAGCTAGCTCTTTTTTCGGGAGTTATTCATTGAAAAAAACACCAAAATTTACTTCTTATAGGTACAACACTAAAAAATATACGTCAGACATATTCGGCGTGAGTACATATTAAATTTGAAGAGGCGCGTAGTTATCCGAAGAAAGTATGTAATCAGTGATAGTCCGAAACCTTTATTACTAGAGGTGAATGCATTTGATTATTATCTTCTAGTCACGATCGCACAACTTTCTGAGCTTGGACCGAACAAATTGAATAATTTACCAATAGTCTTCCGCATGACCGTGATGAAAGCTTTTCGGCAATGAAAATTAATCGGATTATTTATTATACACCCAAGATCATTTTAGGATTGATGAGTGTTTCTTTGTGTTTTTTGAACCTTAAAAAACTCATAATATATTTGTCTTCTTACTGATTGATTGAAGAATTTTATGTCTCATGAAAGTCGTGTTGATTTTGTGATACACAACCGTTTTAGCTTCATGTAATCTATTTTTTATTTATCAGAAAATGGCACATTAACGGCATTAGTTTCAGTTAATATACCTGAAAGTAAGCCATCTGGGACTTTTTGGAGGGTGTATGGAGCTGCAAGCCCGGTTTTAGAAGAATTTTGGCAGCCTCAAACAGCTTTTTTATGGTTCCGTGTTTTTTCGGGGTTTTAAAGATTTTCTCACCTCCACAGCCACTACAAATTGACTTAGGAGGTTGAGATTCTGTGGTTAGAAAGACCAAAAAGGAAAATAACCTTAGAGAGAGAGAGAGAGTTCTGCTGCTCACGCATTTTTTGAAATTTGTTAATGGAAACACCTTTTTCAGTATTAATAATTCCAAATTCTCCTTCAAAGTCATCACTACGATCAAGTATTTGTTGTATGAGTTGAAAAAGAGTGTAATACTGTTGAAAATATGGCCAACTAGAAAGAAAGTAATATTCAATCTACGAAATTGATGAAAACAACATGAACATATACGAAACTTATACAATTTTTCCCTTTAAGAATCTTTTACAAAGTTAATCTGTATAATAGGCTGTAAAAAAATGCATGAAATTCCCATAAAAATTGAATAGAGGATATGTCGCAACGTGTCATAACCAATCGCCTAATTCAATTAACCTATTTCCCTGTGATTAAGTTTCGATGCGCTTTCAAGAACTAACGGCTGAAAAAGAAAGGAAATGCCTCGGTTAAATCGGTGTGAGAAACCCGGCCCGTCCGGAGGAATGTTCACCAAGCACACACGATTCTATTTCTTCTTTGTTACTAGATTATGTGATTATGTTATTCAAAGCATCCTATTGTCAAACGTCCCAACGACTTTATTCCAAGTAATGATGATTGATTATTCAGGAACGGACGAACGGACAAACGTCTTGCATTATAAGTTCGTTCAAATGAAAGAACTTGAAGGAAAATATTAAAACGTAAGCTCGTGTATATGAATGAGCATGTGGAAATCGATAATTAGATGCAACACTCCAACAATGGGCTAATTAATAGCGTTTTATTCATCAGTTAAGGAAATAAGAAGCATCGCTTGTTTTGTTTCCTGAAGTGGAAATTATCAATTGAAATTTAAATGTCTCGGAAAAGGCATTAACACAAATTTGTTAAACATTATCAAACTTGATGCACCAATAAAGAAAAATAATGAAAAACTTGTTTACTAAATAGATGTCTAGGATTCATCTCACCAATCGTATACATACTTATTTGTGATAACTGAACTATAAAACATGATAACGATATACATAATATAATAAAATAGTTGAATGTAAAATATCCCTTACTGAAGAACAGCAGTACCAATTACTCTGAAAAAGCACGAAAAAAATTAAATATTTATATAAATAAAAGGTACTTTCAAATTAAACACTTCGCAAAACTGATATGATAAAATAAGAAATTTACTCGACAAATATTGTTTCGAGTTGATAGTCTATGATCACAATATTCTCTAAGACTTACTAAACAAAGTTA
Organism: Cynegetis impunctata; assembly: GCA_030704885.1. Taxonomy (NCBI): domain Eukaryota; kingdom Metazoa; phylum Arthropoda; class Insecta; order Coleoptera; family Coccinellidae; genus Cynegetis; species Cynegetis impunctata. The sequence goes on from JARQZK010002906.1 coordinate 853,684, forward strand.
ATTGAAGAAACAAAGATTCAGCGATGCATCAATCAATCATATTTAAAATATTTCATAATTAATTTCATCTTTCAAATATATAATAAATCTGGGATTTACTCTCAGAATTCTATCTAAATAGTAGAGTTTTATGAAACTAATTTAGTAAATCTAGTAACAAGTATTCTTGCATTCTATTTTGTACTCTCATTATTTTTATTTAGTTCTTAATAATTTTGTTCAATTGAGTAATTAATATATGAATATCTGAAAAATCTAAGATACACGTGAGCAGCGGAACTCTATCATTAAGGTCGAATGTTCCCGTTATTTTTGTTTTATTACATACATATTTTCATCTAATGAATCAATTTGGAGGGGCTGAGAAGATACACAAAGCTAAAATACCTGCAGAAATGTATTAAAATTTTACGAATAAATTGCAGCACCCTAACACTAACGAAATTCACATATAAATCGTCAAAACTTATTAGTGAATTAGGAATGGCAGTAAAGATGCACATGTTCTCTGATACGTTCAACATTCCGACATCAAAATTGACTCGGTGTGCTCCACAAACATCAACTCGATCCACTCACCAAATATGAACCCTAAACAGAAGCTATCAAGTTGAGCAAAACCTCAGAAGCAATGGAGAAATCGCCAAATCTCTACATAAAAAGGCAGCACTTTGGAAAAGTAGTTAAGATTACCAAAAGACATTCAATATCAACTTAATCCAATTAACACACGAAATTTCACTTCCTTAGCTTCAACATGATCCACTTACATATTTTCAACCCTCTATAACTGAATTCGGATAGTGTTTGGATATACAAAAGTTAACCAAATTTCGATTTTTCAGCTCCATGCACACTCCAAGAATCCGTAGGAGACTGAGTTTCAGATATGTTGCTCATGCTCATTCACGTTCCTACTACTCCATTACCCAAATTATATATATATATATATATATATATATATATATAAATATATATATATATATATATATATATATATATATATTTTTTCTAATTTTTGTTGTTTGTGTTTTATTTTTTTTCTCTTGATAAATATTATTTAACCTGTGTGTGTTTTCTAATAAATATAAAGAGATTATATATATATATATATATATATATATATATATATATATATATATATATATATATATATGTATATATATATACATATATACATATATATATATATATATATATATATATATATATATATATATATATATATATATATATATATATATATATATATATATATATATATATAAGTAAGAATTATTCGTGTCAAACGGAAAACACGCCCGTGGTTATAAAATT
>JARQZK010002906.1:862500-900000 GCA_030704885.1 Cynegetis impunctata
CCTGGGTGTTTGTATGCGTCCGGATTTAAGTGGTTCCCCTCATTATAGTAAATTGATGGCTAAATGTTCAAGTTGACGAAGCCAAAATTGTACGGAGGTCGTGCGCGTGTGAGAGGGCACACGTCCCACCTCTTTAAAAAAAAAAATCTCCTGGAACATAATCATATTTATAATAGTGAATTTGAAATATAGAAAAGAAAGGCTAAAAACTCAATTTCTTAGAAGGTCTTGAAATCATTAGTATGAAACAATGCAATGGTTTATTAAATGACCAATTAGACATGAATAATTCACCGTTTTTAAATCTTTTCTATTGAATATTTGTAACTGTTGTGTTTTTTCCATTTCATTGGCAGTTTGTAATGTCTATCAGCTGAGAGATTATGTTCCTTCAACTTTCAATATTTTTGTTGTAAAAGTAAATATGTACTATACATCTGAAGAAGCCACTGTGTTTGGGGAAACAATTTTTATGTTAACAAAATATATTGAAAATCAAAAACTGTGAAGTTTTATTTACAATATTTTTCATTATATAGTTGATGGAATCCGTCGTTACTACGTGATAATTTAACATTATGAACAAAACTAAATTTGAATTTACTACGTTTATTATCACAAAATATTTTGAAAAATATAACACTGCGATTGAGTTAAGAACTCAATCTGCCCGATGATGGTCTAGTGACCGAAATTGCAATCGCAGTGTTATATTTTTCAAAATATTTTGTGATAATAAACGTAGTAAATTCAAATTTAGTTTTGTTTTTCATTACCTATATGTTTAAATATGAAGTCCTAGTATTTTATTATTGTCTTCCAGGCATAAAAATGTTGTATGCTCTAATTGCTTGGATATTATACATTTCATTTGAGATTAATGAATAATTATTGTGATCGAATTAAAGCGGATCAGGATGAAATCATTACTTCAAGGAAGAAATTTGCTTAACGCCTCGAAGGCACAAAATCTGAATAGCGCGTTGCGCCAAGACATTTCGGATGACAGAATGTGCCCATCGCATAGTCTCGCATCGCGATGTGTCGCAAAGCATACGAAATGGGCTCTGACGGATCCACATACTACGTTCGTCGCGATTTTCCCACGGTAGTAAGCCCAGTCATCGCTGTGACGTCACGCCGTCCATGCTCGATGAACGCGAAATGCACTCAGCCGCCAACGCAATATCTTTGAACTTGGCGAATTACATACGAATATGGGTGACCGTTCCTGAAGGAGGAATTTTTAAATTTGCTCTGCTTCTCTCGCTCGATTTGAGAGGGAATTCCATGTCTTTGTCGATATGACCTACGAAATCAAATGACCTCGTGCCAGTGGCGTAGATAGCTTTTTGCGATGGGGGGGGGGATATGACTTAGTGCAAAATTTCATAAGTTTTTCTTCTAAAGTTCTATTCTTGTTGATAAAAATAATCTTTCATGTAGGTAGTACAAAATAAGCAGAAAATTGAATTAAATTGCAAAAATTCAAATTATTTGAATTGGAAAAAATTTATCAAAAATTAGTGAAAAATTGAATTATATTAAATTGGATATATAAATCATTGAACATATTCTTGGGAAAATAAGAAGAATATCTAGTTTTCGGCGTTTTTCGACATTCATGACTTCGTCAACTGTGATTCCAATTTCACGATGAATTGCCAGAGCAGCCAAACCTTTCAAAAACAAAAAATTAGACAAATATGAGTTTTTAATTTGCAATGAATTTTATATATTCAGAAGGGTCATTACAAGTCCACTTCTTTTATCGTGCTCCTTTGAATAGTTTCTATTCGCTTCAAACGTCGATACCGACAGCATAGCTAATATTCTGAACAACATATTGATATTCGAAAAAAAAATTTCTAGGCAATCATCAAGCTGTATTATTGAATTTTTAGGCTTAACATCGCCTTTACGAATTAAATATTTCTTCCACACTTTCAAGTTACGAGAACAGCAGGTGTGGCAGTAAGAAATTTTTGATAAAACTCATCACTTTTGATGTATTCATCAACTGATTTGTCAATTTCGTATAAATCATGCTTGAAAAACATCGAAAATCTTTCAAATATATTTAGTCTAGTCAAAAAGTGCTTTTTTGTTCAACTTTTATCAGCAGTCTCGGAAAAATATGAGCAAGGTGTCATTCGATTCGTAATAGCATATAGAACTTTTTGAGATAAATAAAAATTCGCTCGCAAAAATTGTGAAAGTAAACAATATACTGAAAAAGAGGGGGGTTGGTTCTTTGCCAATATGTCAGAAACTAATTGAGATTTTTGAAATATGAAGAAAGATTCGAAAAGAAGAGGAAATTTCCTAAAAAAAAGACCCAACTACTGGAACTGTAGGATCAATATTCATAATTTTCTCAGATAGGTAAAAATATGGCCGAAAACGGGTAATTTGGTTTGGGCAAGTCACGCCCATTTAGGGCACTTCAACAATTATTTTTCCATATTAAATATGAAAATTAAGGAATGAAAAAAAATTCAGACAGTTACTAAATCGGTGAATGAGCAATAATCCAGCGATAATAGCGATTTTTGAATTAATTATGCAATAGTTAATTAACAATTTTTTGGTACTTGAACATGAAAATTGTAAGTGTGATAAATGTTCACTGAAATTATTTTTCATTCTTGGAGCTATTATTATAAGGCTTCAGAGTAAATTCCCATTGAAATTTTTCAGTTGTTTATTGACAATTTACGTAGGTATAGTTTTGCAAAATCAAAATGAATTTTTTTTATAATTTTAATGATCCGTTTTTTATTATCGGAAGCTACATGGAAATGGTTTTTTCAATATTCATCTCCTATTGTTTAAAAAATTGTTATAAACAAATGCGTTGTTTATAAGAGAATCAAGAAAAGAAAGTACTGATTAATCAAAGTGCGTAAATTGTTAATAAAAAACTGAAAAATTTAATTTTTTTAACAGGAATCTATTCTGCATTTTTTTGAAACTAGCTCCAAGGAAGGAAAAAAGTATCAGATCTATAGTTTAACAGTTATTACACTTGCAATGTTCTTGTTCAAGCAGCAAAAAACTATTGCATAACCAATTGAAAAATCGCGATAAAAATGTTTTGTCACTGGATTATTGTTCATCTACCTATCCAGTAAGAACCTGAAATTTTTCATTTCTTAATTTAATATTTAATATAGATGAACAATGTTTATTGTTAAAGTGTCCCAAATGGGCGCTACTTTCGCAAGCCATACTAAACACTGTCGGCCGTATTTTTACTCTGAGAAAACTATGAATATTAATCCTACAGTTCCGGGAGACTTTCTTTTAAAAAATTTTCTCTTTTTGTATATGTATTTAGATATCAACTAGTTTTTGAGATAATTTTTTCTTTCAGTAAATTGATTATAAGTTTTACAATTTTCAAGAACGGAACTTAAATTTTTTCAAAAAATATCTTCATGCTCTTTCGAATCGAATGACACCTTGTTCATATTTTTCCGAGACTCATGAACAAAATTGAACAAAAAAAGCACTTGTTGACTAGACTATATTCTCATGATAAGTAAATCTTTCTCCAAGTCCAGAAATGGATTGAACGCTATCACAGAAAATTTTTATTCACTTCAAAATGTTATGGAGTAATTAAATTGTCAAAGCCAAAAGTTACTCATATTTTGATACCTACTCTACCTCAAAAAATATTCGAAATATTAAATATTGATTGAAAATATTCTATGTAAACAGAAATTTAATCAGTCACTAGGAACAAAAAACGTGTGTAACATGGAAAATTTTATTAACCAAGGAAGAAGTCAATCATAACCTCTTCGCACTTCTTTTCTTTCCAAATTTTATACTACTCATACTATTAAACAAAACTGCTTGTGTTTTAGATATAATACTACACCATTAAACAAAAGTTCGAGCAGATTTGTTTAATAGTAAGTATAGTATACAATTTATAAAGAGAAGAAGTACGAGGTGATTTTGGTTGACTTCTTCCTTTCGAAATGAAAATTTTCTATTAGACCCATTTGAACTTTTTTAAACAAGTTTTTTGCTCAAAGTGACCGATTAAACTTACTAATTGAACATTGAATAGAATATGCTCAAAACTAATAGTTACTTCACCCAAAATTAGAAAAACGATTCAATTTCTTGATTATAATTATAATGTTGAAATTATAAGTAGATATTGCACACACAATTGCACAGTCGCCACGAAAACATATCTACATGATTTTCATATAATCGCACAAACATAATACCAAAACAGGTGCTAGTGCTTAATAAATTTCATGTATACTCAAATACGTAGATACGAAGACTTTTATTCAATTCTATTATAATTTTCGTAGGCTCATGGGGGGGGATTGATCCCCTTGATCCCCCCCCTATCTACGCCACTGCCTCGTGCACACGTCTATCGTCTATCCTGTTTTTAAATGTCTTAAGCTACAGTTTCACCGGAGGAACACTGAGGAAAATTGTGGAACATTTTTTTTGCTGTTGCGTGTTTCCGAAAATGTTCCCAAATGTTCCTTAAAATTTCGGCAACGAATGTTGACTGTTTCTACTTGTCACCCTTCAAGCTACGATTCCACTGAAGAAACATTTTTGTTGCTGTTCCGTGTTTCCGGTGTTGCAAAATATTCCTTAAAATTCCTTATTTTTCGGCAACAAATCTTGAATGTTTCCACTTTGAGCGGTAAGAAAAAGAAAATAGGAAACATTTGTGAAAAAATCCGTGTTGCTATCGCAGTGGAAACGTATCGAGAACAAAACTAGTATGAGGAGCATTGTGGAATAATTTGTTGCTGTTGCTGTTTCCGTAAATGTTCCAAAATATTCCTTAAAATTTTTCGGCAACAAATGTTGATTATTTCTACTGAATAATATGCAACTATTGACAATTTTAGTTGCTTAAGTGGAAACAAGAAGTTTACGTATGTTGCCATAAGTTTCTACTTTTAGCAACAAGGAAAAACATTCAGCAACACAATGTTCCTCATAATTCCTCCGGTGGAACTGTAACTTTACAGAGTAAATGAATAAACATATTGAAACAATGGTTAAAAATAACAATTTACACATTTATTATAAAAAATAACGCATGACGCACGTTTCGGTGGAACTTCACCTTCTTCAGATGCTAATGGCAAACTAACTATGATTCTCTGTTATATCGTAAACAAGAAATGACAAATTATGTAGAAGGAGTATATACAAAGATGGTTACAAATAATTATTAGAAAAATCAATTATTCTGAACTGCTAGTCAGGTAGTTCGGTAATTTTGAAAAGATTAAGAAGGGGGCTTGAAGTATGATCGATTTGCCTATTCAATAGGAGACCGGAATGCTTGTATTTATTTATCTGTAATGATTCTGAAAAATTAAGTTTAATTCCCTTACTTTCAGCATTTAATATTTTAAAATTAAAATTGAATATGTGATTTTCTTGCATTGGTTTGCATAAGGTGAATCCGACTTTTGATTAACAAAGCAACATTTGTGTTCTGAAATTCTAGTTTGAAAACTTCTGAAAGTTCTACCAATGTAAAACTTATCACAATCGCCACAATTAATTTTATAAACTCCTGATTTATTATCTTTATGAACTTTGGATTTATTATTTTTTATATGATTATTATAAATCCAAAGTTCATAAAGATAATGAATCAGGAGTTTATAAAATTAATTGTGGCGATTGTGATAAGTTTTATATTGGTAGAACTTTCAGAAGTTTTCAAACTAGAATTTCAGAACACAAACGTAGCTTTGTTAATCAGAAGTCGGATTCGCATTATGCAAACCATTCAATCCAAGAAAATCACACATTCAATTTCGATTTTAAAATATTAAATACTGAAAGTAAGGGAATTACACTTAATTCTTTAGAATCATTGCAGATAAATAAATACAAGCATTCTGGTCTCCTATTGAATAGCCAAATCGATCATACTTCAAGCCCCCTTCTCAATCTTTTCAAAATTACCGAACTACCTGACTAGCAGTTCAGAATTGGTTTTTCCTTTTCTAATAATTATTTGTAACCATCTTTGTATTTACCCCTTCTACATAATTTGTAATTTCTTGTTTCCGATATAACAGAGAATCATAGTTAGTTTGCCATTAGCATCTGAAGAAGGTGAAGTTCCACCGAAACGTCCGTCATGCGTTATTTTTTATAATAAATGTGTAAATTGTTATTTTTAACCATTGTTTCAATATGTTTATTAATTTACACCAAGTATCGGCCCAATCAATCCAAAATTTAAAAAAATAAAAAAAATAATTTTTTTTTATATTTTACAAAAACTATATTGCTAACTCATTAAAAAATTCGAATATTATGGAAAGCAACCAGCTATAATAATAATCCTCAAATAGTGATAATGAACGATATAACTTTATGACAGTTTTCGAAAATACGCTGCGTGGTTATGCCAAACATAAAGGGCTATTACCAAGCAGAGTGTTTACGAAATTTATTATGAAATACTAACGTTTTTGTCAACACCACACAGACAGAAACAATAATTTCATGATTCTCTATTTTTATCATCAATTTATCAGAAAATAGTTGTTGAAAAAAAGAAAAATGATATCCTATGATGACCTAAGCATCTACAATGAGAATGAACAAAATAAATTTATGCAATTTTTCGACAGCACCCTGCATTCCCGACCCAAAAGACGTAGGCTGATTTTATATTTGGAGTTTCCTCCATGCGGATTGCGGTAGCAGTTCACTGGTAGAAATGGTCACGTAACGACTGAGAAATAATTTGGGTGTTCATAAGAATACAGTAACAGAGGACTGCCGGCACACGATAATTCGTATGAAAAAATTAACTTGTCATTCTCTTTCCAGGCTGTCTAAGAAACGAACTTGAGAATTTTCTAAATATACTTACTGATAATAATAGGAACAATTAATAAATTTGTTTTTGTTTTGAATCATACGAGTTATAATGTTTAATTTTTGCAATCAAGATTCGAGAAATGGATACTGCAGCAAGTATGTATGTATGTAATCCAAACATACGAAATTAAGTTAATAAAATTGTAATTCGATACAATTATTTACTGTTTATATATGTTCAATGTTCATGTGATTCGAGTGTTTTTTTTACTATTTACAACATTACAGAGAAACAATACTGGAATCATAGCTCGCCGTCAAAAAGAGTATCGAAAGAGAGAAAAACTTCATCAATAAAGTCGTATTTTTCGTGTAAAATGCATCGTGCCGATATACGATTTCGAGGGATGGAATAACATTTTGACATCAACTCAATTCACTCAACAACATTCAAAAAGAAATATTTGGAGACGATTTTTTCAAGAATATATGCGGTATTCTACTGAAAAATGTACACCCAAGTACAAGTAGGAAATACCTCAAAAAATTCCTTCGGAATTTATAAAAATTAAAGAGTATGCCATTTATATTACTCCATGAATATTTATAACCTTCATAATATACATTTTTTTAAACGTTGGTATGCTGATTAACTTTCGTTCTGGAGTGATTATAAGGTGTATTGAAACAACTGCAATGTTGAGTCACGTATTAATACATTACCCATTTGAGAAAGAAGTTCTCCTCGAATTAAAAAGAATATTGAGAAGTTATTTCTATAGAGATTGTAAGTGAAGTAGCGGAACCCATCCACATTACCAGGTCAACTATAATCACTCAGTGAGTAATTCAATGCAAAATGCAAGAAGAAATAATTATGCAGGGGTAAGGTGATGTATGAATACAAATATATAAGTATAAATCAATTTATATATACATATTTATTTGTATAATGCTGACTTATCAATAAAATATTTTTTACAAAATTACTATGTCATTCATAAACTTTCAAATACTGAAAATTTAAAGAGGCAATAACTATGATTCATTCATCTTTTCTTTGTTGATAATTACGTCCTTTTCTAAAATCAGTAGCCTGCTTTGATAATATTAGATGGTAGGTTGTAGCATTCAAATTGCCGCAAATTCCATCCCTGTATATAGATTAACAGATTCTTTATATTTTTCATATGTTCGTTAAAGTTTTTTTTTTTAACTCGATGGACCTACAGTTTATCGCCGGTTCCGAACGGCCAATGGGCTTGTAAACTATGTACATTACCCAACAAATTTCAATCTTAAATAACCACTAAATTCCGGACACACACAACACCCAAGAGCGAGGTGGGACTCGAACCCAAAATCCTCGGTTTACAAACGGTATAAGGCGGTTCACCTTACCGCTGGTCTACCGAGGCCTCTTCGTTAAAGTTCTTCCTCGCGAACGACAAACATAGTATCTAATCAACAAAGTTTTTATAAGATATAGAAGATAAGTTCTTAGAGCTCGCGGTTGGAATTATTTCAAGGCACAGAGAATAAGATTGTCGTTGCGAATAAATGAGAATTTGGATCAATGAGTTTGTTAGTTATTTTGGAAAGATTTCCGCAATAATAAGTTTTTATTTATTCTAATCAACTCAAACAAATAAATCCCAACCGAATAGGATTTTCATTTGGATAAACTCTTTTAGAAAAGGTATGTGAGTTAATTATTTTGTAACTGTTCTAATTTTTTGTTATCATAATTTTAGGGTTTTATTTCAAGAAAGAGTCTATTTCTCATAGCAGAATATACAGGAATTTTCGTTTAATATTTATGGACAGTGATCAAAACGAAGTAGCTGATCCTGAATTACTCGTTTGAAATTATTAGGAGAAGAAATCCGAAGTAATAATAAGTAGTTCTGTCTGCATTTAACAAAAGGACGGTAACTATAATCTAAGTTATCTTTCTTACAACGGACCTGAAGCACCGTATTTATTGTTGTTTCTTCTTTTTTTGTTGTGAAGTGACACTCCGAGTATAATGTCTTTTGGACTTTTTATTAATCAGTGTGAACAATCGAATCGCAAGATTCAAGGCAGTTTATGCCGTGATATCTTTGGACGTAAAATAGTTTCATATCTTATATACCATAAGTTACCTAGGTACCTAATAATAATAATAATAATAATAATAATAATAATAATAATAATATCCGATAGATCGAATTTGTATATTCCATATCGGAAAATATTGAATGATAAATAATTGTAAACACCAGTGATCACTTGTGGTAACCTTATTGTTATTGAGTAACAAATTAAATTTTGATTTTCTTTTTATAATTAAATTCCATATTCAACGATAGTACACACTATGCTTATTTAATATTTTCCTTCTAATAAGTCTATAAGCAAATTTTCTACATTTTCTCAAGACATCCCGTAAAATGTAGTGGCGCCCTCTCAATTATATTCTTTGATAATATTATATAAATATAGAAATTAAATTAATGTACCCCGCCTAAAAAGCTCACCAGACTGAAAGCAGCCATGCAGAGTGGCCGAATATTTACCAACATTTATAAGTAAATACTACAGGGTAAGTAGGACGCCACAAGGTATAAGGGAAACCAAGTATATATAGCATAAGTTCGATTATCATGGTAATGAAACTTTAGTAACAGGAAATAATAACTTCAAACACAACATCTATTAGATTATGGAACTTTATAGTAAGTATAGAATCTAGTCCTGAAGAGTCATTGTTGGATTTTCGGCTCAATATCAAATAAATTACAGAGCCACGGAGGGACATTAATGAAAAATTGACAAAACTTTAATAAACTGGGATAATTTTAGTTATAAAAGATATATTCTAGTGTATCTTTACTATAGTAGTCATTGATGTCAATATGTGAAATCAAAATTATTACTTGTAGTTGTATAATATATGTCTTCAATTTTGGATGAATTGATAGAGCGACCCACTAAGAGAAGAGAAATAGACGAAGTTCTGAAATTAAAGAAAATATTTAAGTTGCACTTTCATTTATGACCAACTCCCATAAATTTATGATACTAAGTATATATTAATATTGTATATATATATATATATATATATATTATATATATATATATATATATATATATATATATATATATATATATTATATATATATCTATATATATATATATATATATATATATATATATATATATATATATATATATATATATATATATACATATACATACGCATATATAAGTTCCAAAATTGCAAATCTATGGCAACAGTTTAAGATAGAGCGACCCACTAAGAGAAGAGAAATAGACGAAGTTCTGAAATTAAAGAAAATATTTAAGTTGCATTTTCATTTATGACCAAATCCCATAAAATTATGATACTAAGTATATATTAATATTTATATATATTGTAACATTTAAAAGTTCCAAAATATTAAAACTGAATATTTCGTAATTTATTCATTCAATTATCGCGGTTCAGTTATAGCGAAACTGCTATTCCTCTGGTCTCTGTACTCAAGTCCGACAGCTGAAATAAAACCATAATATTAATAATTTTTTTCGATTTGACTGTATTCCTCTGAGAATTCATATGTTTTCAAAATCATATTTGTAAAACGAATCTCGAATCAATTTGCTGGAATGTATGCCTTGATATCGCCGTTAAATATCAGGTGGCCGTAATTTTTTTGGCGCTTGTGGAGAATCTCGAAGATAAGCAGAAGAGACGGGAGTCGAGTTTTACCGTTCGTTTAGAATAGAACGAAATTATTGAGTGAAGAAAAACTAACAAGAATAAAATATAGCGAGAGAAGAATTAATTTGTTGGAGAGTTCTGGAAGACTATTTTCCAAAGAGTCATTCCGATAACCTGTACAATTAGTCCGAAATAGATATAAACGGTGATAATCTCATTATTAATAAATGAAGTGCCTAAATGCCCTTGTGCTGGAACCACTATTGAAGTACACATAGACGATCCTAATTGGAGATACCCCGATGACTTTCTCGCTAGTGGACCAGCATGGTAATTTTAAGAAGAGATATTTTCACCTTGGGACCTGAGTCTTCTTTCATCCAGAACGGTGTGCCACCTGATATAGGAATTTGAAGTACCACCGATCAATGGAAATTAAGGCCAGTTAAATCCATTATTTTCTTTTCTATCTACGCACTTTTTCGCAGTGATTAATATTACATTTATTTCTGACTATTCTTGAACATTTATTACGCATAACCTGTTGAAGTTGACTTTTCTATTTGACATTCGTTTGTATGCCTGAAGATACTTTTTTATAGACTTAAGACTTGAACTTTCAATATTTCACTATCATGTTATCGTCCATTCACTCATTGTTGTTTAGTGAAGTGAATTTTTGTCAATCCTTTCTTTATAAAATATAGTTTCAAGCACTATTTGCCTGTCTTTTCGTTTTGCTTTAGAAGGAAAGTATAATTCTATTATACGAGGATTTCTTGGTTATCCTCCATCATCTATTGAATAATATAAATATTTTAAACAAATAAATAAACCAAGTGGCGCTCAACTAATTTCTTTTCGTATTAAAAATATAATTCACGACCCAATAATGCTCCCGGCGAACAGCTGCCGTACGCAAGTGTAAAGAAATAAAAACGTTACAATATATATATATATATATATATATATATATATATATATATATATATATATATATATATATATATACATATACATATACATATACATATACATATACATATACATATACATATACATATACATATACATATACATATACATATACATATACATATACATACGCATATATAAGTTCCAAAATTCCAAATCTATGGCAATAGTTTTAACTCTTCCGTAAAAATTCTGATTGAGGTAAAGAGAATTGCACCTCTGAAATCTCCAGAACTTCAGAAAGATTTAATGCAATAGACTTCTGTATGAATCCTTCATTGAAGAATGTTATCGTCATGACTAATATCGATGCGATGTGATCATTGTTAAGATATGCCGAAAATTCCTAGTAGGTACTCCTTTAATTCGAATTTCGATCCTTTCTGCCAATTAATAAAACTTTTAGTTTCATTAGAGGAAATTCTGTGGAATCTCTTGTTCGTTTCTGTGGTCCTTGTTATATTGCCCAATTAATTTTAATATAATTGACTGGAGTCGCTGTCAACCGAACTTCTTCGCGTAGAAAATATTCGTGGAATTTCACAGAGGCGAACCGCTTTTTGTTCATCGTCATTTCTTATACGAGCATATCGAAATGTTTAGGGCAACTATGGATTGTAATTGTCAACATCAGATTGCTGATACATCAGAATAGGCATCCTCGACGCATTCATAAGCAAGATTATCGTGCTTTGCTAGTGAAAGCCGACTAAATATTAGATTAATCATACTAACAAGATCAAATTCTATTTGCTCGCATTCTAAACTTTTTGGGTTGAGTAAAATGCGATTACAACTGATGAATATTCTTTTGATTGTCGAAGAAATTGTTTTATTGAAATCTTGTGCAGAGTTATTTGATTTTTTCCTGGGAATTTCAGATTCTAATATGGATGGTAATCTATTATTATCAGACATTTTTAAATTATTACAGCAGTTTATCTTCGGGTACCTACTAATTAAGTAAGACTGAGTAGGGGAGACCGGGTACAAAAGTAACATTTTATACTTTCGCCTTGGTTTCTCATTAGGTGTTATTAGTTCGGTGAAATTGATATAGCCATACATAGATTCCGTTTATGTTCTATACATTAACATCTTAAATTACCTTATTATTGTGTATTTTGCATGAATCACAGAAACTTAAAAAAAAATTGTCATTTGTTACTTTCGACCACGTTGGCGGGCCGAAAGTAACACGTTGTGGGTCGAAAGTAACAGGGCAAAGTGGTTTGTAATGAATACCTATGATATGACTATGACATATTTAATCAAACAAATGCCTATTCTTTGGAAAATTCAGTGTCAGTCTTCTCTATTCAGACTCGCAATTATGGCACACATAATTCATTGACGCATTCAGTACCTATGAGACCACATTTTGCATTTGAAACAATGTAAACTTTGCTCATTCAGTCGACTATTGCTGAAATTTTCTAAACAAACGAGGCAGAAGCAATCTTCGTCGTCAAATTACAACTGCCCTAGTATTTCTAGCTTAAATTTTGTTTATATAGGTATCTATGTAATGTAACATGGCAGTCATTCAATTTTTTTGCCATGGCTCTAATTTTTTCACTCATTAAAATGGTCTTAAGCCGCTTCTCGATAGACTTCCATGTTAGTTGTTATTCGTGCGGTGGTTATTATGCGTTGTCTAGGCATTCTGTTAAAATAAACACACACACACACACATAAAAAGTTTACTTAGAGTAAATCAATACGGGGACAAAAGTAACATGTTACTTATGTACCCATAGGGCTGCGTTACTTTTGTACCCTACAGCATTTTTGCTAGAACCTGAAAGATAACCTTGAAACGGAACATGCTAGACAAAAACGAATTTGAAGCACTGTAAAATCAATCTAATCGAGTATCGATATGCAAATATTCAGATTAATATCATTCCTTTGATACTACATAAACACTAAATAAGTAAACGTCAAAAAATTTACTTTTCATTTGTGAAATCATGTAGCGTCCTCTCACACGATCTAACAGTGCGTGGCGCGAGCGCCGATTGAATGCAACTGAAGGTGGCGCCGCTGGCTATCACCTGACAGCAGCTAAATGGTGTTTTGACAATTCTTTAAACCTACAGAGCATTTGTTACTTTCGACCCGCCGTTACTTTTGTACCCGGTCTCCCTTACTATCGAAGTTTTTTTAACTACATATTAGAAAGGACTTTTATAGTAGGGGACAATATTATACTTTCAGTTGGGGTCCACGAAAGACGAAACTATGTAGCTCTATATTTCTTGATATTTTCAAATAATCATTTGATACTATATAATTTTCAGGTGGATATAATGTATTCAAGCAAAGGATTTAGATTCAAAATTTTTAAATATCACGAACCTGTAAATATATTGAGAAGGTCAAACATATCTACCTACCCATCGCTTTTAGGAGCCTTCTGGAAAAGTCTTATAATATCACCCACAGTAACTATTTTATAATGATTAGCAGAGAAACGATATAATCTAGTTCTAACAAGCATCTGAAGATGAACGAACGTTCGACATTATTCGACAATGCAGTAATGCCAATTTCATAAATTTTATATTATTAATAGTCAAAACATAGTTAATATAATAATTGTGATTCATTACAATTTTTTTAACCATTGAACAACTATTCTCTTACTGCCAGAAAAACATTTAAAATTCTTAAGAAATAAAAAATTTTTTTTTCAGCAGTCTTCAAAATATTACATTTATATATACATATATATATATATATATATATATATATATATATATATATATATATATATATATATATATATATATATATATAAGAGGAAAAATATTTGTAGGGACTGCAGCAATGTAAAAGGAAACTCTTTGAAGTTTTTCCAAGCTTTTTGAATCGTTTATTCCATCATCAGGGAGAATGTATCTTGAGGATGTTTACATATATGTTCATAATAATAGGATAT
This sequence comes from Cynegetis impunctata, assembly GCA_030704885.1. Taxonomy (NCBI): domain Eukaryota; kingdom Metazoa; phylum Arthropoda; class Insecta; order Coleoptera; family Coccinellidae; genus Cynegetis; species Cynegetis impunctata. The sequence goes on from JARQZK010002906.1 coordinate 876,978, forward strand.
AAGAAACATTGAAAATGATGCTATTTGTTAAATAATTAGAAAAGTTGATACATTTTTGAAGTTTTTTTTTTTTTTTAACTCGAGGGACCTACAGTTTAACGCCGGTTCCGAACGGCCAATGGGCTTGTAAACGATGTACATTACCCAACAATTTATCTTTATAATAGGGAACACTAAACAATTTCCGGACCATACACAATACCCAAGGAGCGAGGTGGACTCGAACCCACAATTCCTCGGTTTACAAAAGTAGAGGGCGTTTTGAAGTTTTATATAATTAAATTTCTTGAACGAAATGACAAATAAGGTTTGCCATCATTTTTTTTAAAAATTTTTATTATTTCAACTGAAATTTCGACATTATTCGTTACGACTTAATTCATTTTAATTTATATTATTTTATATCAAGTGAAAATAAAAAAGAATAAATTTCACTCGAATGGCTTATATCTGTTTTTTTATTGATGGAGTTATTGTCTTGATAATTAAAGGCCATTTTTAAGAAAGATCTTTTTGAAAGATGTGATTCTCTTGCAAGAACAGTTGTTGAAAGGTAGCTCATCTGGTGGTCATTGACATGTTTAGCTAAAGCACATCTCTCAGGGTGTAATCTACTATCACTCTTGTGAGAAGTGATTCTGTCTTTTAATAGTCTTTTTGTTTGGCGAATATAATTGTTATCGCAATCGTGACGAGGGATATTATAAACAACATTTGTAAGTGATAAAATACGAATTTTGTCTTTTACTTTCGAATATATTTGTTTCATTGAAATAACTGTTCTATATGCAATTTTGATGTTTTCAAAAAATTGAAGAAGTTTAGGTGTTATTTCTTTTATATAATGTAATGAGGCATAGAAAATTGAAACTTGATTTATATCTGTAACAAGTTCATTATGAGAATTGTTATTTTGTCTTATAATGTTATCTTCTGTTAAGGATGTGCTAATATATGCTATATATATATATATGCTATATATATATATATATATATATATATATATATATATATATATATATATATATATATATGTATCATCAGATTCATATAAATGTTATAATATTTTATTTTGTGCGTCATTTGACAAAATTGCACTATAGAATACTGCAAAATTTCAAATTATTGTTCGACATCATATAGATACGAAAGGAAGATTCTTAATTCAACAAATAGTGTTTCTTAATTATTATAAGAAAATGTATATCCGAACGGAACAACTATACTTGCATTATGATATGACTTTTTAAAGAATATTTTACACTGAAATAATACGATAAATAGGTTTCCTTCTTCAACACACTTTATTAGGTATTTGGTGATCTTATTAGCAAGTGATAATGAAAACAGCTTGCTTGCATTATAGCGTTATTATCACTGTTGCAAAGTTGCAGGACCACTCGAAATTATTCTAAAAATATCCAAAACCGCATCGAATTCTTTAGGTGGACATCAGATTGGGATCTGCTGAGATATTTTAATTAAAAGTTGGGCAACAACAAAAAGTAAAACTTGCCATCCGCCCATACCGCTAAGTAAGTATGTGAGAGAGAGAGGCCGAAAAGAAGGCTTCATAGTATTTTGCACCACCCGCAGATCGGAGCGAGTTCCCATCCAATTAAGGCAGTCTGATATTTAGTTTATTGTCCGAACCTGGTTTTATTCACCTGGGCTTGTTCGATTCATGCTATTCTCAACTTTTTATAGGATCTAAGGTACCAGAGTTATCAACAATTCAGCATATTCGAAAGATGCTTCGTATCTTTGGCAATTTGGGGAAACATTCCAGGAAAACTTTCTCACTCTCGTTAAAAAATATTCATATTATGAAATAAGCAAATATTTTAGCGAGTGGGGCAAGCATATAATCTTCGTATACATTGAGTAGAGTACGTAATTACTACATCGTTTTCTTCATAATTAATGCGTGAGCGACAAAGCTTTTTCGGTGAATCTGTATTTTTTACTTATTTTACAAACAAGTTTTTAATATGATTAACAAAACTAAATTTGAATTTACTACGTTTATTATCACAAAATATTTTGTGATAATAAACGTAATAAATTCAAATTTAGTTTTGTGAATCATGTTAAATTATCACGTAGTAACGACGGATTCCATCAAGTTTTTAATATATCAAAACAATAATTAATAACAGTAATTTACACATTAAGTAGACAAAAAAGCATGACGCACGTTTTGGTGGAACTTCACCTTCCTCATTTGCTAAGTGCATAATGGAATTTAACCGAAACGTGCGTATTTTGTCTTATAAAAGTGTAAATTACTGACATTAATCATGGTGTTAATATGCTTATTTATTTACATCAAGTATCAGCCTTATCAATCGAAATTCTTAATCCCCAATGTAAATTTGGAAACGAGTAAAACGTAAGAAACCAGGAAATACATGAAGTCTATACATTCAAATGGCGGCAGATGAGGTCAATAGTTGAACCCACCAAACAGCACTCCCCTGATATCAAGTCAATCAACCAACGAATTTTCAACACTTCAACTCAAAATGCAAAAGCTGTGGAGATGCGCAAATCCACGAATAAACTATCTCTTGATAAAAATGGTTAGAGTATAAATTTTATATTATAAAAAGGACTTCCCTAATATCAACTTGAACCACGTATAAATTTTTAACCAACCTCCTTACTCACTTTGAAGCGGGCTTGGGGTATAAAAATGATTCAAAAACCTGTTATTTTAGTTCTAAAAGCACTGGAAGGCTGATTTTCGGATATATTATTCATATACCAATTTTTACTTCTTTGACATCGGATGGAGAAATATCAAATGATATAGCTCCCCGCCACTCCCGTTTCCAAACTTTGGAGATACCGAAATTTTGATTGAATTTGCCCACATATTGATTTTTCTGCCACAAGTAAAATTTCAAATACTATTTTTCAGCTCATTTTCTCTGATATAATTTCAGACATCCCGAAAACTTTGAAAATTGTTGTCCAGGAGGTATAAAACTGGTTTAAACACCTCTTATGCACACTTTTGTTACCAAAGTAATAATTTTTTTAAAACACATAAATTTTTAATTTTCAAGGGCTTTCGCCTCTATAGAAAAATGAGGGGGCGTGAGAATAACTCTATGGTATCGAGTAATTGTTCACCTATTCATATTCGTATAAGGTAGCCACAAGGTCTTATAGTCGGCGTGGCAGGAGGAATAATAAAAGCTTAAAGTTCTTCAATAATTTATTTTCCCCTTATCTGTTATTATTATATAACGATATTTTCTATGGTTATCACTTTATTAAAAAGACAAGTGAAACGTAATAAATCATGAAATATGCTACTTAATATTCGCAACTCATTACAATATAGCGTGTCCAATATAATTGAATCTAATTAGTCTTATAAATCTAAGAAAGAAAAATGTTATATTTGATATCAATGCTACATTTTATTGCTCTTTCTTTAACTGGAGTCGAATAAGGAAAGAGATAAATACAAAATATATAGGTATAGGTGTCTCATATAAATCTTTCCACCAGAATATTTCCATCAATGATTGAAAAAAAATTAAAATCTTACGATTCGCTTTCAGGAAAGAAGAACAGTTTACCTATTATTTTCCGAATTTTATATTTTTGAATTCAAAATTGTTTCACAGTTTCGATTTCAGTAAATAATTCTGTATTTAGAATTATAAAATTTGAAAAATGAATGTTTTTGAATTCAGAGTTTCAAGGGGAAGCACTATATATAAAAACAGTTAATGAATAGTTTTAGAGTACCTACATGTTTTTTACAAATTTCACTATGGACCTGCAGTTCAACGCCGATTCCAAATAGTCAGTGGTCCTTAGAAAATTGTACACTACCCTATAATTAATTACTTGAACCACTGAAACTATTGACTTGTACAAATATCTATACCTAAACCATGATTTGAGCCCAGAACGCATTCTTTACATATGGTCAATTTACCTCTGCTCCACAAGATGTATCTCCGGAGAGAATATATTTTAGATAAAAAAGATTATATCATCTTTTTTGTATGAACATTAAATATGACACAGTTGTCTATTGTGTAGCATCAATTATTTGAAAATTAATAGTTACTTTTCTAGGTGAATTAATTAAAAATATTATAGAACGTATTATTTTGATATTGATAAATGAATTTTTGGATTATAAAACCCACAAATAAGCTGTATAAGTTTTGTGAAAAATAGCCGTTTTTTTTATGTAAAATTCACTCCAAGGTTATTCGTAATATGCATATCCTTGTGTACAACTAAAAACCAATGTTGTTATCATGCGTTTAATTTCTCTCATATTCAGCTCAATTCGTTCATAATATACAAGAAAAAAGAACGGGTAGAGCAGATTATAGGGTATTATTACAGGAGATTTCTTGAAATATTACCAGCATGTTTCAGTTGGTTTTTATTTATAGGCGGTGTGGATCATGAATTAATCCCGTTGGCCTTGATCTCACTAAGAAGTAGGTATTTATAATTCATAAACATTTGATTATATGATCAAATTTCTCCAATTCGGAAACTTGAAAATCATTATCTTCCAGTTCTTGAACAATTTTTGGAACGAAGTTCCTTATCGCACGTTACACTCCACTAACTAGGCGAATGGACCTAGGCCTGAAAATGAGACGTAAGCGCGAGAGACTGAAGACCAGTTGCACAGTTGCATATTTAAAGTCGATTATTTCAACGCTGGTGGCATGTTTAGTTTCATAGATATATTCAATGTGTGAATTTTAAAAAAATTACGTTTCGCCACGATATTCGTGGCTTTTTCAAAACTTTTTGAAAAAGCCTGTTATTGCTAATAATTATCAAAAAGTTATATATATATATATATATATATATATATATATATATATATATATATATATATATATATATATATATATATATATATACAGTGCTTTCATGATGAAAGGTTAGGTTTCTATTTCATGTTAAAATCCTCGGACAGGTCGATTAGTATTTTTATTTGGGCATTTTTCGCAATAAAAATTTTGTATACAGGGTGTCTCATTCAAGAGCTATGGCTTTGTCATTAGTTTTTTTAAAGGTAATACCCTGTATATTATTTCACTTTACAATTCTACGATAAATTCTTATCACTTTTTGTGAACATACCATATGCCTCAACTCGATGGATTGCCAGAAACGGAGATAGTGGGTAATGAGAGGTACGATATGAAAACACACAAATGTAATTACTAATTTAATTTTTACATATGTTCAATCTGTTGTCCGTTTACTTCGAGACATTTTTGAAGTCGATTCAATGTTTCCCGTTGCACATTTTCAATTACTTCTGGACTGATAAGTCTTATTTCCTGCCTGATTCTCTCAATATTATTTGGTCTATTCAAATAAACTTTAGACTTCAAATAACCCCATAAGAAAAAATCCAATGGGGTTATATCCGGTGATCTTGGCGGCCACTCAATCGGACCTCTCCGTCCTATCCATCTGTTGGGAAAAGTTGCATCAAGAAATTGTCGAACAGCGATTGAATAGTGAGGAGGTGCCCCATCTTGTTGAAACCATATCTCGTTATTAGGTATGTCAGGATCTTGTGGGTTAGGAAACAAAACAGCTAAAGCCGGAATGAGTTCGAACTGGAGAAAGTTCAAGTAGTCCTCTCCGTTTAGTGTTCCTTCAAAAAAATAGGGACCAACTATACGATTTCGAACAATCGCTGCCCATGTATTAATTTTTTGAGGCCGCTGTGTGTGGCATTCTTGCATCCAATGAGGATTCTCGGTCGCCCAATACCTACAGTTTTGTCTGTTGACGTGGCCATTTAAAGTAAAGGTGGCTTCATCAGAGAAAAATTATGTTTGTAATGAAATTTAGATGTTGATTATGAATTTCAAGAATCTGCTCACAAACTGTACTCTGCGGTCAAAATCGTCTTCTAATAATTCATGTACCAGCTTAATTTTATAGGGCTGATACTTATTTACCTTAAGTATTTTATGCACGGACCCTACTGATAAATTGAAATTATTGGAAATTGTAGTAATGGATGTATGAGGGTTATCTTGGGTTTCTAGTAGAACGTTCAGCACTGTTTCTTCAGATACTCTCGGTGGTCTTCCTTTAGGTAAATCTCTAACGTGGCCGTATCTCCTGAATTTTGATTCAATTTTGCTGACTGTCGATCTAGTAATTGGCGGACGATCAGGATGATTTTCATTGAATAGATTGCAGACTTCTTCTTGTGAACGCACCCAATCTCCAAAACCAATCATCATAAGTACTTCAATACGTTCTCTCTCAAGTAATTGCATTTTCTTAAACAATGAAGTAGTGTAGTGCCTGGAGCGTTAAAAACCTGAAAACTGCGGACTATACAGCACCAGTGAATGAATTCAGATGGTACATGTGAAATTTCATTCTTCAGATTTAATGACAATGTTTACCTAAATTTTTTTTTGTACTTTTAATCCACATTTTAAATCTCCAGGTGCTCCACTATCTCCGTTATAATCTGGGAATCCATCAAGTTGAGGCATATGGTATGTTCACAAAAAGTAATGAGAATTTATCGTAGAATTGTAAAGTGAAATAATATACAGGTATTACCTTTAAAAAAACTAATGACAAAGCCATAGCTCTTGAATGAGACACCCTGTATACAAAATTTTTATTGCGAAAATTGCCCAAATAAAAATACTAATCGACCTGTCCGAGGATTTTAACATGAAATAGAAACCTAATTTTTTAATGAATTTGTTCCTTTCATCATGAAAGCACTGTATATAACTTTTCGATAATTATTAGCAATAACAGGCTTGAGATTCACCAATATATATATATTTTTTTTTTACTTACAAAAGATTCACATCAACCATAAAAGGTTATTAGCGACGGTACAGTAAGTTATTACACAAAATTAAAAACATTAATCAATTTCAAGAATGTGATTAGCTTTTGACAATTTTCATTCTGAATTATGGCTTCGAATTTATCAGGTAGTTGACAATTTTGTCGTTGAGCTCGATATTTAGGACATTCTATGAGGATATGTTTCACCGATATGTTTACATTACATGAGTCGCATATTGGATTCTCTTCACGTTTCATTAAGTAACTATGAGTTAATTTAGTATGACCTAACCGTAGTCGCGAAATAACCACCTGTTCTTGTATGTTTTTTGAAACGGGATTCCACTTTTGATACAGAGGCTTAACTTCGCGGAGTTTTGACTCACTTTCAGACCACTGAGACTGCCACAAAGACATCGTTTTTTGGTTTAGCACACTTTTCATATCCGCACTAACCACTTCTGAAATCGAAACTGCACTGTCATCTGTAATAGCCTTACGAGCACACTTTTCTGCTTCTTCATTCCCACTAATGCCAATATGAGATGGGATCCAAACAAAGATGATGTTTTTATCTCGTTCTCCGGCCACGAAGAGTTCTTCTTTAATATGTTGAACCACACTGTGTTTGGAGTAGAGCTGTTGAATGGAGTATAAGGAACTAAGGGAGTCTGTAAGGAGAAGGAAATTGTTTTGGAGGTTGTTTGCGTTAACATGTTTTAGGGCTTGATATATAGCGAACAGTTCTGCCGAGAGGATGCTTGTGCAGGATGGAAGTCTGTACAGGAAATTCTGCGAATCAGTTACCACAGCTGCTCCTACGCCTAAAGAGGTTTTGGAGGCATCTGTATATATGTTTTGGTAGTTGCGGTAAGTTTCCAGAATTTCAATTAGCTTGACTTTCATGATGGTGGAGTTTGTATTTTGTTTGTCATAGTTATTTAGACTTAAGTTGCATTTAGGTATCTTTACCAGCCAGGGTTCTATGTTGCTGCAGGAAACTGGGTAAACTGTTGGGATACAGAAGTCGATTTTTTGAAAGTACGTCCTTATTCTTTCGTAGAATGGTGTCGGTGTTCTAGGTTTGCCATCAAAATATCCTATTAGCTCATTGGAGTGTGTGTATTGAAATGATGGATTTGTTTTATTTGCAAGGATAGCTGCTGCGTAGTATCCACTCAAAAGTTTTCGTCTCAGACTTAAACTAGGTTCTCCCAATTCCCACTGTAAACTTTTTACCGGCTTAGTTCTAAAGGCTCCAAGAATAATCCTAAACGCCGAGTTTTGAATAATTTCAAGATAGCTGGTAGTGGACTTGCTTGCTGAATCGTATGCTATAGCACCGTAGTCTAATACTGATCTAATAAGGGATTTATATAGTAATACTAAGGTTGGTCCGTCAGCACCCCATTTCTGGTTAGCCACCACTTTCAGAATATTAAGTCTTTTTCGACATTCTAACACAAGATTATTGATGTGTATTTTCCAATTTAATCTACTATCTAAGTGCATGCCTAGAAATTTAGCGGAGGCTAGTAACTCCAGACGATGACCATGCAGTATCAGATTAGGTTGAAATACTTCACTTTATTTGCTGAAAAACGAAATCCTGTCTGCGAACACCATATCTCTTGGTTTGAAAGAAAATCTTGGAGAAATTTGTTCATCGTGTTCAAATTTGTTCCCTTTAAGAAAACAGCTAAATCGTCGACGTATATTCTTGCTTTCAATAATATAATATATATATTTATATATATTATATATATATATATATATATATATATATATATATATATATATATATATATATATATATATATATATAAATACAATATGGATATCAATAATTCCTTATTTTTTCATTGAATTACGTTGTTTAAAAGAAATTAAATATTTTCACGACATTAACATGCTCAGTTTAATCGGCCAATACATAACGAAGCAAGAATATGATAATAGCGCACACATCCATACATAAAATCCCGATTTGGTGGGAAAGTTTTCTTCGTATTGAAAACTATTCAAAGAAGGAATGAGTTGAGGCAACTACAGCTATTCTAATTTCAATAGCATTACCTCAACCGCTGGCGCACACTCGTCAATCTATTCCACATTTATCTGCCGCTATTGACAGAATTCCGTCAAAATATCGAGGTTATGCAGTCTATCACTGTATAGATCCCTATAATATTGGCAAGATGTCCTTATATGGAGCTATCTAGAAACCGCGGTGCAGACGAGGCCTCGGAACGGTCTCGGCCTTTGATTTATTAATAATTGTTTTGAATTATTTCACAATGTTCGTCGGTTCTCTACGGTATCTAATTAAATCTAATTAAGTGTTGCATGGGCAGATTATATGGTGCACACAACCGAGACAACGTAAGAGATGGTACGTAGAGAAACTTTCGTGTCTGTGCGGGCTACTTCTCAGCTCGCGAACGATGTTATTGCTTTAATTTGTCTGATATCCGTTCTCTACCTGGTAAGCTGTTTTCGAAAATAATTCTGGCCAGTAGTCTCCTTTCTTCCTAGCTCCTTGTTATTATATTCCAAATATGGTTTTATTTTTTCGTTATGTTATGAATAAAACACAAAAGTACTCAAAAGTGTATCACCCTGTATCCAAAATGAAGAGAGAATTTAAATTGATGTTTCATTGGAAGCAGAGTCGGCACGCATAAAAGTTTGAGAGGGTTGAATTGGGTACGACCCCCAAAAGTGTATCACCCTGTAGGTATTCAAAAATGCTTAATAGCACCAAATATTGAGTTATTGAAGTGAAATAGGTGTGCCAAATGTCATTCAATTATTCTGAAAATTATAGGAGGAAACTTAGAAAAAAACAGAAAAATATAAAACTGTATATCAGAAACGAAGCTCCTAAGTATATATGTTTATATGAGATTTTCATCATAAAAAAATGTCTTCCACAAGATGTTAAAGTCCTGCTACAAAAACTGACTCACCCTATATATATATATATATATATATATATATATATATATATATATATATATATATATATATATATATATATATATATATATATATATATATATATCAGAGCTGTGCCAAAGCATTGTGCTTTGTGCTTGTGAAAGCACTCGGAGCCCTTTTGTGCTCCCGAGCACTGTGCTTCCGAGCCCTTTTCAAAAGCAGTGCTTAGTGCTTAGTAATTGAAGTCCTTCAACAAGAGGCTTTGTGCTTAGTAATCCCAAAAGTGCTCCCGAGCACTGAAGTGCTCCCAAGCACTTCTGCGGATTACTAAGCATTAAGCCCTGAGCCAAACTTGCCGTAACACGAATATGCGTATGCGGCGGCGCTATGATCGTGTGTTTATATAATTTCAGTGATAAACATCTCACGTTAGTGTCAAGTCAATAAAAAAATTATTTATAAAATACATATATCCATCAAGTGTTCCTGTTGAAAGACTGTTTTCATTTGCGTCTATAGTAAATGCACCAAGACGTCATGCTCTGAGTGACAGGAACTTCGAAAACCTAGTTTTATTAAAAGCTAATGGGGATGTTTGATTTTTTTTCATTTTGATGAGTTGTACACCATTACTTACATGTTACTTGTATGTAGTCAATACATTGAATGAAAATTTTGGATTCTTTTATGGGCATGGAACTCAATTATCTAAATCGCATAGTTTTTTCAGTACCTACATTCTGATGAAATATGAATAATAAGCATGGGATTTCTAATATGAAATAATGAATCTTTCAATACTCTGTGCTTTCCATAAGGGTTTCTCCTATTTGATATATTAATCATCACTTAGGTGATTAAATACTAATACTGAGATTCTACAAAGGTCATTTTTTATCCTATTTTCAATACAATCTGTGTCATTTAGCTAATATCAATGTTCGTAGGTCACAGATTACAGAAGCATATCTTGTTTCTGTATTATTTAAATTTAAATGTATCTATGATCTTTATGAAATTGATCAAAAATGGTAAGTGAGAATGCCTATGCTTATAGTTATTTATGTATCAAGGGAGTTAAAAGGATGTTAACTACAGAGGGCAACAGATTTCAATCCCGAGGACGTAAGTCCACCTCCGTACAATTTGTTGAGATTTTTGGAAAATAGAAGTTTATTCGTTAAGTCGAATTTCAGTTAAAATTTTAATTAATTGGTACGAGAAGAGAAAAAATGGACCAGACCAACTAATTAATTATTTGAGATTGTCAATAATACTTAGGTAAATCAAAGATAACCATGTATGTGATAGTGAAAACTGGTGAGAAAAGAAGTTTATTGTTTTAGTACTATATACACGGTTACTAATAGATTTGAAACATCGTAGTATTCACAAGAAATAGCTGGATAATGCATGAAACTTAGTATTAGTTATATTTTAATGTACACGCTCTAAGGAGTGAACAGTAGATTATACCGTTAAACATGCCAATCATTCAATTTAGACATAGAATCTCATACTAGTAAGGAAATTTGACACGCCAGACAATTTAAACAATATAATATTATTTCATATTACCTCTGCCTCTCAGCTAACAATTATAAACGAATTTGATCGTGAAAATGTTGCTCAATACACTTGATTTCTAATAAAAGAAATGAACATTCCGATAAATGAATGTAGTAAAGTAGTTCCTATTTATTTTTTTGAAAATATATTACACTATACACTGAATTTTTGTTAGCTTCAGAGATCTATTTCATCAATCAAATTCCAATTAGTTTGTTCCTGAGAAGAGCATTATACAAGATATTATAATTCGTACTTATTTCTGCCATAGCTCTAGAGTTGAAAGTAGAGTGGGGAAAATACATTTAACCTCCACTAAATATCCTTCGAATTCTTATAAGTAGTATTTTCACTGAAATTGATAGACTATTGCACTGTATTCAGTGATGCGCGGAACTGGTTTTTAAATATGTTTAATACTGTCCTGGATCACAATTTCACTATGTTTTAGTTTGTTTTAGATGTCTGATGTCTTATATATATTTTTTTAGGTTATTCCTAGGGTTATTCTTGAGGCAGAAAAGACTAGAAATTTGAGTTAATTTCAGTCAAAACTGTGGGTAAGGTAGTGAAGGGTTATGGAGGTGCGTCAGCGGAAAGGTTTGAAATTGGCGACAAAAGATGTGGAAATTAATTACACATTTCCGAAGGCTGTATGCGGCTGAAAAATATTTTTTTGTACCTCGGTTGGGTAAGCGGATTCTAGTGGTATGAAATTTATCACTAACCACTGCTTTTTGTCTGTAGAGATAACCTGTTATTGCAGGATATTTGAGCTTTTGTATATCATAAAACTCCTCCAGATTAAGTTAAAAGGCTGAAATTCTGTACTTTCATTGAGCTGATGTGAAGAAAGTTAAACAAACTTTTTAATCGCAGTCATTTTAATGTAGATATTCCATATTTTGTTGTGCTTTTTGAGGAATTTTGTTCCTCCACAGTTCCTTCAGATTGAGTTAGAGCGTTGATGTTAGGAAAGTGCCCCTTGTTAGTTTCAAATGTTTTCCGTAACCATCCTTATTTCATGTTTTCGTAAGCTTCAAAATTTTGCTCAACTCCACAGTCCACTCAAATTAACTTAGGGGGTTAAGAATTTGTCTGTAAAAAAAGACAAAAATTAAGGGAACCTCATTGAATGGCTCCGCTGCTTTCGCGTTTTATTCAGTTTGTGTACGTTCATAAGTAGAATGAATACGTATTAAAATAAGACAACAGAAATATAAGTTGAGACAAATGAGTAAACTTAGAAACTTCAATACAACTGAATAATGAAAAAATTCAGTAAAATTAATGAGATAAATATTAATGAAAAAATTCTGTTACTGATAGATTATTTCTGTCGGTTGAACAGTTTTTTTTCACACCTCAAAACTACAACATCTTCTATCTATATCAGAATTATGGATATTTAATGTTTCGTTTCAGTTTACGACATCTAGATTTGTAAGATATATTTATTGTTTCTAGAGTGAACGTCAAAATTTCTTGTAAGGGCTGTCAACAAAAGTTTCATTGTAAACTTATAACAATTTTTTGATGAGGTATATATAATAGAGCTAAAAATAGCATTCCATAGCTGAAAGTAAAAGCCTGCGTCATTTCTGAGATTTACTTTCTGACATCAACTTCAATTACAGCACAAGGAAATGAAAATTTGAATGCAGAAAAAATGGACTATTGTTTGATTGATACTCAAAAAATCATAACAATGTGTTGAAAATTAACGGACGTGTATTAAATATTCATTAAGAGTGATTAACGAGGTTGAAAACCTCATGTAGATGAAAGTGATGTTCATTACAGTGTATCGTTTCGTACACGGTAGTTTAACGTTTCATTGCTAATTTTTATGTAACAACAATAGGATATTCATAATTTCTCGCTCCACTTGTTATTTTGAAAAGAGAATGTTGATGAGTATTTTTATTCCGCTTATGAATGAGGAAAAATCACGGAAGAAATACTTAACTCTTTAAATGTAGCTGGATCTATCTAATGATACGAAAATTTTTCATGAAGAGCCTTTAGATATTCATGCATTCAGGAAGGAGTAGAAAATAATTGACAGTATTAAACCAAGAATTCTTGGAGTGCATCGTGCTTGAGGAACGTATCTCAACATCAACTCAATACAGGTACCAAATTTCAACCCTCTATTGTGAAAAAAAAATGCGCGAAGTGCATCGTGTACTGATAGCGAAGCTGATCGAGATGCGATTTGAACAGAAAATGGTTGAAATTACCGAAATTTACTTCTTCAACATTATTTTGATTTTGTTAATTGAAACTCGTGTTATTTAGTTTATTTTTTCAGATATTCACAAGAAATTCTTTATAGTATTCAGATATCGTAATAATTTTTTCATTTCCTAACTAATGACGTGCAATTTAAGATTGAATATAATATGAAAAAAAGAAACTTACTGATATGATATAACTTCTCAAATTTCTCAACTATAGACAACTATATATTATTGAATTAACTGACTTCCTATAGAGTGAAGTCAGTTAATTCAATAATAATGAATAATATTACCCAACTTCTGAAATCATATTTATTCATGTATATATATATATATATATATATATATATATATATATATATATATATATATATATATATATATATATATATATATATATATATATATATATATATATATATATATATATATATATATATATATATATATATATATATATATATATAAATATATATACAGTCTTGATAATGCTGTAACAGGCGAAACTAGTCGAATAAAAAGTTATTTTCATTTTGTGGTTTTTAGGCAAGTCGTTTTCTTATTATTTAATATTTAATATAAATATGAACTACCACAGAGTTGATTCATCGTCCATCGAATTTATTTATATATATATATATATATATATATATATATATATATATATATATATATATATATATATATATATATATATATATTTATATATATATATATATATATATATATATATATATATATATATATATATATATATATATATATATGACTCTTTTTGATTTTTCTTTGCATTTTTATATTTGAATGTAAACCATACATACCTCAAATAATTCATCTAAAATAAATGATGCCTAAGTCAGCTAATGTTAGAGTCTCCAAATAAGTGAAATGCTTTGAAAATTGTATAGATAAAGAGAGTAAAGATACTCGACTATGGCTTGAAAGACGTTCAGATTCAGACAGCGAAATAAGTAGACGTTCTCAGAGTCAGTGTCAACGCACTTTAACGAAACGCTTGGATTAACATGCTCACCGTGTATGGTGAATATTCTAAGAATTATCGGAAATTATACAATAAACCACAGTATTTCCTTCCAAATATTCCTTCCGTTCCGTATCACTCCAATGTTCTACTTAATTGACATGACGTTGTAGGTATTCTGTTGAATGAATGAATGGCAGTTGTTTGTATTTTCTATATTTTTCTTCTTTGAAGATTGTTAAGAAATGCTTGTCCAACAAAAGATTCCTAGTTTTTTTAATTCTTGTCATAAAACTAGAGAAACAATTTTTGTATTTCAATGAGAGAAGTCGATGAGCGCCTCTTTACTAGCTTTGCAACTAGAAATATATATAAAAGTATATATTTTTTGCCAAGTCTACAATGAGAAATTTAACTAAATTTTAAATTCTGTCAAAACATATTTCTTTTGAATGTGTCAATCCTAATGGTACCAAGCCTTGGATGTGTATGTATTGGCAAGACCTTCATGATCATGGCCCACTCTTGGCGCTCCAACGCTTCTCTGGAGCTGGAGAGCCTTCAAAATAGTCGAGTTTTCTTTGTTCCACGATTTTTTTCCTGTTTTCGAAGAAATGCACGGCGGTAGTGACACTTTATCATAGACATTTTGATGACGTTAGATCGGAAATGGACTCTAGATAGAAGGAAATTGATCGCTTAGACTGCAGTCCAGTTGAGCCGAAAACCTTTGGACATTTTTCCGGAATAAACGTTGCATTTTGTTACCCACACACTTCAAACTTAGCCTCATATGTTCCTCATATTTTGCGTTACAATCACTCTGCAATGGCCAACCTAACGCTATCTTGCTCAAACGAACAATTGAAAATAAGTCGAATTTCTCTTGTACATAGAACGATTTTTGAGAGAATAAGGGATATTGTAGGACGAGACAGATAATTATACGGGTGAATCATTTGCCACTACATGGATGGATGTGCAACTAGGTTAAGGAGTGTCATTTATAACTAAATCACTTCGAGTTGTACAAAAAAAAGACAGCTGAGAGGAGGAAAAAAAATCTGACTGATTTTGTACAACAAATACCCTTCGGTTTGATTCCATTATCAAAAATTACTGATCTATACGCATAGCCGAAAGTTTTAGCATCAGCCTCTGCTTTGTGTACTCATCTATTTCCATGGTGAAATGAGAAAAAGACAAGGAGATATCATTCTTTATCGCAACATTTTGCGATATTGAGAACTAAAAATTTTTGCACAGAATACATACGCATTCACACTTTGATCTTACTTACTTACTTACTGTTTATTTCTTTTCACTGAATTCTTCTGAATATATGCGATCGATCAGTAGAATAGAAAATATCTCATCTGTCTCGAGTGAATTTGATGTGTAACGTTTAGTTATTAACCATACTAGGAAATCTAGTATATGTTATAGAATATCAAATAGCCTCTCATAATTATTCCGGTCACGATTCAACTCCTAACGTATACTCACTTAGGAATAGAACGGACGCAGCCTACAAACTCAGCTGTAAAAAGAAAACTACCATCACATACCGAGTACTGTGTTCCAGAAACAAATAAATTATAAAAATATGCGTTCGAAAAATTGGAGTACTTACTTCTTTCGAGATGTTATTTACAAGGTGATCAGGGAAATCTCTGATTGTCTAGAATCATAAGATCTACTAGATTATTGTTCACCAGTTCGCAATTTTTGAACTATATGACATATTTATCAAACATTTCATATAATCAAAGTCAACGCGTTTCATAGTGAAATCACATAAGTTAATACTTCAACCATATGAAATCATCAAATTCTCAAAGTAATTGCGAATAGAAACTTATGGCCCCATATCAAAGCCCCTTAATATCGATGCCTACTTATTTTGAAGGAAATAATTTCTTTCACAATGAAAATGGGAAAGGACAATCACATTATTTGATTAAATGATATTTTTTGTCGACTTCCATATCGATACCATCAATAAATTAACTGAACAAACTGAAGCACAAATAATCAAATATTTTCGATATAATTCATCCATATCTCCACAAATTTAATATTGTCGACACAAAACGGGAATTGAAACATAATAAATCCAAGTTTATCAAACAATACGACATCCATATCTTCAGCTCAACCAATCCACATCCACAACAATAATTTTTTCTAGAATAGGTGTAATACTAATCATAATTAAAATTGATGAAAATGTCTTATGCAGACAAATATATAATACAAATAATTAAGAATATATTAATTATATTACGAGAATGAAGACTTATATCGTTTTCCTTACCTTCTAATAGTAGCAGAGCTGACTACTGATATTAGAATGAATAGCAAGTAACTCGCAACTGAAGACTGGCACAGCCGAGAAAAGATAGATGAAACATATGTAGGTACCAGTTTTTTGATAGATGTCACTGTAATTTTGTTGATTCGAAAAAAAATTTAATTTCGTGACGAAATGCTTTAAGTTATCAATAAAATTGTTTTTCAAGCATTAAATAAGCATATATCTATATATGTACCTATATACCTTTTTTAAATATTTGTATATTTTCTGGTTAAATCAAATAATAGTTTTTCAATTCAATTTTTCAAATAGTTTATCAATTATATCTTAAGTTTGTGAAATATAACAATAAATCACAATAATTACTAATACTTCATCAGCTCTCACATCTTCCTAACATCGTGAGATATATATATATATATATATATATATATATATATATATATATATATATATATATATATATATATATATATATATATATATCAATCACTTGCCTCCCTTGTAATGTAAATAAATAACCCATTATTCGTATAATTAGAAACAAGCAAACATGATGATTGATTTTTATCTCTTAGTTCATGGAGTAATTGAATATAGATAATAAAATTATAAAGAATTTATATATCCACATTTCTTACATCATTATGAAATCTTGAGATATAAGATAAAACTATAAATATTTCGATTATTGCAATAGTCATTCATATATAACACAGTTAAGTACGTGACACAAAAAAATCAATAAAATCTATAACGTTTACATGCTACTGGACAGGTCAATGAAATATATACTAATTTTATTCGAAAGCAGGTTCGCCTTATACGGACATTATCTTATAATATCTTCTGTTTACACACAGTAGCGAATTTGGGTTTGATCGTGGAGTTATGCTCAGAAGAAAACATGAGTTAAATCTCGAACACGAAATTATTAACAGAATAGATTACGCAACAATAGGTATACTAAACTAAAAAATTAGCTCCTAAGCAACACGGGGATATCCAAATATTGGAGTTACAGACTAGTTCACATGAAATGTGCATTGTTCAAAGAAGCTATGTGAACTATGCCTGAAAGTTTTTTAAATTGTGTCCTATGATTTGAAATTTTTGAATGTTCCAAATGGTGTAGTAAGGAGGAGGTTGGGGAACACAGTATGTAACTATGACGTGAAATAAAAGAGTGTTAAACATTACTTCAAATGATGATTACTATATGCCTGGTTTTTTTGTCCTGTGAGCCAGTTTTATTTTTTAATTGTTTTCATTATTGTTTGTATTATTTTTATTTGTATATTATATTTATGAAATTATTTTCTTGCCAACCTACTAATGGTTTGTTTTGTAAAAGAGAATTTTTGGAATGAAAATAGTAATTTTATTACATTGGATCTTAGAATTAATGTGAGTTTGGAAATACTTTTCAGTTTCAATGATGTAATGATGGAATACATTCATATATATATATATATATATATATATATATATATACAGGATGTACCAATCTTACGATAAACTTCGGTATATGGGTTATTTCAAGAGATATCAAAAAATGTTATAAACAAAAAAGGTAGATGTCTGTAAGGACCATATTTTGAAATTATCTTGAACTATACAGAGTGTTGCATAACTCCGTTATAAACTAAACATATGATTTTTTAAATGAGAACCCCTGTATATTATACCGAATTCGGATTACTCACATTTTTTTGAAGCTTTTGATATAAGGTTTTGCCATGTTATACAGAGTACTTCAAAAGATATGGACATCTTTATATGAAAATCGTAGGTAAATCAACGCTCTGTAGATTATTGTGCGTTGAAGAAAAAAATTTTATTTTGCCTAACAGAATTTCGTTATATGATGCAATATCTCCGTATCATATTAAATTTTAATTATTCTTCATTTTGTATACAGGGTGGACGGAAACTCGAACCTCTCATTTTCTCTCTTATTTCAAATGGAACACCCTGTATTTTATAGCACAAATAGAATCTTCTATTATGTAACTTCAAATTTTTTCAAGCATTTCCTATACCCGAAGTTAATAAAAATAAAGTTATTTTGTAATATTTATTGTGAACCATAATTATTAACCTTATTTGTGAAAGCAATAAACGTAGAATGTAACAAAAAATCCTAAATAATAATAAATTTTAATAAACAATTTATTCTTAACAAAACAAGTGACCAAAAGTATAATTCTAACCGTAATTTTAAACTAAATGTTCAAAGTGTTCATCGTTAACATCAATGTCAACGCTAACTGAGAAAATGTAATGGTTTCCAGCATTGCATTGATGTTAACGGGAACACTTTGAACATTTAGTTTAATATTTAATATTACGGTTAGAGTTATACTTTTTGTGACTTGTTTTGTTAAGAATAAATTGCTTATTAAAATTTATTATTATATAGGATTTTTTGTTACATTCAACGTTTATTGCTTTCACATATAAGGTTTATAATTATAGTTCACAATAAATATTACAAAATAACTCTGTTTTCATTAACTTTGGGTATAGGGAATGCTTGACATAAATTAAAGTTACATAATAGAAGATTCTATTTGTGCTATTAAATACAGGGTGTTCCATTTGAAATAAGAGAGAAAATGAAAGGTTCGAGTTTCCGTCCACCCTGTATACAAAATGAATAATGATTAAAATTTAATATAATACGGAGATATTGCATCATATTACGAAACTCTGTTAGGCAAGATAAAATTTTTTTCTTCAACGTGCACAGAGCGTTGATTTACCTACGATTTTCATATAAACTTGTCTATATCTTTTGAAGTATTCTGTATAACATAGCAAAGTCTTATATCAAAAGCTTCAAAAAAATGTGAGTAATCCGAATTCGGTATAATATACAGGGGTTCTCATTTATAAAACCATATGTTTAGTTTGTAACGAAGTTACGCAACACTCTGTATAGTTCGAGATAATTTCAAAATATGGACCTCAAAGACATCTAACATTTTTGTTATTAACATTTTTTGATATCTCTTAAAATAACCCATATACCGAAGTTTGTCGTAAGATTGGTACACCCTGTATATATACCTATATATATATATATATATATATATATATAAATATATATATATATACCTATATTTATATATATATATATATATATATATATATATATATATATATATATATATGTGTGTATATATCAGGGGTGCAAATAAAGTACAAATATTCTGTGGCAACATCAAAAAATTTGGACCAATCATCTCTCACGTTTCAAAATAGTGGATGTCTCATAGTTTTCGCAAACCAATGATTTATAGCAGAGGTGGGGCCAAACTCAGTAACTATAACTCCATTTACCTTAATGTTCATGTGGTTATTAGTACTTTCAGGATTCAGACGTGAGTGGTAAGTTTTGATGATGTTCATTGCAATGAAACCTCTATCGCATGATAGCAGCTACAAGAAACAACACGGGTCATATTAGTGCTTTTGTGATTTTTTCGAAAATAAAGAAGTTCTTGCTCAAGCTGAAAGTTCAACAATTTTTTTGTAGAGATAAACAACAAGAGTTCATTGGAAAAATTAGTAAGGTCATTTGAATTATTAAAGTTACTGCCAGATTTGAAAATAATAGCAAACATTTTGTTCACAATATCATGTCCAATTATTTGAAAATTCTCTAGAAATTATTCATCAAACATAGAAACGAATACACAATTAATTTACTACCGCGAAAAGCTTCGAATTCATTTTATTTTTCTAGCAAGGAGTAATCGGTTTTCAATTCTAAGAACAATTAGAACCTTTCAAATCACAGAAGCTATACATGAAACATAGTAAAAAATTTAACAGTAATCAGCCAACGAATACCTTCCGTAATTTCTATGATTTCTAGCAGTTAAGGTATCATAAAAGAAGCGAGGGAAATCAAGTAGAAATCAATTACCACTCGATTGTTTAATTACGTTAGAATTCCTCGGATCTATTTGTACCAAATTAGGTGGACTAATGTACCTGAAGAATAAGAGAAATAATAGAAGAAGTATCAATTAGCCTTCATTGTGCAATCTATAAAACACTTACTTTGACCAAACAGAGAAAATAAGAGATTGAGAGAACTATGCGAATATTCTGATAATGGAAGGCATCAAGTGATGGAAGATTTTTTCTATTTCTTCAGAAAAGTGACTTCTTCATAGATTATGTTCGCTGGAGGTATAGCATGTGAAAATATTGAAGAATTCATTGTATCGGAAGTTTAGTTTTTCAGTCTGTAATGAATTTTTAGAATCATTAACCATTGTTTGAATATAATACCTAGATTACTTGAACTTGAGGTAGGTATGGATTATTAATACAAAAAGTGTTTCATTCTGATTATTGAGTCCGAACAGTTTCTGAAATGCTAAAATACATGAAACAATGATGTTTATTCAAAAAAATACGAATTATGTAACAATAAACCAAATTTTGTACTAGAGAAATGGAATTTTTTCAATGCTATTTTTCTGTTAGCAAATGACGGTTATATCAGTTATTACTTTTCTTCACAAGTTAGATTAGAATTTGAAATAGTGAATGCCTCCAAAATTCCTCAATATCTAGTTCAATTGTACAATGTACTATATTCGCTAAGCAAGAGTAAAGTTGACACATCAATTCGATGTGATTCAACACTACACACCGCAAGCAGCAGTCGCTCCGAATTTTATCGCATTGGCAAGATGTTGATATTTCGATGCTTCGTGAACTCTTATAACCAGCTCCGCTAGGAGGTTTGTTTGATTAGTTTCGAATAAATGTCCTAGTTCACTTAATTTTATAACCACGGGCGTGTTTTCCGTTTAACACGAATAATTCTTACTTATATTCATTTGCCTTTGCGATAAAATTCGGAGCGACTGCTGCTTGCGGTGTGTAGTGTTGAATCACATCGAATTGATGTGTCAACTTTACTCTTGCTTAGCGAATATAGTAGCCACCTTCGGGTGTTCCGGACGTACTAGTTCTCGTTGCCGAAATGTTTTCGTCTGTCTGAAAGATGTGGTTCAATTGTTTCCGACTGGTGGCGCTGTGTCATATTTATATGTCATGGAGTTACTAGAAGAAATGTGTATGACCGTTTGAAATGTTGGTTTGGTTATCACTCTCGGTGGATGGATGATACTGATGAGCCCCAATAAGGGCGAAACAGTCTGTCTATCAATTTTCATCGATTGTGATAAACAAATTAACATTTCTAACAATTACCGTCTAGGGTAGATGTTGATATTTCGATGCTTCGTGAACTCTTATAACTAGCTCCGCTAGGAGGTTTGTTTGATTAGTTTCGAATAACTATCCTAGTTCACTTAATTTTATATATATATATATATATATATATATATATATATATATATATATATATATATATATATATATTTATATATATATATACATATATATATATATATATATATATATAGCCTTCAAGAACATAAAACGCGTTTTCTCAGTCGAATTATTACACGAACTAAGTCTCTATCATACGTTACTGATTCAAACTGAACAAGGATGTGTACTCATGTAGAATTCATCCATATATGTTCTGTCATCTGCACCAAACTGAAGATTTGGGAGTGGATATTATATTCGAAGTATCACATAAAGGTTGCATATCAACATTCAATGACACCGATGTGCCCAATCTGTTAACCTTTTCATTTCCCCGAATGTTCGCATGAGCTTTAACCCACATGAAATTTACATACATTTTTCTGAGTTTCAAATCAAAGCCATTAGGATATCTATGTGTATCCATGCGAAAGAATTATCATCAATTTGTTGAGGAAATATCTGCAATTTCAAATATTGAATTTCGTTGTTATTTACTTTCAATATCTCTGATTCTTGATTAAGTCCTCCAAGAACTTATGTTATTAAATAGGATTCTGATCTTGATACATATTTATATCACTCATTTTGATTAATGTTCATAATGAGAGCTAATACTAGCGTTCTAATGTTCTTGGTACAATGAGTGTGTTATGAATGCTACAAAAGAAGAAAATCTATAATATTCGTATGTTCATTCCTTCAAGCACTATACTAAATACAAAAAGAGAAAATTTAAAGAAAATAATTCCATAGCTTCAAAGATTATTC
>JARQZK010002906.1:905000-910000 GCA_030704885.1 Cynegetis impunctata
CTATGTTGAAAAAAAATTAAGTACGTGATATATTTTATGTCCCATATTCCGTTATAGTCCATAGCTTCGAACTTACTATGTGTCGTACACTATATTCAAAATCAGATTAAATAGAAGTAATTTATAAATAGTCTTTTTGTTCAATTAAATTCGTAACTGTGCATCGATTCTTCAGCGGTCAACAAATCTCTTGAATATTTAAGGAGAGATATGTGGAAGGAAATTGTCAACAAGACATGACCAATTAAAACCTTCTGTAGATGCTATCTTGATGTTTCGGCGGTTGATATTTATGAGATTAGAGAGTTTCAGATGCTCTTAATTGAAAACATCGATTTATATGATAGTTTAAGTATTCATTTTAAGATGTTCTTTTTGATAATATGGAAATCTCATCTTTGTATCAATAAAATTACTACAAAATTGCTGATTCCTTATAAGCACGTTATTTATCAAAGAGACTAACACATGGTTTTCTACTCAAGTTTCCTAATCGAGAAATAGGAACTTATAATTGATGCGACAGATGTCACAGTTTTTCCAGAATCTAAATCAAATTTTATCTTCGTCAGTAAAATTGTATTTTCCTCCCATTTTTTTTCTATTTCCTATACAAATTTTTAATACTGAAAAAACATGAAATCTACATTAAATCAGCTGCGGACAAGGCAAATAATTTAAACTACCAAATTACACTTCCCTAACTTTGAAGAAACTGAGTAAATGGGCGAAATCCGAGGCAAAACCTCAAAAACTATAAAAACAGATGAAATCTTTACACTTACATGATGGAAAATAGAGAAAGAATTGTAACATTCCAAGGATGCTTCCCTTACATCAACTCAATACAAGTACCAAATCGGAACCCACTAACTCAATCTACAGTAAATTCGTAAAAAGGGGGCCAGGAAAAATTTGAGACTAGGTATTCTATTATATTTTCTGAGAAAATATTTATGTTATTAAGTTTATATCAGATTTACAATTAAATTATTCAATACGATATAAAGAACTCTACCCACATAATTAGGTTCATTTTTGAAAATACGGATATATTTTCAAGTATATTTCCGAGTATATTTCAGTAATATCACAGAACTAGTTTTTGTTAGCTATATATATATATATATATATATATATATATATATATATATATATATATATCTAATAATGTAAAATATATCAAATATATTATTATTATATATATGTTATGCTCTTGGTCATTACTTTCCAACTGATCACCTATTTATATCTGATTCACTATTTCATTTACCTACTTTGAAAAAATCAAGAAGTTCAGGAATATTAGTCGAAAAACAAAACATGAAAAGTATAATTCCTTGTGATGAGAACTGAATACATGTTCAGTTCTGAGGAAAAAAGTATGATTGAAAAGAATGAAATAAAAACACCTTTGGTAATAAACCGCTTGAAAAACAGTCATGACTGAATTTGTCAGATCAAATTCTGATATTTCCTAGTTAATCTCTTAACTGAATTTAATACTCCTTTCACATAAAGTGACTCAAGATATGCTATGTTTAACAAACAGCAACATGATACATGTCCTGCATTAGTTGGACTATATCGTACATATTAAATTTCATATACGAGTATACTTTCAGTGGTATTCTTTACATAGACATAAATAAATTATATTAAGGAAAGCGGATTAGGCATCCAATGTTAATTCCCCTTTTCGTGTGCTCCGAAACTGCGTCAAATTTAACTTTCATTATATTTTGAATTTTCTACATTCAGAGCTACGTGATCTTTAGCTTATATAATACGTATAGATATAAACAATATTGATGACATCCCTGATTATATATTACTGATTTGATTTAATCTCAGCTCTCAATATTTTTATCAATGAAAGTAATTACCTCGGTAAACTATTGAATATTTCAACGAGACTCTTTAGTAGATTTTCGATAAATAAAGTATTGGTATTGCTATTTAACAACTACTTATTATAAAAATTTATTACCTATATATCTCAGATAAGATAGTTTTCCAAGTATAAAAATGCTATGCATATGAAAATTTATTAAAATTAATTAGAACCTTTTAATAATGTTAAAAAAATATAGACAACAAAAAATCAGTATGAAAAAGGCCCCAACGTAAAAACTGATTTGTTGTACAACTAAGCTTAAAAAAAAACGGATAAAGATCCGTGCAAAGACTCCGTGCATACCTAGCTAGTTAGTCGAGTACTTAGCGTACGCTGGCTAGTATTTGGGAGGTCTCGGGTTCAAACCTCGGGGCCGACTGGTCTGCCATGAGTTATTTTCAGAGGTTTCCTCATGGTAATGTAGGTCACTGCTTGCAAACTTATAGGGCGAATGCTGGGCCAGTATTAATCCTCTAAACCCTACCCACACTTCATATGTTCTATAAATATCCCGTCTCACCTATCCTTAATGGACTTGTACATACACGTGTATCCTCTGATCTGGCTGA
The DNA here is from genome assembly GCA_030704885.1 of Cynegetis impunctata. NCBI lineage: Eukaryota > Metazoa > Arthropoda > Insecta > Coleoptera > Coccinellidae > Cynegetis > Cynegetis impunctata. Next base: position 907,467 of record JARQZK010002906.1, read on the forward strand.
AGGAGTTAATCCCAAACTCAAGCTGCCCGCCTCCCTGACACATACTTCAGGAAGGAACGAAATAAGTGTGTTTCGTTCCTTCCTTCCTTTTCCTCCATGCATTGTCAATGAAAATTTGCTTATTTTACATTTGGAATCTCTTTTTATTCGAGAAACATATTAATTGATTAATTTAAGATACCTATAGTTTCAAATTACTTTATTTCAAACCAATATTTAACAGTAATTAGTTTAGTGAACTATAAAATATTAAGATATTGGCATATATGTACCTTTTTTATAAAACTCAAAATAATCGATTCTATGACAAGTCGTATTTGACTAGCTCATAGACTTAACAAAACTGTGTCCAGTTTAACCCAATTTTATGTCCATAACTTTATCGATTTCACGTTGGCGTACCTATTATTAGAATAGACCCTTACTCGGATTCTCATTCTACATAAGGAAGTTTACTTTCTGAATTATTTAAGCACATCGTTAACGGAAATTGAAATATAAAATAGAATGACTTAAATACCATAATACAAAAATTCATCTGATAAATAATATATAACAATGTGATAACCGTTTCTGCTATTGTCTGCATGAGTCAATCGATATTTCCTACACTATTAATGCCCATTCAATATGTTAATTCAATCAGGATATTAAATCAGGATATTAATTCAATCATTATTAATACTTCGTGAAAAGGCAAGTTAAACGTCTAACGTTTCTTTATTTATTGCATAAAATATGATAAGAATGTATGAGAAACGTTTTCCTACAAGAAGGAAAAAGTTCTTTGCGAAACAAATATTTGCAGAAAGGATCTATGAGTAACACTCTCGCAATAATCAACAAGACGGCATTTCGATAAGTAAACCTAATATAAAACAACAGTACCTTGGCGACCGAGCGCCGCTCGGTAGGTATTATTTTTTGGAAAATACTGTTTTTTGGAAATATATATATATATATATATATATATATATATATATATATATATATTATATATATATATATATATTATATATATATATATATTATACTTATTATATATATATATATAATATAATATATTATATTATATATATATTATATATATATATAATATACTTTATATATATATATATATATATATATATATATATATATATATATATATATTTATTTATTACATAAAGTAAACAAGGAAAATTCTTGAATAATTCGAAAAATTATCGAACAACTCTCAAAGGGCGCTGGTTATATGTATTCCTCGACGCAGAATCTACATTCAAAGTCCAACGGTAAATTATAGAAAACGTCAAATCACCGCAACTCAAAATCTGCATACAGCTTTTTCTATTTTATTAGATCTCATTAGTGCAGCTTGTTTAACTCCGAATGAACAAATTTCTAATTGTTCCCCAATACAAATAGCGGTCTGACTGTCTTCAAAAATATTGAAAACAAATAATTCACAGCTTGGATCTAAAATGCGGAATTCCTTCGCGAGAATATCTGACATAAAATGTCTATTCTGCAACTGTCGCGTATGTGATTCAAAAGCAGGCTAACATCGTGATTTGAAACTATGTAAATACTTGTTGATCTAACCAAAATAAAATCCTTCCATACTTGGATAATGTCATATAGCTCAATCTCACAATATTATAAGGTAACATAATATGAAGATTATAAAGTACCTATCACTAAAATTACGAGATGACGTTATATGAAATTATCAGTATGGGAGCGTACAGGAGGATATGATAAATAGTTTTTTTTTGTGTAATTGCGTTTGACAAAAAATACAAAATAATGAAAATGAAACGCAAAACCCTATCTAATTACAAATTTTCATTCAAATTGATCCTCTAAATATATAAGGATACGTACAATTTTACTGATTTTTGTTTAATGATCTAACAGGAAAATATTGGGAGTTTGAAGTTTTTTGATGGGAATTATGAAGCATTCAAGATTTCACTGTCAACCAATAATCTTGCAAATCTGTAGATAAAATATTCTTTATGTATTAAGTGATGATTTTGCCTTTTTTAGTCATGTAGCTTTCCATTGAACTCAGTTATTACTAGTGGAAATTAATGAACTTTATGAAAATAAAGCAAATATTAGAAAACTAGTTTCATTTTACACATATGTTTCGTTTTGGTACACTCCCATCAAAATATTCAAAGTAACAAAGCTAAAAGTATAGAGTGCTATAGGTACTAGGCATACAAAAACTGAAATGCAAAATTTTTTTAGAAATGAAAACAATTTCATTTGAATATTCCTGTCTATTCGTAGATTATTTGAATTCAATGAAATTTAGTGACAATTCAAATGAATGAAGATCTCCCAAATTTTAAAGTTGAATTGATTTTATCTCTGGTTTCTTAAAACTTCAATACGTTGAAACTCACATGTTTATCGATTATTCCTACAGTCATTGGATTATATAAAGACCATTTTAATTTAAAAAATACTAACGAAATAACGTGATTACGAAATGAGAAAAGAAAGCATTGTCCTGTTAAAATATCCTGGAAACGATATTTGGA
>JARQZK010002906.1:917500-969106 GCA_030704885.1 Cynegetis impunctata
ATATATATATATATATATAATTTTTTTTGAATATCATATAATGATGTAGGTAGGTACTGAGTTTTTAGTAATTTTTCCAAAACTTCGAAATCTTGTGACAAAAAACGTTAAAAAATTTCCTATAATATATGAATAATATATATATATATATATATTAATATATATATAAATATATATATATATATATATATATATATATATATATATATATATATATATATATATATATATATAAACGTATGTACACACTGTGGAATACACAATTGAAACGTTTTATTGTCGACTTCAGATTTGATTTCGACTCATCAACCATGCATCAGCATAGAAATAAGGAGAGCATAATAATACAGGTCATTACAATCGACGAGGTCTTAAGAATTTTTTATTTTATAAAATATTTTCTGTTTCACCTTTATGAATTAACGTTGAAGCGGCTGGTGTTTAGCCCAAAGTTCAGCCCCGCCAATAATTTGGAATGGAAAACACGAAAGATACCACAAGATATGTAGTAGTAAAACTACAAGATCATTCATCATTTTACTGCATAAGTATTGGTTATGAATCCGTATATCTTCACGAAAGCAGATAAGTAATTTTGCGTATGCAATTGCATGTAGGTACGTACATTCATTTGTTATTCAGAGAAATAAACTGATTTGATAATTTCTACTGCAATTTCAACAAATAAATCAGGCCAATCTATCGACTACTATATAAAATCAATATAAATCATACTAAATACTTGGATCAACCGGTATGCTAAACTAATTTTTGATATATCGTTAAAAACCAGCAAAATTACTTTGTTTCACACAAATTTGTTAGTTAATTCATCATACTTTTCGTTATACTTCTCCTCATGCATCGAATCTATAATCCCATAATTTTACTTCTTTCTCGGGTTCTTTGAATGATACAAATAAGGATAGTAGCTTATCTTTAGTTTTCAAGACTGCTTCCTTGATATTTTGAAATTATCTATTTTTGATTTTCTAATTTTCTGGAAATGAAAATGAAATAAATGTATATTTTCATAAACACCATGGAATACTCAAATGATTTAAGCAACCTTGACTATCTTTTTTTTTTTACTTCTAAAACTGTCCCCATATTTTCAGTTATTCAGCTCTAAAAATTATTCTCATAATGTCATAATATAAGGAGATGCAGATAATCTCACAACTTCACTATTAAAATTTCCGTTGCAAAATGGCAGATGTACAACGTCATGTGTAACGTTTGAGAAGAATATAAAAAGATGAGCGGAGACTAGTAAATTCTTTCCGAAGATATTTTAAGCTTCATCTTAAGGCAGCAATTCTTTGCTTTAATTGCGTCTCCTTAATTTTGAGTGTTCTGTTCGAATTTGGATAATATAAGTAAAAATACTTAAACTTTATATGTCAGAACTTCAATTGCTATTTCTGGACCAATGGTAGAATCTCAATAAGGTAGGCAAATTTCAAACAGTGTTAAAATAATGAAACTACAGAAAAATAAAAGGTGTATACATTTAGGTGCATATTTTTCATGATAACATATAGCGATGCTGAAGTTTATGTGAAGTTATTCAAGCCAAAAATTTCTTTGATATATTTAAGTAATAAAAATTTTGGTAGCCGTTTCATATATTTGACAGCCTGGCTCTAGCAGTTAATTATTTCGAACAGATTATTTTGAAGTGGTTACTTCTGTGTTGTAAAATGGGACGAGACTTCTTATTTGTTGTACAACAATTTTGTTTGGGAGAAGTGTTTCAAGACACTTGAGATAAAAAGTGGAATTCTCATCTCAGATTTGGTTACTACTTCAGAAGAATTTCAATATAAGTGGATATATTTTGTTGTTGAATGATGGCATTTGAATGTCAGAAAAATATCCTCAAGTGATGATTGAATTTCTATTGTTGTAATTATGAGAATTTGCTATGTGCTTCTGTGTATATTTGAGAGTTGCTTTGAGCTATTTAGTGATATCTATTGAAAAAATTCAGAATCAAGTGAAAAAAATTGACTGCTATGGTTCGATATTATTCTGACACTCATGCAGTTATCACTACATTTCAGTTATGAAAGAGTTGTATTTCGTTCACTGTATTCATACTTATAATAATAAGAATTATCTTCATGAAGCGCTCATTATTTTTATTGTGATAAAATAAAATTTACTGAAGAATTTGTGTATATGAATAAAATATTTTGAAGAATCAGAATATATAGTAAGATCATTTAATATTTCAACATTTAAGTAGGTACCTACTTCGCACTAATCTATTTGAAAATTTTCGAAAAAATTGTGTGAGATTCTCAAAGGAAAGATCTCGGAAGATTGAAATAATATAATTGCTTCAAGTCTTTAGCGTTCATCACTAATAAACGAGTCAAGAACCTCTGAAGACATGCACCGGCGACCGGCGGGTAACCTAATCATACCTGTAATAGCAACAAAAATAACAGGAAGAAATGTAACAAATATCCATGGGTCAAGCATCTACATAATAGGCGCCACATAACCCCGCACATGGTCACTGTCACAGTCGTAAGGGATGCGCGACAGCGTCATTGACGCAAAACCACTTTACATCACACGTCAAACTACGGCACGACGCGCATTCTATGACTGCCCGTCGACTACTGACTGTGGCCAGCGGCGAGTGCCCCCTTCAGCATCTGGTGGACCAATCCCGTGAGCCGAGGAGCTTCTTTGTGTGTCTAGATGTGTAAGAAGGCCCCTGAGTCCCACTTGTTGCCTTCAACGATATAAGGCCTTCTTTTACCTATTACCTTTATCATTAATGACCTAAAGGATTGCCAGTCATGGATTTATGTGAATTTTTGGTCCTTCCAGTCGGATAGATGTTTGCTAGTCGAATTAAATATATTATGTATTTGTTATGAAACCGCTTACTTACTCGACTCGTGGTGAATATAATATATCGTTTTAAATTATTTAGCGTTATTGATGAAACTATGGGGCAGTATTTGTGCTTCCTATCAAGACACTACTTTCGATATAACTTCTAGATAATATTATTCTGTTCGACAATTAATCAATATACCTAATTGTTAGTTATATAAAGTGCCAACAAGTAGTTGGTAGGTATTAAATTACTGAATTTGAAATAATATATTATAATTACTTCATCAACTATCTGGCGTATGAAATGAAAAATTATCTTAAAAAACACTTGCACATATTTTTTGAGAACTACCTTATATCACAAAAAAGTTTAGAATGTTATGACGAAGATTGAATTGATACAATGATATATATATATATATATATATATATATATATATATATATATATATATATATATATATATATATATATATATATATATATATATATATATATATATATATATATATATATATATATATATATATATATATATATATATATAGGTATATAAAAAATTGGTGAATATAGTGGTGATTTTAGTTGTAAAATCAGGGAAATTTTTTAACCGTGTTCAAGAACAAATACAATACATACAAAATATTCGTGGTTGAATTGTTCTTCAAAATAAGCTCTTCCAACGCTTATTGTTTCATGGTGTTGAGATTGTTCGAAAAATATTTAACGGAAAAAAACTTTGTTTTATGTGCAATATTTGTATTCACCTCCTATTCTACAATACGCCTGAAGTTAGCATCAAATTCAAATATTTTAATCCTCCTTTAGTCAATTCTAGTCTACAATTTCGAGGTTGTATCAATAATTTTTTCAAATTATCAAAACTAAAATCAATAACTAAGTTGCAAATTTGCATATGGTGTTAACCATTTCGAATGAAATAAAATTATTGGTTTATCATCTGAATTGCGGAGGGCAATACTTGAAGAAAATTAATGAACACCTGAATAAATGAAATATATATTGAATTGTCTATTACTTAGTTCAATGAGTAAGGAGCGTCACGTTGGAAAATCGGGAAAAATTGAATATATATTTTATTTCTCTCCAAGTTTATCAATATACCTACTGATAAACTATATATATATATATATATATATATATATATATATATATATATATATATATATATATATATATATATATATATATATATATATATATATATATATATATATATATATATATATGTATAATATATATATATATATATATATATATATATATATATATATATATATATATATATATAATATATATATATATATATATATATATATATATATATATATATATATACATATATATATAATATATATATATATATATATATATATAAATAAATATATAAATATAGATATATATATATCCATATATAATATATATATATATATATATATATATATATATATATATATATATATATATATATATATATATATATATATATTTATATACATTAGATCCATATATCATTGAGCTTACTATTATTAATCCGCGAACTCAAAATTGATACTTAAATTCCATTGATTTCAGATAAAGTTTTTATTTATTTTGTCTTTTTTTATATTATTGTTGAAATATAAGCTAGAACTTCAAGTGATAGTAGTTACACAAAAATTCGTAGCAATATGTCATAATTTACATGTCTGTCAGAAATGTCACAAATCTTATATGCACCACCTAAGTAACCTGATAGATAGTGATCTCATAATAAACCATAACTTTTGTAGACTTTTTTTCAGAATATTGAAATGTAGCTTCTCAATCAGCCTATTTTATCATAATACTGAAGATATATATTGCAATCTATACTACTTTTATAAAGAGAAAAAATTGGATGTATGATCTCCAAAGCAACTCCTCCGATTTAAAAAAATTTTCACCATGATTCAGAATGAATCTTCATGGTGAACGTACGTGAAAATAAAAGGTCAATTTTGCAACTAAAGTCGAAAAAAACAGTTTAGCAAATGCGTTCTTCACGATTGCTGCCGTAACAGTAAGATAAATTGGGCAATTTTAGAACTCAATAAGTCTATAAAACAATTCGTTGCTACATATATTTATATGTTAAGATGAATACTCATATTAAATTTCATGTAGGCGACGCCGCAAGCACAGCTAGTATTTTATCAACGACAATATTGATTGACTGCTCGCTTGAAACGTGATGGAACTTTGTTCAAAATTATAACTCAATTAAAGGAAACACTTGGCTTGATTCTACTACAAGAGTTGGAAAAGTCTTGATAATGAGTTAATAGCTTGAAACATTCATGTCCAGTATAGCAAATTTAGTGGAATCAAGTGTATTACTTTAGTAGAGTTTCAATTCTGTATTTTATATTTCTTATAGGTATGTATATAATTCCCACGCTTTGGTACATTCCTCCAATTATATACTTGTTTAATGTAAATATTGAGGGAATACAGTATTCAGTTCATTGAGTAAACAGTGCACACAAAATGGGTCAATGATGAAACAATGAGTTGTTCAAACGTAAGTCAGAAAAGTGCCAACCTATTGGTGGACAATGCCAAAAATTTTTATGAGACTCCAGATTAGGCCAGCCGCGCACGAGCAACTTTTCGCAGGCAACTATCTAGTTGCTGAAATTTGGAACCACATGTCCTATATCGCCGGTGACTAAACAGTTGCCTACAGTTGCCAAGAAATTTAATATACAACGCACTTATTTGTACCTGCCGCCGCACACGGGCGATTCTCTATTACCGAGTCAATTGGTTCTTGTTCTTACAACCTTTCAGTTAATGTTGTTTGTTGAAATATTAAATCTGTAATTATGTCGTTCGACATATTTATAAGTGAGGGTGAAAATCGGCCAGCGTTATATTTTATTGGATACTCTCTCAATTCCTCAAACATATGACGAAATTGACCCTTGAAAAGTATTCGGCTTAAAATAGGATACGGTAGCACATACACACATACTACATAGGCAAAATCCATGTCAAACTGGGAGGTTCGGGCAACTATTCAGTTGCCCGTGAAGTTCACGTAACAACGACATTACGGCAACTTTTTATCACGTCAATTTTTAATCATCGGCAACTCAAGTTGCTCGTGCGCGGCGGTCCCTAACGAAATGTGAGAAAAGGAATAACTTCGATTTGACTCTTAATTTTAATTTTCAATCAAATCCAACTTCAAAGATGCACTACCCTCTTCAATGCAATGTTAGATCCACCTTTGACCTCAAGGATATTTTCCGGAATTCAAAAGAGAAACAAAAACCGAATCGAAATTCTTTAAGGCCCCATACGTTCGTCAGTTATTATTTCTGTGAACTGTTAGTTCATCTTGTAAGTCAAAAGCTAAAACTGATAGGAAAACTGAATTTGAGAGGAAGAACGGGATGACCAGAACTATTTGTTCCAATTCCGTTCATATTTCAGCTAAGCTTAAATCACGTTTACTCACAATCGATCGGTAATCGATGGTTTACAAACATTCAGAACAGTCGGGAAGTGCTTCATTACATAGTTCTATTTTCCCGGCTAGCAAATCTCACATTCCCGGCTAGCAAATGTCATTTTACTGGCTAGCTTGTGTCACTTTACCTATTAGCATGGAAATAAATCAGAAATAACTCGATATTTATTTAATATAAAAAAAAAAAACTATTTGGAATTATGAATATTAATAGTTACATTCAAATTATGATTACTATTGACCGTTAAAGCAAGATCTTGTTGCTTAAAGTTATGTGTTTCAGAATTTGATGATGATGCCGACGTTCTAGGATTTTCAGCATGAGACAACATATTAGCTATTTTTACTTGTCCATGCAAATAATTTTCTACATAACCTTCAGCCACGGTACTAGATTTCCACCCCCCTAATCTCTTCAACTGTGGAATGTCTCCACCCGTATTTGCTAATAATGTCGCTGAAGTACGTCTGAAACAATGTCCAGTGAACCCATTAACATTTTCTAGTTTTAAAAAGGTTGCAATTTTTTTGGGAAAACTTCCGATAGAATTATGCCCAAAAGGCTGTCATATAACTTTGCCAAACCTCATTTGTAAGAACAACCTTTCACAGTCGATGTTGTTGCGCATGTCACAGTATTGTTTCACTACTTTCATCCATTCCGGTTTTGTAATCACAAATGCACGCGAGGAATAGGTTTTGGTTATAGGAATCGTTATTATGATCTGGTTTTCTAAAATTTCCAAATCATTCATTTTCATTTTTAGAAGTTTATCACACCTGCAAGCTCCGGAAATGCCAATAATCAAAACAACCTGAAAGAAATTTGTACTTTAACATTTTTAATATGTACGTACTAAAGAAATAAAAATATTACCTTTTGAGGGAGATATTCTATCGGATCATCGTTTAGAAATTTATCGATGTTTGCTTCGGAAAGAACACTTGACTTTTTAGCTTTATATCCCACATTCTGCCTTTTCAAGTATGCTCGCAATTTTGCATAATTACTGATGTCAACATTATGCCTAATATTCAATAGTGTTCGTCGAGTATACCTTGACCATAATGTACTGGCTCTATTCTGATTACTCAATTCACGGAAATAGGCAAGGAGCACAGTCTCAGAGGAGTGCAGCTCACCGTTAGCCACGCATCAGTTAATATACGTTTCGTACGTATCCACATACCTTCCTGTGCTTTTCACAGGAATAAGGCCTTCGGATGCTATTTCTGCAGCTACTCGAAGTTCTGGTGGTGTGGATTTAAATTCGCAGTCGAAAATTTTTCGTTAATATTGTCAAAAATTAAATTGTGTAAAGAGATATTGACGAAAACGGATGGACTGGCAGTTCATCTGAAAGGAAAACGGAATTGATAACACAAATGATAGTGTAAAACTCCTTTTAGAATTCTAATATTACTTTTTATATTGTCATTGTCAGTTTTCCATATTGCTACATGATTGCAGTTGTCTTATTCAGGCAATACAGGCGCAATATTCAAGATAAACTTATCAGAGAGGATATGTGTGGATGAGAGATTGTGTAATTCATCTCATAGTACAATATATTTCCGCCCCTTCACAGTTTCATTGGGGTGGTAAAAAATTTTGATTCTATAGTTGATGTTTTTCAGTCTTATTCCATCATTATTGAATCTTTGCTCTTATATTCCATAATGCAAAAACTGAACCTGTTCTGGTTCTCAATATTAGTGAAAACTTGAAGTATAGTTTCAACATAAGTTGAGGTGCTTCTCATCATTAAATATATTATTTCATCCTTTTCACGCTAATTTTTCATATATAATAGCATAAAACATAATAAGAAAACTGTAGATAAATACTTATAGTGGAAGATTACAAGTTCGTAGAAATATTTCTAGTTCAAAGAATTAGGGACAAATGTTATGGACAGAGCCATCATTTCAGTTATAACTATCGTGAACTTGTTTTACAACTCGTTTGATTATACAGTATATTTAAATTCAGCCTAATCATATTCTAAAGCATATATGTCAAATTTCATTTAGCCTATTTCATTCTTATACTAAACAAGCCTTTCACATAATTCGCTCTATTTATCAATTGAGATAGTTATTTATTTTTTTAGTTTGAGTTGCAAACAGGATGCAAATCATTAATTTCTATGAATATGCCACAACTAGGTTTTACCACAATAGATTCAAAAATCTACATTTAGTTATTAAATTGCATGAATTGACTTAAAGATAAAGGATTATATAGGTACTCGTCAACATCTCAAAGCCTATCAAGAGAATACACATTTTCAGTACATCAGAACGAATTTCATAAAGGACTTCATAAATCAAATAGCTACTTTAGGGGCTAGAAACATGTGTTTCATAAATTTTAAATAATGTAAACATGTAGGTTCTTGGTCTACTGGGTAAGCTCTAACGCTAGCATTTATCACACGAAGTATTTCTATCACCACACAGGAATTTTTGCAGAAAAATCTACTTCCATGAATTGATAGCTGTACTTAATTTGTAACGGATAATGTATTACATTAATTTTATTATGCAATTGTTTTTGCATGAGTTGTAACGCATGATACATTCCGCTATTCTTTTCGCTTATGAATTAACTACTTTTTGAAAGACTTATTTATCAACGCTAATCAGTTGTAAAAACAGTTTTCAAATATAGTATTTGTGTACACATAAGCTATACAAAGTCATATGAGTACATAAATATATAAATATATATATATATATATATATATATATATATATATATATATATATATATATAAAATATATATATATATATATATATATATATATATATATATATATATATATATATATATATATATAGATATATATTATTTATTTGAATTGTTGTTGCCTGTGAACTATCTTTAACTATTTGATAATTATTAGCAATAACAGGCTTGGTTAGTCTCAAAAAGACTCGATTTTATTAAAAAGTTTACGCCACGACATTCGTCGGCTTTTTCAAAACTTTTTGAAAAGTTTTGAAAAAGCCACGAATGTCATGACGAAACGTAAACTTTTTAATAAAATCAAGTTTTTTTGAGATTCACCAATCCTGTTATTGCTAATAATTATCAAAAAGTTTCACAAAATTAGTGATTTTGTGAACTTCAAAATTCAATGTTGAAAAAAGTAATAACAATTGAGAGCTCACTCTCTTTTAACAACTTCTATTCTTAATGACCTTTCTAACGGTATACTACACATTGATAAAAATCCAAAAATTTCTGCTTCAATTTGCGGATATTTCTTTAGAAAGACGGAAAACGTTCGGACATAGTGAGGAAAACAATTTTATTGTTATGATCGTTTATTTGAACAAAAGTTAAACAACGATTAATATTTTAGTATGTAAGTGTTCTCTAGTTACAAATTTTCTTCGAACTGTTCCTCCCTTGTTCCAAATGCACTCCCGACATCTCTGTCTTACTTTAAACGTTATGGTAGTTATTTGTTGAAGCAGAAACATTTTCCTTTTTTGCTCGAACAAAATATGATTTTATGATAGTTTTTTAATACCTAACTGCTTTCTTCCCGGTATATATATATATATATATATATATATATATATATATATATATATATATATACATATATATATATATATATATATATATATATATATATATATATATATATATATATATATATATATATATATATATAATATATATTATATATATATATATAGATATATATATACATATATATATATATATATATATATATATATATATATATATATATATATATATATATATATATATATATATGTTCAAAAGGACGAAAGTATATTTCTCTTCATTGAAGTAAGCATTCATGAGTTTCAAATCTATTGACCGAATTCTTTTATCATAAAGCTTTTCATATCATCAGTATAAGTTTCGCTTCTATGCGCATAATCGATTTTATGAATTAAACTTAAATCGTATTGGAATGCATGAATGGATGTTATACTATACCATTTTGTTGATATGTTATCCAGATACCACAACTCAAAAACCGCAACGGAAATTGTAAATAAATAATCGTTTTATTTTGTAATTTGTGAATTATCTAGATTGATTAAAAATGCTGGGAATATTGGTAGTATTTTTATGATATAAAAATACATACAACTTATATCAGAAAAAAAAATTCACAAACCTACGAAGCTGACTCTCGTGATAATGAAGTTAAGGGAGGTTTCTGCAAAGTATCATCAATTAATGAATTGAAGAGGATATTTTGTTTTGAATTATTTCGATATGAAAAATCTTAATAGTTTTAGATAGATATTACAAGAGTTTAGTTTATTTGGAGAGGCTGTAGTGAAACGCAAAGCGTGATAATCCTCGAAAACGCGTGATATATATATATATATATATATATATATGTATATATATATATATATATATATATATATATATATATGTATATATATCTATGTATATATATAAATATATATATATATATATATATATATATATATATATATATATATATGTATATATATATATATATATATATATGTATATATATATATATATATATATATATATATATATATATATATATATATATATATATATATATATATATATATATATATGTATATGTATGTATATATATATGTATATATATATATATATATATATATATATATATATATATATATATATTTTTTTATTTATATATATATATATATATATATATATATATATATATATATATATATATATATATGTATATATATATATAATACTACTATATAAATTTCTCGTGTCACGGTGTTTGTAATTAAACTCCTTCGAAATGGCTGGAGCGATTCTCATGAAATTAGAGGGTTAAAATTTTATTTTATTTTTTAGACAAAGTTGTCTGGTCTTTTTTTATGATACAGCATTCAAAAATACATGCAACCCTAAATAATTTTCACCTCTATACGATCAACCCCTATTTTTCCATCGCGATTTTTATTTTTTGAAATTTTATCGACAGATACGCGATAGGTTTGCAAGATAGCAATCCAAAATAATAATATTCGGTCTGAGAATAGGTCGTAATATATTTTTCATACCCCTAAGTGATAAGGTTAGTCCACCCCAAACAATTATATAAATTTTTTCTTTTGTTTTTCATTTTTTTAAGATGTTGCATTCAAAAAATACATATTACAACTCTAAATTTTCACCCTTTTATCAATAACCAATATTTTCTTATAACCATTTTAATAGTTTAAACAACGTTTGCCGGGTGTATCATAATGATGTACAAATATTTCAGGAGGTGATTGCCTGAACGATTTTAAGAAAAAAACTTCATATGAACATATGTCTTGAACGTCATCATTTTCGAGATATTTTTAGTTTATATATATATATTATAACCTTATTTTGAAGTTTTAATAAAAAAAATTCTTTTCGTAATATATGTGGTACCGTATCAGTTTTCTTCATGAAACTTGGTATAATATTGTGTGCACAAGGTACTTTTTGATGTAAAAACTTTTTTTTTATTTCTACCAGTGGCTTTCGTGCGATACATGACTTCAACATTTTCAACAAAAAAAGTGGTACGCCACTGTTTGATTTTAAATTGAAAACTAATTTCAAGTTTGCCTTTCATTTTTCAAAAACTTTTGTTCCTTGTTTTTTTTTCGTCCGAGGCACGGTTTCTGATACGATGCATGAAACAGATTTTTATTTTCTCTGTCTAAGTGAGCCTGTGTATTTTCAGAAAAACCTTCCCATCTGAACATTCACTAGTAGCCACTGGTAAATTAAAAAAAAAAGTTTCTTCATCAAAAAGTACCTTTTGGTACATGAGCACAATGTTCTAAGTTTCATAAAGAAAACTAAAACGGTACCACAGTTATTATGAAAAGAATTTTTTTATTAAAATTTTAACACCCTGTAGTTCGAAAATTATGACGTTCAGGACATACGTTCATATGAAGTTTTTTTCTTAAAATCATCCAGGAAATCACCCCCTGAAATATTTGTACATCAATATGAAACACCCTGTATATATATATATATATATATATATATATATATATATATATATATATATATATATATATATATATATATATATATATATATATATATATATATATATATATATATATATATATATATACAGATAGATAGATAGATAGATAGATAGATAGATAGATAGATAGTTAGATAGATAGAGATACAGTTATATGAATAGATAGAAAGATAGATAAAAATAATAATTTATTAATTTATATAGCAGAACCGAGTTTGCCAGGTCAGCTGGTATACATATATATCTTTATATATATATATATATATATATATATATATATATATATATATATATATATATATATATATACATATCTATATATAAATAATGGCGGTAAAATATTTCATTTGTGCACTTCCTCAACATCAATTCAAACCCTTTACCAAATTTAAACTCCCTCTCTTATTCAATCTGCAGAGGTTGTTGAGATGCGTAAAAACCAAAAAAACCATGAAATATCTATATTAAAATGGCAATGGTTATAAAAAATCGTTCAAACTGCCACAGTCTACCTCCGCAATTTCAATGAAATCCATGTAAGAAATTTAAACTGTCTAACTCATTTGGATGAACTGTTGTGGATGTACACAAATCCTCAAACAACACAAAAAAATAAGAAATTCTAAACAAAAATGGTGCTGGAGTGTGAAACATGTTAATACCACTCAAGAACACTTCCTTAGCATCCACTCCATCTACGTACCAATTTCCATCTTTTTAACTGAATAAATTTGGAAGGGGTTTGGGGATGAAAAATCATCCACAATTCGGTTTTTTAGGTCCTTCCACCCTTCAAAATGTCCTAGTAAGTTGAATTCAGGATAAGATAAACACTTCTTTTGCTATCGATTTGAGGAAATTTCGTTTATATCCAATGTTTGAGGACACGAAAATGTTGACTTTTGTGCATTAACAGCCCAGGTAATTTTTCATGATGGGGGCCGGTAGATTGAATATGTTCCGTGAATATATATATATATATATATATATATATATATATCCATATATGTATATATATATATATATATATATATATATATATATATATATATATATATATATATATATACTACAAATCTAATAAACTATAACTTAGGTTCTTGAAACGGATTATATAGAACTAGCTAATAATATCGATGCCATCAATTTTGAAGATAAATATTAAACATTGCAATTTTCCGATAGCAAACCCAAAGCAAAGATGTATCTTAAACTTATCGCAAATTCCATAAGGATATTAACTGGGTAACTAGTAAGTTGAATTCAGGATAAGATAAACACTTCTTTTGCTATCGATTTGAGGAAATTTCGTTTATATCCAATGTTTGAGGACACGAAAATGTTGACTTTTGTGCATTAACGGCCCAGGTAATTTTTCATGATGGGGGCCGGTAGATTGAATATGTTCCGTGAATATATATATATATATATATATATATATATATATATATATTTTTATATATCCATATATATATATATATATATATATATATATACTACAAATCTAATAAACTATAACTTAGGTTCTTGAAACGGATTATATAGAACTAGCTAATAATATCGATGCCATCAATTTTGAAGATAAATATTAAACATTGCAATTTTCCGATAGCAAACCCAAAGCAAAGATGTATTTTAAACTTATCGCAAATTCCATAAGGATATTAACTGGGTAACTAGTAAGTTGAATTCAGGATAAGATAAACACTTCTTTTGCTATCGATTTGAGGAAATTTCGTTTATATCCAATGTTTGAGGACACGAAAATGTTGACTTTTGTGCATTAACAGCCCAGGTAATTTTTCATGATGGGGGCCGGTAGATTGAATATGTTCCGTGAATATATATATATATATATATATATATATATATATATATATATATATATATATATATATATATATATATTTTTATATATCTATTTATATATATATATATATATATATATATATATATATATATATATATATATACTACAAATCTAATAAACTATAACTTAGGTTCTTGAAACGGATTATATAGAACTAGCTAATAATATCGATGCCATCAATTTTGAAGATAAATATTAAACATTGCAATTTTCCGATAGCAAACCCAAAGCAAAGATGTATCTTAAACTTATCGCAAATTCCATAAGGATATTAACTGGGTTTGGAAGTATTAATTGAAATAATTTTTACCTGTGAAACTGTCTCCTAATTTCTCCGAATGTGTTATATTATACTGTGTATAAAAGGAACCGACAATAATTATAAGCAATTAATAGTGACAACTTCCATCCTCTCTAAATCAAACTTATTTCTTACTAACTTCATCAACTATCAGGATGATTACCGTTATTTCCGCATCCAAAAAATGGATTAAAAAAGATGAATTCTTGACGCAAAACAATAATTATCATTATAATGAATACAATTCTCAAATTGTAATTAACTGTGATATCTATAATTGCCAAATATGAATATTTTGTTGAAGAGCCAACTAAAGAGTGCCAGGATGTTACCTATATTCTTTCAGCTTGGCTATTTATATTGAAAGCAATTGGCAGTCTTCATCAATTGAAAGCCTAGGAATAGATTTGATATACAGGGTGTTCCGAAACAACGTTTTAATACTTTGGAAGCTGATTAGAAAACTCAAAATAAGTAAAAAGTTTCATATAAGCATGGTTCCACAAATTAAAGTAGCCGTTTTGGAGATATGAGCGATTTTCGGTTTTCAAAATATCAACTACTAGCGCAACCAAATACGATAAATTGCAGAACATATTCGATTTATTTTTGACATCTAGTATTTTACAGAAGATGTTCCATATGACCACCTTGATTGAACGTCACATGAGAATGAAGTTGACGATCGCGATAAGCCTCCGCATAAAGTACGTGCTTGAGGACCACTTGGCACGACGATACACGATAACCATATCACTCATTTCAATATTAGAATGAGGCATTCAGAAATAATAAATTTTTCTCAACAACAAAGTGAAAGAAAGCAAACAATTGGAATTGGATGCAGAATACTCAATAGAGTATATAAATGTCATATGAAAAGCAAATGTTTGATGCCAGCTGTGATTCTTTTCATGAACCGACTGAAAAATATTTTAATTGTAAGTTCAGTAAACAAGACTCTGAAAGATGAAAATAAATCGAATATCGTATTTGGTTGCGCTAGTAGTTAATTTGATTTCCGAACTCGCTTATATCTCCAAAACTGCTCATTTGGGACCCATGTTTATATAAAATTTTTAACTTATTTTGAGGTCTATAACCAGCTTCCAAAGTATTGAAACGTTGTTTTTCATCGCGCTATATAACAGTTGAATATGCTTGCATTTCTTTGAGTGGTAACAATATTTTTCAGAAAAATTGTTATTCAAATGCTATTGTTTTATTGGCAAGAACAGTTACTCAATCTAAAATAAAACTTACCTATGTATCTACTCATATAAATGAAACCTGATAAAGATTTATTTGTTGTGGATTTATTTTTTGACTTCTCAAGGCCTTTTATTCGCATAAATATGTATTTCTATTAAATAAATCTCTCAACCGAACTTGTCAGCAATGCTTTGCTGCAGTCGGCTACTTCAAGTTGGCCCAGTCATGATTTTGAATCGAAGTAACCTTTACTTGGGTGTTGTGTATGTTCGGAATTTAGTGGTTATATATGATTAAAAATTTTTGGGTAATGTACATGGTTTACAAGCCCATTGGACGTTCGGAACCGGCGTTAAACTGTAGGTCACTCGAGTTAAAAAAAAACAAACTTTACTTGATGAAAATTCATATTATGAAGTAAGAACACGTTTATTAAAACTTAATTCGCACTATCTAATACATAAAATTCTCGTGTCACGGTGTTAGAAGTTAAACTCCTCCCAAATGGCTCGACCGATTCTCATGAAATTTTGTGTGCATATCGGGTAGGTCTGAGAATCAGCCAACATCTATTTTTCATCCCCCTAAATGTTAAGGGTGGTTCACCCCTTAATTTTGTATTTTTATTTTTCAAGCCAAATTTTCTGTTCAATTTTTTTTATGTTATAGCATTCAAAAATACATACACTCCTAAATTTTCACCCCTCTACGATCAACCCCTATTTTTTATTTTTTAAACTCCTCCGAAATGGCTCAACCGATTCTCATGAAAGTCTGAGAATCGGACAAAATTTATTTATCATCCCTCTGAATGTTGAGGGTCCCCTTAATTTAATTTTTTATTTTTCAGACAAAATTTTTTGATTTTTTGTTCTTTTTTTTTATGATACAAAATTTAAAAATACATACAACCCGAAATTTTCACCCCTCTAAGATCAACCCCTATTTTTTATTGGTTAATTGAAAACTTCAATTTTCATTCTCATTTTGTCATGATGAATGAAAAAATTCATATTACTCTCAATTTTCCACCCTTTTACGATCAACCCCTATTTTTCCATCGCGATTTTTATTTTATCCACAGATCCGCAATACAGTTGCAAGATGGCAATCGAAAATAACAATAGTCTGTCTGAGAATAGGTCGTTATATATTTTTCATACCCATTTGTGATTAGTTATATGTGGTATTTTTATAAATTCTTTGGACGAAATTTTTTTTTTCATGATGTTGCATTAAAAAATACATACAACTCTAAATTTTCACCATTTTATCAACAACCCATATTTTTCAATAGCCAATTTAATAATTTAAATATTGGCCGGGTCAGATAGATTGATAGATAAATATAATGATAGATAGATAGTTAGATAGGTAGATATATATAAATATAGATACTTTGGCAGATTCACATAAAATGATTATTGTTTCGACAACACAGTGTCTTCATCAGATTGAATTTGTAACTCAATCTGATGAAGACAATGTGTTTGATAAACGTGTTCTTAGTTCATGTCAGCATTTTTTAATAGAAATTTAAATTCATGGAAAGCTAGAAGGTTTGAAATATCTGGAAAAACTTGACGGAAGCCCGAACAAGTCAGCATTTTTTGATGAAAATCTAAAATTATCGAACGCCAGCGAAATGTTGAAAAAAATGAAATCTTCCATAGATTTCGAATTATCGAATGTGAAATGTCTTGGCTAACTTGACGCAAGTAGGCATTTTTTGATAAAAATCGCATATTATTATAACGCAAGCTAAATGCCAGTGAATGCCGAAATGAAAAACAGAACGCTGAAATATCCGGGCCAGCCCAAAAAATTTAGCATTTTTTAATGAAAATACTAGCAAAATACTGTCGAATTCTGAAAACTTTATTGAAACATCTCCTATAATTTGCTAAAAATACAGGGCTGAATTATAAGGGCCAGCCCGGACAAGGCATTGAGTACTTATATTTTGATGAAAATCGAAAATGATCTAATGCTAGCAAAATTTCAGAGAACGGAGAAAAAAATTTTGCAAAGTTCCTTATAGTTCAGGGGTTGAAATATTCGGGCCAACTTTGAGGTATCCCAAATAAGTCAGGTTTCAAAAATAACCTTAGGCATTCATTCAGGATTAGGTGAAATATAAATCGACATTACTTTTACAGAATTAACAGTAATAACTATAGAAAAATCAGTTCAATTTAAAAAAAAATCCATAAAACAATGAAGGGATGAAAAATTTTCATGGAAATGTGTCATAATGATGATTTAAATCAGTTATCACTAGATTAAGTGCATATTGAAAAGAAAACACTAAAACAGTTATCACTGAAAATAATATCTATTCATTGTTATGAAAAAAGAAGATACGATAGCATTATCATAGTTTTGTTGATTTTGTATCAGTTTATTGCAACTAAATTCAAGTTATATCCACATAATGATTAATGTCACTATATAACAAAACTACTTTTGAATATTAATTGAGAATAAGTGGAATGAGTTGATGTTGTGGTATGGTCCAAACATTTTCCTTTAACCGCTGCTTCACCATCAATACGCGCTGCCCTTCACAGAGACTATTTTTGTTCCAATCTCAACTAGGCGATGAAAAAAAAATACGACTTTAGTCATTCAAAATGACTCATCAATCCAATTTTTAGAATCAAATGTAGTAGATTTGATTTCAAATATTGAATTGATGAATACTTCACGATAATAGGTCATTGTGAAATTATTGACAATTTTTATTAACTACGTTCACTATCATAAGAATATATGGTAATAAGTAAGACATTAGCGAAATGATTTCGGACGTACCTACGTCCATCTTCAGCGCATCCAATAACCTGACTAACATGTGATAAAAATAAACCTATATTTCCTGTAAGAATCACAACTTGAATTAGTTCATAAATATAATGTTTTAAAGAAATAAATATAATAAGATCCAATTGTTGATGTTCGATAAATTTTCTTAATATTTAATATTTCTAATCAGATTGAATAAATTCATATTAACACCCGCCCGAAACTTATGAAGCCGAAAAGATACATCTTTTTCGACGCGCCATTTATGACCTGCAACAACAGTTCTAACAACACCAACATATCATTTTCTAATTGAAAAACATTCGATAATTGGCCAATTGATCTTGTGGCACCCCTCGGTGCCTTTTGCTCCCATTCGTGTACATGTTTATTACAAATAAGGCATGTTTACCATAAATCGATGTATCATTAAAAATAACAAATGAGCGTTGGTGGCGTGTCTAGCGAGTGTAAGTCACGGCCTCCTGCTATCTGGGCATCTCGTCTACCTGGCGATCTGGCGATGAAGGACCAAAGTGCCGAAAGAAGAACAAAATCGATGTACAAAATTAAGAGTATGAAAACATTTTTTTTTGGATATAATTTATTATTGGACCATGTGATATATATTTAGGTTATATCTGATAATTTGAATTCATATAATATTTTATTATTCCTATACTGAGTTATAAACGCAAGTAATTATTTTTTGGGTATATATATATATATATATATATATTTATATATATATATATATATATATATATATATATATATATATATATATATATATATATATATATATATATATATATATATATATATATATATATATATATATATATATATATGTGTGTTTGTGTGTGTGTTAGATGTGGAACCCATGGTGTGAGTTGATGTATGAAAATAAAGATAAACTTCTTAATTTTATACTCTTCAATCCTTTATTTCTGTACTCGATGACCGGTTTCAAAATGCCTCGCATTTTGCTTCAGATCTTCTGAGGCTACATAAGGGGAACGAAAGATACTTACAACTATTCAATATCAATCAACATGAACCTAACAACAAAAATTCAACTGGCAATTTCATAAAACATTCAATCTATACTTTCATACATAAATCAAGATTCGTCAAATCATAATATTATAAAATTATAAATTATCCACAAAAATATACGTGTTGGTAGAGTTCTCCTGTTTAATATTTCAAATTAAAGATATAATAACTATTGATGCTAATGACCGAAAGAAAACAAGACCAGATTAATAATAGAAAACGATGCGTGCAATTAAGCGAGACACATGGCATGGAATGACAATCTGGATAAAAAAATGAATTCTATAAATTTGGACAGAGTCATATGTTTAAGATAGATGAACACTGACCTAGGAAACTATAATTTTCTACTATTAAATCAATTAATCCTCTAAATGACCTATATTGGAAACTACCGTACGTAAAACTCACTACCAATCTGTAGATTCTTATCACAAATAACAATGTCTATTAAGAATAAAACTGGAAACAACATGAAATTACCATGAAATAAGGCCTAAATATTAACAAAACAAAAATAAAAAGAAACAGGAAAAGAGACTAAACAAACAAAAACTAACCTATCTGTCAGGTACTACAACAATGAGAGTAATTCGCAACTAATTCATGGTTGGAAAAGTGTCTTAATCAATGAATTTGGAGCAAAATTTTGTTGAAAATTGATTGCCAAGCCTTCGCCCAACAATGTTAGTCTGGAGATCTCTAATATTTCAAGGTTATTCAAAATAAAATAAGAGTTGCAAGAATGAAGTATTTCAAAACAACTATCTGGGTCAAAATCATGTCCCGTACTTAAGATGTGTTTCGCGAAAATAGATTCATCCGATAACTGAGATTGAATTCTCGCACATCACTTGGTGAAACATCATAAAGAATAAAGTATAAACTTTAAAATAACTCCAAGTGTCTTCAAAATAAAACCAAGTGTTTTTATTTTAAAGTTTATACTAGATTCATCCGAGTTGTACCTTATGTGTTTCAAATGTTCTTTTTTCTGGATTCTGAAGTTACGCCGTGTTCTACCCACATATTTCAGTGAACAACTACAGTTGAATCGTACCACCCATACCATTCATAGGATCCATTCTGTCAACATTGTTTACAAGAACATTTCCCAAGTTATGGCTGGTACTGAATGAAATTCTGATTCCGTAATTCTTTAATATTTTAAAAATTATGTATGAAATAGCACCGGAAAAGTTGATTGAAAAAAATTACGCTGATCCGACACTGTGTCTTGTTGGCCTGTATATACACTATTGATCCTTATCTTCTTCAACTTTCCAGACAACAGTCTGTCCACCAACCCTGGACTATAATTGTGTGTAATGGATATTTGCCTCAAAATTCTCATCTCATTATCGAAATCCGTATTGTCTATCTGTATTTTAAGTAATCTATTAATTGATGTAGCTGTGAGATGCTGCCAACTTATGTGATAAAGGGTGATAAAAGTGATTATCTATTATTTAACCTGTGTGAGATGACTTTCTATATATTTGAAATTTTATGTTTGTAGCTCCTGTTAGAGATACTTGAATCCGAAAATTAATAGACTTTTTGTTAATTTATTTAGGTTTCTTGGATAAAACTTACTTTGAAAAGTGGAGTTAATAAAACACGTGATTTACCGCGGAATACTGAAAACGGAAGTCATTCTTTATTTCTTTCACTACCAACATAACATTCCAAATTCAACTAAACTAGGAATAAGGGTACATTCGGATATTTAACACCCCCCTTCAATTTAAATATTCCCAAAATTTCAAATTGTAAAGAACAATAAAGTGCTTAACTAAAATATAACTATTGTTGACAAAAGTGACACTTATATCTAAGGTTTAAGATTTAACATATCTCTAAATTTTTCAAATTTTTCTGTTGCTAGAGGTTTTGTAAAAATATCTGCAACATTGTCCTCTGTTGATACATATTTCACTTTCACAAATCCTTTGGCAACAATGTCTTTTATAAAATGTGCTTTAATGTCTATGTGCTTAGAACGTTTGCTATTTTCAAAGCTTTCTATAGCATGCAAAGTACTTTGATTGTCGATCAGTAGTAATGATTCTATTTTGTTTACACTGAAATCTTCACATATACCCTGAAGGTATAACAATTCACTTGTTGACACAGCACTGGCTAAGTATTCTGATTCAAAACTTGATTGTGCTACCACATTTTGTTTCTTCGATATCCAAGATACTAAGTTTTTATTATAGAATACTGCACAGCCACTAACACTCTTCCTGTCAACTTGGTTGCCACCCCAATCGGAATATGCTATGATATTTGGTGCATCATTGCTCATGGTGTAAGTCAACCTGAAATTTATTGTGTGCTTAAGGTATCGCAACACTCTTTTAGCAGCATGCCATAACTGTTGAGTAGGTTTATCTAGAAATCTACTAAGGAAAATAACGCTGCATAAAATATCGGGCCTGCTAATTGTTGCTAGGTATAAAAGTGAACCTATTAATTCCCTGTATGGTATATCTTTGATAATCTCTTGCTGTTCAACTTGGAAATTTGCTTCCATAGGTGTTTTAACTGGTTTGCATTCCTTCATATGGAATTTTTCGATCAATTTATTGATCAATGTAATTTGACATATACTCATAATACCATTCTGGTTAACTATTTTCATACCTAAAAAATTTTCCAGTATTCCTAGATTTTTGGCATTAAATTCTGATACTAATTTTTTAGTAATATTCAAACTATTTGGACCCATTATAATGATATCATCAACCCAAAGTAATAGGTAAACATTTTCACCTATATATAAACAAAAGTCATAACCAGATCTTTTTAGATTATGTTTTTCTGCAAAATCGTTCGTTCCACATTCTGGGTGCTTCTCTTAAACCATACAATGCTTTTCTTAATTTCAAACAATTATACTTCTTCTCAATTGTGACACCTTCTGGGACTTTAATGTAAATATCAATATTGAGATTTCCATTCAGGAAAGCTGTCGGAATATCAAATTTTATTATGTCCCAATTATTCTGAAAAGCGTGAGAAATGAACATACGAATGGTTTGATGCCTCGCTACAGGTGCATATACATTAAAATGATAGTCTTCTTGATAACCCTTGGCTACCAACCTTGCTTTTTTAATATTGTTTTGTTTTGTTCTAAAAACCCAACGTGTATCGATAGCTGATTTTTCTTTAGGCAAAATAGCTGCTTCCCAAGTACCATACTCTTCATGTGCTGGTAACTCCTTGTCTATCGCTTCTTTCCATTCATCTCCCATTTTCAATGCTTTTTCATAATCTTCTGGATCTTCTGACCCTGTTAAAAGACAACTTGCTGTATAATATAATTCATAATCGGAGAATTTTGATGGCATTTTTGTTTGTCTTCTGTTTACATTTGTTTCTACTTCTTCTTCTTGCTTGTCTTTGTTTTCTTCTTTTTTATTGTACTGTCCTTCGTCTTGTTCTGTGACACACCTATCTACATGACTTTCATTATGTACTGTTTCATACAAAATATCATTTTCATCAAATCTGACGTCTCTTGAAATTATAATTTCGTTATTCTTAGGATTCCACAGTCTGTATCCGTTTGGATGATATCCAACCATTCTTAGAGGTAATGCCCTGGTTTCTAATTTGTCTGTAGAATTTGGTAACCTTAGAGCCCATGCTTTGCTCCCAAATACTCTCAATTTGCTCAAATCTGATTCACCATAAAATATTTTGGCTGGTACATACCCTTGTAATGCTGATGTTGGTGATCTGTTAAGTTGGTAAGCTGCACTGCGAATAGCTTCACCCCATAGATGTTTTGCCAAATTGGTCTCAGCAAACATTGCTCTTACTTTATCTAAAAGTGTTCAATTTACTCTTTCACTTACTCCATTTTGCTGTGGAGTATATGGTAGAGTATACTCTATTTTTATTCCCTTCTGTTTACAGAAATTTTTAAGTTGAGACGATGTGTATTCTCCGCCATTGTCTACTCTCAATCTTGAACATTTATAATCTTTTGCCTTCATTTCTCTGATATAGTTCATCAGGTTAGTGCACGCCTCACTTTTTCTCTGTAGTAGATAAACTGATATAAAATGTGAATAGTCATCTATTATAGTTTGATAGTACTTCTCTCCATTCATTGTTGAAGTACGCACTGGTCCGCCAATGTCAGAATGTAAAAATTCTCCTACAGCTTTGGATCTTGGTAGTTCCTGATTTACAAAAGGTTGCCTAGTAGCTTTGGCTTCTCGACATGGACTGCACACTTTGGTTGGCATTGGCAGTTTTATCTTCTTCATGTATGCTTCAGAAAGATGGCCCATTCTTTTGTGCCAAATATCACCTGATACTACTAAGTTGCACTTTTCTTCTAATAAACTAAAAGTTGCTACATACAGGTTTCCAATTGCCTTACACTGTATATTGTACCTGCTCGTGCTTGTTATTATGGCTTCGTCTTTCTTAAATAGAATTTTGTTACCTTTTTCATTGATTTTCTTGACTGATAGTAGATTGTTTGTTAACTTAGGAACAATCAAGGAATCTAGATTTATTTTTATGTCTTTATATTTAACTTTCAAATTTCCCTGTTTCTTAACTATCAGATAATCCCCATTTGCTACTCTTATCTTCATTTCCTCATTTAGGCATCTTACATTTGTCATCATTTTTTCCAATTGTTCAGTCACCAAATGATCAGTTGCTCCACTATCTAGAACAAAATTTACTTCTGTATTATTCAACTGCATTTCTGTATCTCCTACATTCAGAACTTCTGATATGAATGTAACTTCACTGTCATCTGTGTTTTCTCTGCTTAAATTGGCTTGTCTTCCTCTTCTTCCATTTTTTCCATAGTGTCTACCACCTATTCTTCTAGAATAACCTCTTGTAAAACCACGACTATTTGCTTGATTTAAATTATTTCCTTCATTTTTGTTCTTTGGACAATCTCGTAAGAAGTGGTCTCCACCACATCCGTAACATTTGTAGCTTTGGGACCTTTTGAAATGAAAAGCTGAATTCTGATTATCCTCCGACATGCAGTGGTCCTTAAGTTTTAATTCAGCATCTAAAAGTCTACTTTTCACAAATTCTAAGGTTATTGTCGTATTTATGTGGCCGTCGTATTTATATGGCCGTGATAACTGTGTCATACTTTTCAGGGATTGTTAAAAGTAAGTAACACACTTTATCGCTTTCATCTAGTCTCGCTCCTGCACTTTCAAGTTCCCGTAATAAGCTTTCAACCATCATAAAATGTTCTTGCAAGTCTTCAGAAGTACATTTCAGTTTGAACAGCTTTTTCATAATATATAACTTGGTAAGTGGGCTTTTTCTCTCAAAAACATTCTTCAAAGAAGACAACATTTCTTGAGCTGTGTTTGCATCTTTTATATACTCGATATGTTTGTCTGTCATGCACTGGACTATTAAACATTTGGCCTTTGTTTCCGCTTTATCATACAAAGCCTTCTCTTTTGTGGGCATTGCCTCATATGCCTCCTGTGTCGTTGTAAGCACCTCTTTCACACTTTCCTTATCTAGCAAAATTTCTAAACGAAATTTCCAGTTGGAGTAATTTGTACTCGTCAATTGTGGAAAGGGTAGCGCCTGCGACATTTTTTTGAACTGGACTTCTACTTCTACACAGCTTGAACGTATTTCTGAAAATCTTTTCCTATTTAACCTCACTAACTTGTTTTCAACTTTTCAAGTCAACTTCCTTGTTTTACCCAAGAAAAAAGATATAATATTCTTCTTAATATTCAGCATGAACTGGGGCCATAACCTGTTAATTTATTTAGGTTTTTTGGATAAAACTTACTTTGAAAAGTGGAGTCAATAAAACACGTGATTTACCGCGGAAACTGAAAACGGAAGTCATTCTTTATTTCTTTCACTACCAACATAACATTCCAAATTCAACTAAACTAGGAATAAGGGTACATTCGGATATTTAACACTTTTAACCGTCCTGAAGTTCTATTGTAAATTTAATTTTAGCATGAATTAATAGTATTCAATTGATTCAAAAAATTATGTGCTGTACTTGGTGTATTGTTCCACAGCATGATAATATCATCTACGTACCTATAATAATAAACAATATCTCTCTTAAAAACATTGTTACTTAAAATAAACTGTGTCTCAAAATGGTCCATGAATAGATCTGTTAACCAAGTGAAAGAGGAGAACCCATAGCTAAACCATCCGGCTGCATAAAGATTCTAGAATCAAACTGAAAGAAATTCTGGTCTAGGCATGTTTTCAGTAACAATAAAATCTCCTTCACTTGTTGAGGTGGAATATTGATATCCAAGAGTTTACTTTTTAAAATATTAACTTTTGATATTGGGATATTAGGTAGTGAACAAGTTGGATACGTAAAAATGATACAAGGATACTATTCAATGGTATATTAACATCCTTAATTTTCTCTGTTAATTCAGTACTATTTTTAAGGGTGTGTTTATAGTTAAGTTTTAATGAGTTTTTTAGATATTGATTGAGCCTAATGGACAATCTATATGTAGGAGAATTGCAATATGATACTACTGGTCTGATAGGTATTTCCGCGAATATATCCGATTTATGTAATTTTAGCAAAGCATAAACTCTTGGAAATAATGTAAAATCCGTGTTCAACTTCAATCTAGTTTTTTTTCTAATATATTGTATCAAAACTTCAGATTATTCTAGATTCTAGTTTTAAAAGATGTGATCCCTCGATTGGTTTCTATGAAATTATTGTCTCTTATGAAACTGTAAACTTTATCTTTATCTACTAACTTCAATATCACAATACGATATCCCTTGTCTGCTTTTGTAATTACTATATCACTATCTGAAACCAACTTTTTAATTTCTTTTATTTGCTTCATTTCAGGGCTAACTTTACTATTGTTTATTGATTTACGAATAATAAGTTCATCCTTCATCAATATTTTAATTTTATCTCTAGCACTATCTCTATTATTGTTACCAAATATGTCTTAGCAGTCAGGTACATGCTCCAAAGAGTAACAACGGTATGGTGCATATAGAAGCACATAAGTTTCATCCCCCAACAATCAATTATAGTTCCCTTACTTTAAGCCAGGAGCAAGAAGGTCTTTTGAGCAAACAAAACACCTAGGTGAAAACACCAACAAACATCATATTTTTAAGAGATTTCTGATACTATATAAGTTTGAATAAATTCAAATCGCTTTCACCAAAAAATTAGCGATGTATCTACATATAGTTTCTGGTCATTATTATTGCAATTTCTGAATGTGAATATTTATTAATATAATGCTTATTTTACTGAAAATAAAACCGTACATATGAGTATATGTTTTTTTCACAATAGCGTTTCGACTTGGTGCATAGTAATTTGTCAAGTCTGCTTCATGAAATTATTATTCTAATGATATAGTATTTCCTCTCATTTAATTCTATATTGTGGTTTCGAGTTGGAGTTAAAGGTTATATAGCTTTATTACTAGTTCCTAGTTGATATTTATGCCGAGCATCCTTGAATAACTGTTATACCCAGTTATTAGTCAGTCCATCTATCTGGCTGACAGACAAAATTGTGCGGTATCTATTTAATTATTTACTCACAATAAAAATTTTATGTATAAACGGCGCATTTAAATATATACAGATATATATATATATATAGGTATATAGGTAACACAAAACAGTATTTGAACAGAAGATTATACGAACATGAATACTCTATACGAACAAACAAAAAAACAACCGCGCTGGCAAAACATGCAATTGAACAACTGCATTCGTTTGATTTCAAAAATACGAAAATTATTGGAAGAGAAAAACAACAACAAAAAAGAAACATAATGGAAATGTTAACCATCCAAAGAGAAGAAAAAACAACATTAAACTCAAGAGCTGACATTGAAAACTTCGGAAGAATATACCATAACATCATTCACCGAGAAAACCGAGAAAACCGAGAAAATACGAATTGAGAGGAGGAGTTAATCACGTGAGATAACCAGTATGACATCGCCGACCTTGCTGTGTAATAAAGAGACTTTTAAATATTGAATTAATTGTGAAATTGTTTTGAAAATGACTAGAAGTCGAAACGCGTAAACTATAGTGTATTTTAATGAATAGTAAATGTTTTATGCAAATAGTTATTAAATATTGACATTAACCTAGTGAAATAAACCCTATATATATATATATATATATATATATATATATATATATATATATATATATATATATATATATATATATATATATATATATATATGATCTTAAGTCACAAGGAGTATTGCAGTATATAATGAAATCCTAGGAAATAATTTTCCTCAAAAACTTGCAGTCGGAAATTAAGTTATCGACAACTAACGAAGGTTACAATCAAATTCGAAATATGCAAAACGCATGAGCAGAACAGTCAAAAGTAAATAATCATAGGTTAAGAACACAGAACATCAGAACAGGTGTAAGACAATAGAAACGTCAACAATCATAAATCAAAAGAGTCAACGGTCTCGACAATTCGAACCATCAACCAATCTATCCAACGACAGAAGACTAACTTTTTATTCATTAAGTATAAATTTCAATGTGGTTTTTCAGTAAGTACCGCATATTGGGTCCGAAATATAAAATTTTTTTATGACGATTAGTCGATTTTAATAACTGCCCCTTTTCTTGCCGAGAACCTGAAGTTTTTGAGGAAAAATGATATATAGAATTATACATATTAAATTTGATTATTGAGCTGAAAAGCATAATCAGCAAATAGCTTTGATAATAGTAAATGTGTTCACTGTAACTGAGATAGTTGTTCTAAAAAAAAACAATATTCAGGACGAACTTTGTACTGAGTAACGCAACCAGTAACTTACTACCTATTTTGTTAAGCTTCAGAACCTATCATCATGAATCAACTATCATTGCCTGAAAATAACCAAATTCGACAGAACACAAACAGTAAAATACACTAACATAACATTATATTGACTAGCTATTGCCTATTTGAGGTGAGTATGGAAGTACGAGAACACATATAACGAAAGCTGGGCCTCTTCATGGAGTTATTTTATGTCTCATACACTTTCTTTGCAATATTGATATTTATTAATAAATGTTGAAAAAAAAACAACGCCATTATTGCGGCGTAAAAATTAGTGAATTCAATATTCCGATTTCTCATGTACAATATCATTTGATATCATGATATCATTTGAGAATAATTATACACAATTTCACTGCAGGAGTATTGAGTAAGCATTTTACTTCTTCAAATGGCTTGTTTAAGTTAAATACTTATAAAACATTCATTGGCTTGATGAATTGATTTTAGTAGGTTGACATGAAGATTTTCTATATTCTAAACTCAAAAATATGCTATAAGCATGTTGTTGAACTTCAGGATAATTTTTGTTTGTTTTTGTATCTCTTGAATATTCATTCAATTCAGGTAGGTAATTTTCACCTTTCTTCAAAAAATGAATCTCAGCGACATTAACGTTACTGTATTACACCTTATGCGCATGATGATATTTTACGTCTGTATAATATAGATACTAGAGAGTTATTGGAAACCTGAATTTACTGTCTTGCAGTATTTGTGCTGACCTAATATAAATAGTGCTCGACCTTAAAATATACTTAAAATTTAGAGTTATTGAAACCACAGATCAACAACCTTATGAGGTTACGTTATAATGACAAGATGGTAGGTACTTTGTCTTGCTTTATCAAAGGATAGAACATAGAACATAGATAGAAGCCGAAAAAAGAGAGGTTATGACATGTAAATCATGAAATAAGGTCTGGATAGTGCCCTACAGTAACCGCGCACAAATAACGACAAGCAGTAACATTAATAATGTCTCCCTTATTTTAAACATCAACTGCGCATGCGTATATGTCAATATAAGGTCGGCACTATTACTGCTTAACTTTATAAAAGTTCCAATAACTCTCTCTTGTCACAGTTGATCTTCCGTGTATATTATCAGATAGGTGTATTAAGCTTCAAAGCTATGTAAGTGGTTTCACTCAATTCCGTTAACGCCTTCCTGTTAAGAGAGTGTTCAGAGCACAAGTTCTACTAGAAGTAGAACTTGTGCTTTGAATAATTTTAATTTGTCAGAAAATAAAAAATAAATGCACACATTCTATTCGTCCTGAAGAATTCATTGTATTCCCACAACAGAGCAGAAAAAAATTATTCTCACAAATACCTCATGATGATGAATGGTTGTATCCATTGAGGAAAACTGCAGTTAGATATAATTTTTTTGTAATCCTCGTGGATTATTGATAGAACTGCCTATCATGTGTTTTGCGGAAAGTATTAATTATTCAGTAGCGGTATTTAGTCTACGGAAGCTTATTTCCGGAAACAATTATCTAGTGTTTGAAATGTAGAATTTGCCGAAATTGATTATTAAGAATGCATTTCGTGGTAGTTAGACAATGATAATTATGAGCTTCTTGAAAGGTTTTCATGAACACTTGAGAAATAGAATTGATATACCGACATACAATTTCGTGAAGAAATTGTAATAATAAGCTATTGTTTTTACGTTTGACTTCTTAAAACAATTTTTTATAATGAATATAATACTTAGTTATTTATGTACCAAGTATGTTATATAGATCCTAACGCTCGATGGGCGTTAAGATCTAGTAACGCACGTGGTGCATACAAGATTTTATTTTTCACGAAAATATTATTCTATTATAATGAAAAATCGTGAATATTTTGTGAATATTTTTGTCATCATATTTAGTGAATGTCATTGCTGCTTTCTTTGTGTAGTCTAATAGTAATAATGGAAATGAAAATGAATTTACACAAGAATATCATAGAAAATGCAGCCAAAGCTGCGAATAATTCATTGCCGGAGAAATCCAGAGTCGTATAGGACAAGGATTATGAAGTATTTAATCAATGAAAGTTGCTTCATTCCTCCTCGTACAATTAGCGGATGTTAGGAGTCGAGAGGATGGAATCATCGACACACTGTATTTTAGTATTTTGTTAGTTACATGAGTTTTGTTTATAACCGAAAATATCCTGTATTTCTTTAAAATCTCCATATATTACAGCGGACGTTATGATCCATTATGCCCGCTCACTACGCCCTAGGGCATAATGAGTGTATTTATATCAAGCGTATCTAAGGTAAAGTCAATAAATAATATACAAGTGAAAAATAAAATTTTTTTTTTTGAACAAAGTAGGAGTTATCAGGTAGAAATTGGAATGTATCGAAAGGTGCTTCATGTGAATTTCTCTCTCTCTCTCTCTCTCTTCCTCTGTCTGTATGCAGCATGCACACTTGCATATTCACACAGTATCAAGATTCGAGTAAACGACGTTATCCACTAATTCGTTTTATAACAGACGATTAACAAATTATATGGAGCTTCCTAGGAATACAGCATCAGATGGTTGTCACCACGCTGTGAAAGATAAGATTGTAAAAGGACGCGATTTATGTAGTTGACGATATGCGAAGATTTCGGACTTCGGAAACTGTAATAAAAACTTAACGAATTTGAATAACTCGATACCAGAATTTACCGTTGACATACTTTCAATGTACATGATGTTCGACTGTTTAATTTTTGTTATTTACAAACATTAAAGAGAGACAATTGTGATTTGACATACCAGCTGGCGCACTCTGGCGGCTAGATGGATTAAGTTTTCATTCTCATCGTTGACATATGCAATTTCTCACAAATTAGGGCGCTAATGGTGTAAAATGGCAAGTGCAAATTTTGCAAAACTTAGAATCAGAAAGGCTAAAGAGCTGTTACGTGAAAATTTATAATTCAGAAGCATATTCAAATGCAAGTGTTAGCTTTCGTCGGTTTCCAAAGCCAAACAAATTTTTTTAGAGAGCAAAAACTATTTTGGAGAAAAAAAAAGATGGATTTATTGAAGATATGAAAAATCAATCTGAAGAAGCATATACAAATGTAAGTGTTAGCTTTTATCGGTTTCCGAAGCCAAACAAATTTTTGTAGAGAGCGAAAACTATTTTGGAGAAAAGGAAAAGATTGATTTATTGAAGAAAACTAACCTGAATATCGATCATAGGAGTTAATAACCTGGGAGAATGTAATTTTCTTTTGTAAAATGCAAAGTAGTTCTCCAAGATAGTTTTCTATTTTGGAGAAAAGGAAAAGATTGATTTATTGAAGATATGAAAAATCAATCTGAATAATCACCCAAGTTCGAGAATGACGGTGTGTTCTTTGTATTTTACAGAAGAAAATTACATTCTCCCAGGTTATTAACTCCTATGATTGATATTCAAGTTAGTGTTCTTTATAAATCAAAATTCAAGATACTGCAGCCAAAAGAAGAGTTTTTTTTGAAGAAAAATGCCGTTGCTACATGTAATTTTCCAAAAGCTTATGACACAAAAAGAATTTGAAAGCAGACCGAGAACGCTCAGAAAGAAGATGTAAACGAGACGTTAAATCTTATACTTTGGTGAATACTCAAGATATCAAAAAATATCGTCTACCAAACCTTGTAGTATTTGACCAAGATAATTTCATAGAAAGGAAGCAATCTCAATTTCATAAAGAAAGTTTTAATTGTAGGATTGAAGGTGAATGCTGAAACTCAAACGAACGAAAGTAGTTTCATAAAAAAAAATTGTGAGACTAGTATCAAAAAATTTAAGGATTCTGTAGTGCAAGTAAATACTTTATATCAGAAAATAGAGAGTTCCATAATTCAATTGACAAAAGCAGTCAAGTTGACGATATCAGGCCTAGACTTCTCTTCATTTCTCCCACAATAGATTCTAGTATTCTTTCGTACTGATACTACTGATTGAAATTATCTGATTGAAGTGAAAGTTATTTTACAATCAGAGCACATTCATTCACTGAATGCCCGAAAGAATGCGCTCATTTTCATCATATCTGTACAAAAATGTAATAGTTATTTATGTACCAAGTGCGTCATATAGATCCTTATGCCCTGAGGGAAACATTCTGCCCGAGGGCCTCTGGCCCGAGGGATGAATGTTGCCCGATGGGCGTAAGGGCGTAACGCACGCGGTGCATACAAGATTTGATTTTTCACGAAAAAGTTATCATATTATGATGAAAAAGCGATTTTAAAATCGTTTCATTGCTCCTATCCATTTTCCTTCTCATAGAAGGCATGTCATTTGTTGACAGTTTGACGTTTGTGAATATTTTTGTCGTCATATTCAGTGAATGTCATGCTGCTTTCTTTGTGTAGTTTTATAGGAATAATGAAAATGAAAATGAATTTACCTAAGAATATCATAGAAAATGCAGCCAAAGCTGCGAATAATTAATTGCCGGAGAAATCCAGAGTCGGATACGATAAGGATTATGAAGTATTTAATCAATGAAATTTGCTTAATTTCTCCTAGTACAATAAGCGGGCGTTTTAAATCCATTATGCCCGCAAATGCGCGCGTAATGGCCTAGGGCATAATGAGTGTGTTTATAGCAACCGTATCCAAGGTGAAATAAACATATAATATACAAGTGAAAAATAAAATATTTTTTTCTGTGACGGGAAAAAAGTTTGACATTTTGTCTCTGATGACAGGTAAAGAAATATCACTTTTTGAAATTACTTTTTTCCCGGGGAAAAAAGTGAGTACTTTTTTCCCCGGGAAAAAAATGAGTACTTTTTTCCCGGATATATATACACATAAGTAAAGGTAGATATTTAATTTTAGAATATTTTACTATACAAAAGTTACATTTCCTTCATATGTAATAATAGTTCCTTGAACTATTCGGTACAACAATGGAATTTTCTTGTGTCGGAATTATATTCTTCAGTAGGTAACTACAAATCTCCTGCTTACTTCATTCTTTGTTTGCTTGAGTTTCACAATTAATAACGTTTCCGAATCTTCAATATCATCTAATGTTACCTGGCTGATTTCATAAACTCGACAAGCTCCTGCAATTCCAAATACAACAACAAAATTGGCCATTAAATAAAATTCATCGGGAGCATTATTTAAAAAATCACTAATTTATGTACCTACTCGTAAAAATCGCAGCTTTCTTGGTCGTGTAACCTTTCCCATTTTGTTTCTGAAATGTAGATAGTTTGATGACGGTGCAGACAGAGATAACTCGGAATCAGACATTTTTTTCACTTCATATTATTCAAAATAACTATTAAACAACTACTAAGTTCGCAATTTTTAAATCAAATCAATAGAATTAAATTGACAGATATTTGTTTACTTCAAAGGATTCCTTAGCAACGCAGGTCTAATTGTCGCTGAAAGTACAAGCCTACCATTTTAAAAATTCAAATTTCGCATCTATAATTTTCTGACTTTAATATATTATAACAATATGTATTGTCAATATTTCATCGTCGTTTTCCTCGTCACAGAAAAAAATGATGTATTATACACGGGAAAAAATATTAGATTTTAGCTCTCGCTTTTTTGTCTTGACAACACAACCTCGAGCTAAAATCTAATACTTTTTTCCCTTGTATAATAAATAACTATTATTTTTCACTTGTATATTATATGTTTATTTCACATTAGAGATAAGGTTGCTATAAACATACTCATTATGCCCTAGGCCATTACGCCCGCATTTGCGGGCATTAAATATTCGCAGCTTTGACTGCATTTTCTATGATATTCTTGGGTAAATTCATTTTCATTTCCATTATTTCTATAAAACTACACAAAGAAAGCAGCATGACATTCACTGAATATGACGACAAAAATATTCACAAACGTCAAAATATCAACAAATGACATGCCTACTATGAGAAAGAAAATGGACAGGAGCAATGAAACGATTTTAAAATCGTTTTTTCATCATAATATAATAATTTTTTCGTGAAAAATGAGCCAATGTAATCTAATTGATAGAAGATATTCTGCGTTCAGAATAATTACTTATGATCACTTTGAAGTTGTGGAGGGGGGAACTGATTGAAAACGAAAGAACGACTGCTTAAACTGATCTATGTGATTTTATTTACATAAATCACTTCGTTCAGTACGAAAGAACACTAGTATTGTATGATGAATTTGCATATTTCTAACCTGCTATCTTCAGTCCAGGGAAGATAGAGAAAATTAAATGAATTTGGCCGTGCAGCAGATATCGAGATGCGGTTTTCTGCATTGTGTTCAGGAAGGTCACAGAAAACGAGTCTATATGGTCTGGTTAATCCGTTTTTGGAAAAATGCCTTCTGGGCCGGAAAATGCATTTTCCAATTGCATCACTACTTGTACCATCATAGGAACGACTGGAAACTCGGGGGTTCTCAGGCCCGCCGAACTCGATTCTGACATTATAATTACCCGGGGGCGCTCTGGGGCGGCTCTGCGGGGGTGGTGAATTGGGGAGAAATTGCAGCGTGCATGAAAATCGCTCCAAACTAGTTACTCGGGAATTTTCGGGGATGCCGAAATCAATTCTGTCATTGGAATTATCCAGGGGCGCAGGGAGTGGCTGTGCGTGGAGTGCGGGGGTGGTGAATTGGGGCGAAATTGCAGCGTGCGAGGAAATCGCTCCAAACTCGTTCTTCGGGGTTTTCGGGGATGACGAATTCAAGTCTAGCAGTAGATTTTTCCGTGGCCGGTCGGGGCCCCTATGTGAGGGTATCTAAGGGGTGTGGCAGCGTCCATGAATGGTAAAGGAGAAGGCGAAAAAACACAAATTATGAAAATAATACTTTATTCAAATAACATATAGGAGTTTTTATTGATCGGGAATTATTCATTATAAACTTCAATTTTTAACTAAAATACTAAACATCTTGTTCAAACTCTTCTACGTCTTCTTCCCGTTCTTCATCTTATCTCCCTCCTGAATTTGCTTCCGCTGCTTCATCTCTCATTGGAAGCGTCTTTTTGGTTTGAGCAATTGCCATCGCAATGATGCATTGCTTGCAAGTGAGCACTCCAACCACTTCGGCGGCACCCCGCACCTCAGGCCATAGTCCGGTTGAGAAGAACAAGAAATTTTGCTCAAAATTTCCTAGGGATCGGCTTCCTGGGTTCATGGTGACAGGACGCCGACTGCGCGCGGGAACTGAAGCCATATTTTTTTTTTTCTCTTCAGTCGATACAGAATACTTCTGTTCCCGCCGGTCCCGGTGGTAGCGATACTCTACTCTCTAGCTTTGGCGCCTTTTTCAAATTCCAGTTCGAGGCACAAAAGACTCCCAAAGGCAATTGTTTTTATAATATTTGTTAATATTTATTTATTTAATATTCCATCAAAAATTTTATTATTCATATCCCTGGTGAAATCTTATGTCTGATTGTCTTGGACGCTGACATCCCCCCCAAACAACCTCACAGAGGGGCCCCGACCGGCCCCGGAAAAATCTAATGCTAGAATTGAATTCGTCATTCCCCGAAAACCCCCGAATAACGAGTTTGGAGCGATTTTTATGGCACGCTGCATTTTCTCCCCCGATTAAACCACCCCCGCACCCCACGCAGAGCCATCCTCGTACGCCTCGTAGATAATTCCAATGACAGAATTGAATTCGGCATTCCCGAAATCCCCCGAGTAACAAGTTTGGAGAGATTTCCATGCACGCTGCAATATCTTCCCAATTCACCACCCCCGTAGAGCCGCCCCAGAGCGCCCCCGGGTAATTCTAATGCCAGAATCGAGTTCGGTGGGCCTGAAAACCCCCGAAAAATAATTTCCGAGTGATTTTTCCGAGTTTCCAGTCGTTCCTATAATGGTGCAAGTAGTGATGCAATTGGAAAATGCATTTTCCGGCCCAGAAGGAATTTTTCCAGAAACGGATTAACTAGACCATATAGACTCGTTTTCTGTTACCTTCCAGATCACAATGCAGAAAACCGCATCTCGATATCTGCTGCACGGCCAAATTCATTTAATCCGGCCGATTTTGATCTAAATGCCCTGGACTATCTTCTCTGTGTTTTCTCTGGAATAATTTTTCACATGTATATCGCTTTACAATTTCACTTGAAACCAACATTGTTATGAAAAACTCAAAATTGAATATTTGTGCCTGTTGTGTTTTTCCCAAGTCATTAACAGTTTGTAGGTACATTCTACCTTCTAAGTGATTACGTTAGGTTTTTCCCATTCTTATCGTATATTCCCTTCCTTCATAGTTCAATATTCTCGTTGTAAAAGTTAGTATGTAATATACATCTGAAAAAGCCACTTTGTTTCGCGAAACAATTGTCATGTTAACAAAATATAGTGAAAATAGAAAACTGTGAAGTTTTATTCACAATATTATAATGGATTTTCATATAGTATCGGCCAATCAATTAGTTATAAATACTTTGGTCAATAATAAATGATTTCAATTCTTTTCTGTTCCAATGCACTACTGAATTTCTGCAATACGATTGAAAAATTTCGAAATGATTATATTTGTTTATAAAATTCGAGCTATATTCAAAATTTTGATTCTACAGAAAACTCAAAATGTCACCTAATTTCTATGAAACTTTTACCCCGTAAGGTCGTATAGTTGTACCTACTAATTTCTGAATTGAAACGTAGGTCCATCTACGAGATATTAACGGTGTATTTTTTCCTTTAGAAAACTGAATCGTTTTATGTAAACAACTTTTTACGGATAATTTATTTGCGTAGGGGTCTAATTGTGCATAATTCTCAACTCAGATATTTATCTAACTTCCTACAAGATCTACCGTACAGAAATCTTTGTGTGAGACCCATTTTTCAGTCTCTTCTAATCGATTATGTCCAATTAAATGGACATTTGTATGAGACTGGGTAATTTTCAAGTAGCAAATTTCAGCATATTATTATCATGCGAAAGTGAACGGAATCGCCCAGTGTATCACAATATACAGGTCATGTCCACACATATGTATAAGTCTCAAGGTGCTATAATTTAAAAAAAATATATGCAAAGCCAGATCGCGAAGTTGTATTCTTGTAAACAGTCAAATATTATGACACTGTTGCAAAGGAAGGCATAATTATATTGGTTCAATATTTATTGAATCCATAGGGTATATAATGTACCTTCAAGATCGAGTTCATGAATATAATCTAATCAATAGGTATATATATATATATATTTATATATGTATATATATTTATATATGTATATATATATATATATATATATATATATATATATATATATATATATATATATATATATATATATATATATATATTATATATATATATATATATATATATATATAATATATATATATATATATATATATATTTATATATATATATATATATATATATATATATATATATATATGTATATAAATATATATATATATATATATATAGGAGATATTATGAAATATGAAAATATTTTGGATAGATAGAGAGTACTATGCACCCAAATAAATTTTCACATCGATCCCATCATTAGTTCTCCATCTACTATGAAATATCCTATATATATATATATATATATATATATATATATATATATATAGGATATTTCATAGTAGATGGAGAACTAATGATGGGATCGATGTGAAAATTTATTTGGGTGCATAGTAGTCTCTATCTATCCAAAATATTTTCAAAAAAGCAGTGTTGCCACTTCAACAGGAATGTCGTAGCACCTTAGTTATTTTAAATTTATCACCTTGTATATTATATTTTTTCGAAATCATTGCTTAATTTGGATCCCTTTTTCTTGATACATTTTTATACCTATTATAAGAAAATGAATTGAATAAATTGATGTCTCTTCCTATGGAACCGGAATTTCGAAAAATAGATTTCGTCGGATCAAATTTGTCATAAAAAGTGCATATCGATCCATAATGGCAAAAAAATTGAGGATATTTGTACATATGTATATATGTATATATATATATATATATATATATATATATATATATATATATATATATATATATATATATATATATATATATATATATAAAAGTGTATCATAACATCAAGCAAAGGACTGAGATACTTTCGATGATTGGACCATTTTAACCTATAATATTTCTAGATTAAGCAGAAATTTTTTTATATTTTAAAACCTTCTAAACTTTAGTATTTTTGTAACCGTAGCGGGCCAAAATAAATTTCCAATAGCGAAGGTTTAAGTGAGCGCTCTCTTAACTATTAAAATGAATAAAACTTTCCATTATCATTATGAAAGATTTATTAGAAATGAAAGCCTCAGTTTTACTACTATTTGTACTAATTAAGTGTGAACGATGGAAGATATTTATCTAACTATTCGCGCAATATCTATTGATCTCGTCGCGGGCTGGACGAAGGTCTTATGATGACCACATTGCGGCCCGGGGGCTGTATGTTGCACTAGCCAGCTTCAAACAATGGGTCTTTGCTCTGATATACTTCGTCTTGTGGAAAATAATTTATATCCCTAAAGGGCACTTTTTTATCATCAAATCCATCCACATATAAGTTAACAAACTTCACACTCAATTTGGAGGAGGTTGGGTGTACACAAATTTTTTAAAAACAGTTTTTCACAGCTCCATACACCCTCCAAGAAACACTAGGAAGCTGGATTTCTGGATTAATTTCCACATCTTTTTTAACCGGTCCGCTCAAGCTCTCACTGAAAATCTCTTTTCCAAATTATAGAAATGCCAAAATTTCGACTAAATTTACTCAATTTTCAGAATAATTGTTATGTCCCTAAAACAATCACAGAATTTTAGGTCTTTTGGTCTGATGAGGGGACATGTATGTATCAGACCTCAAAAACAAGTCAAATCATAAGATATATTTAAAACGAACTCCAACACTTCTGTATTGACTTACGATACACTGAAATAGTCTCATATTTTCGTGGAAAATACGATTCATCACAGTGAAATTTTTCTTATAATTTATAATGAACAGTATAATATTTGATTATTCAGTTTTGAAGTTGTGTTTTTGAATTAATGAAAGTAATATTATCAGAAAAAAACATGTGATAATTCTGGAAAGCTTTATAAACTAAAATAGAAGAAACACATGTCTTCGTGCTAGATAACTATTTTCTACCCAACTTGTGTTCTGTTAATGACTCATTAAAAAAACTTTATGGATGAATTGAGACATCTATAGACCACTAGATGGCTAGATAATCAACTGTGCCAGACTTCCCGATCGAACTGCAGCACACAGCGAGCTCATTAGATTTTCTTCCTTGTCGCTGAATTATCGGGTAATTAACTATCAGACGAGCAATAACAGTTGCTTTATTTGGTCAAAACGAGGAGGCAGTGCGTGCGCCACAAGCTTAACCGTAAGAGGAAACTGCTAAATTGGTACGGAATCTTAGACTTTTAATATAATCTTCCTCGCTCAACGTTGATGAAGAGTTTTACATGAGCGATCCATTTGAAATTCTGCTTCTTAAATTATTCCTTCTGTAAAATATTTAGCATAACGGGATAATATTCTCAAGAACTAGATGTTGGATCAAAAAGAAGCTGGTTATCAAATATATAGTAAATGAATACTTTAAGAATCGTACCGGTTTGGAATTAAGTCCATTAGCCCGTACAACCACCTGAAAACGAAAGAAAGTTAGAAGCTAGTCATAGAATAAAATTCTGATATTTAAAATATTTGGTTGTCCCAAAATATTGTAGATAGTTATTGATATATTTCGAAAAGAGGAATTCAAAATCTCACACGCACATACTTATATATATATAAATATCAGTGGCGGCTCGTGAGGTTTTGGTTTGAGGAGGCTACAAGAGGTGTTAAAAAATACAACATAGGCGAAAATTTTTAGGATTTCAAGGTCAACCGCCTTATAATTTAAGAAAATCAAAGTAAAACAAGCACCCTAAGCTATTAATTTGTTTTCACTTTCGAGTCTACCTTGAGACCTACAACTGCTATTTACAATATTCATAAAAACTCTACTCAGCCAATTAATTAATTTATCTATTCTTCAATTTTTTTTTTCTTTCACAACAGAGGTACCTACCTACCTACTTAACGAATTTGTTAACAGCTGGCGAGCAAATAAAAAGTTATTATATATTTTTGAAGATTAGCGGGATTCTGCGTTTCTTAACGTTAGCAAAATGATCTATAATATCCTCATAAAAGTTTTTGTCTTTCGCCAAAAGTTTCACCAATTCCTTTTCAATAGACAACAAACTAATATTTTTCAAACGATCCTGGCTCATTGAATTTCGTAAATAAGTTTTAATTCTCTTAAGAGTGGAAAACGAGCGCTCTACGGAAGCCGATGTCACCGGGATAGAAACAATTAGACATAAGAGTTTATAAACTTGGGGTAAATCTTGATTCAAATCTTTATCAAAAAGGTATTTAGTAGTCCTCACATGATTTTCATTTCGCCCCAAAATTTCATTGTCATTATGAACAACACACAGTTCACTTTTTATGGCCACCTTATCAAAAAAAGTGTATTTTTGACATAAATTCTCCAAAAATCTGGAAAATTTGCCGAAAATCCGGGTAACAAATTTTTATTGAGTAAGTCGAAGAAATGCAGTTCTTTCAAATCAGAGAACCTTATTTCTATTTGACCCCTAATAGTATCCAAAATTTCATAAAATATTTGCTTATTAGTGAAGCTCCATATCTGCGTAACTGAATTTCTTTCGTTTTGGGCTAAATTGAGTCGTATCATCAGTAGTTTGAAATACAGAGAATAGTTTTTTAAAATAAACTTCTGCACGAAATTCTGAAATTTTTTCCAAAAGAAACTTGAGCCGATTTCGTGAGTAAATTACATCTGAAAACTTGTGCTGTAAGATTTGAAAAACTATTTCTGTTTGTTCAAAAATTAATATAAAGATGTTTAAAAAATATATAAATTCCTTATCTTGTAAGTAAGATATTAATCCGCGCGCGGTATTTAAAGTTACTTTATCGGTGAAAAATTCCTCACTTTCAACTAGGTATAGAATTAAATCCTCAAATCCTAAGCGGCCCCAAACAGAGACATTTTCACTAGTAAAAAGTAAATACTGCTAACAAAATAATTTATATTTTACCTGTGATCCGGTTAGGCAAGGATGTCTTTCATATAATTCCTTGTATTAAAACCGCGGTTTTGTTGTCTGTTACGCTGCACAAAATTGTTTATTTCAGGGGTAGGTCGCAATGTTTTTATCAAAACTTTATCCTCATAACTTAGTGCACTAAAGTTATGGGATAACAAATATTCCACTAAGTCACCATTGAAATTAACTTCAGTAACCAAACTCATTTTAAAACAATACGCGAGCAATATAAGTGAACACGCTGCCATTAGTAACTACGATCACACTACAATTCAATTAATGCTTTCCAACGAATTCACTCGATGTCACGCGAAATTCTATAGTTGTGATTGGT
This sequence comes from Cynegetis impunctata, assembly GCA_030704885.1. Taxonomy (NCBI): domain Eukaryota; kingdom Metazoa; phylum Arthropoda; class Insecta; order Coleoptera; family Coccinellidae; genus Cynegetis; species Cynegetis impunctata. The sequence goes on from JARQZK010002906.1 coordinate 959,520, forward strand.
CGACATTGTATGAGACTGGGTTCCTATCCGTGTTGCCATTTACATGTGTTTTGCTTTTCTATTGCAATGAAGTATTCATTAGGAGTATTTGCACCGTTGTTTGCTTTTCTGTGGCGGTCGTAATGAACGTTGAGAATATACCTTTCCATGCCTCCGCAGCGTTGCCACAAATCTTGAAATGAATGAAATGCAGATTAATATGAATATGCTGAATAATGCTGACTATTCAATATAATATACAGTGATACACGGAATATTATTGAGGAGGATTAGCCTCCTTAGCCTCCTTTGACTAGCCGCCCCTGATAAATATATATATATATATATATATATATATATATATATATATATATATATATATATATATATTTCAATTTGAGGGAGACATGGATTCATCTAATTAATACTTGTTTTGTAGTTGTCATCCCTTCATGGTTCAGGTGTCAACTATGAAATTTCAGCTCTTTCGACTCTGACTCTGAATCCTTAAAATAAACCTTAAATTCTTATGAATCTAAGAGCTGAGAGTTAAGGCAACGTATTGTGGAAGAATGTCGGAAGATAACAATAGAAGTTTTCACAATTGTGAAGAAATGTTTCGTAGGGAGGTCCTACATTTACCAAGAACAATTGAATGGGTCTCTTAAGCATTTTTTCAAATTCAAGAAGATAAACACTGTAGGTACTCCATTATGAAACTGATTGGTGCGAGTTCAGCTTCAGCTCCCTAAATTATAATTATAATGAAGTTGAGTACTCTGTCTATATGACAGATTCAGTATCATAGTGTGTGTCTATTGACAGGATTTTCCAACTAATGTTCTATCAGTTCTGGTTGGATTGCTCAGATAATTTTTTTTGTATGATTTTCAACCAATCAGAACGATCAAATCAGTTAAGTTACCTTGTATAATTTCGATAATACCTGATTTAACATAGGGTAGTTCTACCAATCGAAAACTAACAGGACCGTCAAATTTTGACGTTCATCAATAACTGCTCAGAAATAAGTTGATTTGGCGATTTTTACTTAATATACTCAACAAAGAATCGTATCAAATACAATGCTCACTTCAAAATAAATACGGTTATACATCTCAAACTTCCAGCATAATTACAAATCGTGTCAGTTTGACAGAATATTTAAACTGTCAAACTGACACTCTTTGTAAATATGCAACAAGTTATCGATGTATAACCTGATTATTTTGAAGTACTTATAGTATTACTACTGATAATATAATTAAAAAACATTGTTTATTAATTTGGGAGAACTGAAACAGGAATAAACGCATTAGCAGCGTAGCTCCATCACGAAGGTCGTGAGGTCCTTATTTTATTTTTATCTCACATTCAAAATCTTAACTCCCTGGTCAATTTGGAGGGATAGAAGATATGCATCAAACGCATGAAATTATCAAATAAAAATATTGTTGTTCGTAGAAGATATTGAAAACTTCCAAACAGCTCCTTCCTGACAACTGGGCTTCTTCGTGACATCAATTCAGTCTATATACCTCATTTCAATCATCTAACTCAAGCAGTAGGAACTGTGGAGTTGCGTTAGTTCTTAAAATTCACTAAAAAACAAGATATCCCTATATAAAAATGGTCGTGGTTTAGAAAAGTAGCGGAACTTACAAAAGGGCGTTTTTCCAATATCAACTTAATTCACTTACAGAATTTCAACTCACTAATTCAATATGGAGGTGCACAAATACCAACATGAAAAATTTAAATCTTTATGTAAAAATGATGGCGGTTAGGGAAAAGAGTCCATATCGCCAAAAAGCCATCACCTTAGCAGCAACTTAATTCTCTTACAAGATTTAAATAAGCCAACTCAATCTGGGAATGGTAAAATCGGTTTTTTTACCACCATGTGCTCTCCAAAAACCTGTAGAAAGCTCAAATTAGACATGTTGTAAATAATTAATATTTGCATCTTTCGTTTATACACTTTCTTGCCAATTTTCGTTCTACCTAAGAAATAACCTCGGGTACTAAATTTCCACTCATTTGATCATATGGAGGCCCCTGGAGATGTCAATATGTAATAAGCAATTATTTAATAGTTAACCTCATTCTGTGAAAAACTTGCTCATCCGATTAGAAAATTTCTTCTCCCACAATATATATATATATATATATATATATATATATATATATATATATATATATATATATATATATATATATATATATATATATATATATGTAATATATACCCTTTTCCCTACTTGGGTAGATGATTTTCTCATAAGACACTCAAATAATGGCCATCTTAATTCCTGGCCAATTAGGAAAAATATGTACCAGTAAACTAAGCAGTCGTGCATAAGATTGATAATCAGGTTGGTTAGATTATCGTAATTTATAATAAAGATTTTAAATTTTTACTAGTTCATAATATCCATATAATTATCTTCTTTTGACAAGAATTTTCATTCTGAATAAGTTATAACAAATACTAACAATACATAGTAAATTTATTATTTTTTATCTATGTCATAATATTGAAAATATTTCACCAACAACTGAATTGCGATAAAGAGAAATAATTTTCAGGAAGAAGATCTTTTTTAGTAACAACAAGCAGATTTTATGAAAAGTTTATATTTTATTATAAATACATACAACATATAATGATACGGACAAAATAAATTTTTCTAAAACGTTCTATTACAAACCTGCCTGAAAATCCTGCACATTCGTGGGAATGTCTTCCTGTCCATTATGTAAGTAGTCCTCGGGTTTTCTGTAGTCAATTCCTTCGTTAAATTATCAACTCATACTCGTTATTGGATGGTCTTTGAAAAATTGCACCAAGCCTAGAGCGATTGCTCCGATGCTTGCGCAAAGGTGCACCTTTCCACACGTCAATGTGGAAAGTTATTATTTTCAAACTACTCCGGAGAAGTGTTTTTTTCCGAACTAGCAACGATAAGTCATTTTTCTTGAGGTAGTTATAAGCGCAATCGTAATAATTTCCTTCTTTCTTCATCCTTACATATTAGATATGATGAAACCCTCCATTTAATGTAATTTTATTTGGGAAGATATATTTCATCCTTAGCTTATAACACGTGATTTTGTCCGTGGATATGTGGTGGGTTAAGCTCTGCATATACGTCGGCTATAAATCCACATAATACTAATCATCTTTGTTTTGCTAATAATATTCTCAATAATGATTAAGTTATTTATTGTTTTCAAATATTCACAAATAATATAGTTTCAGTTTTCAATTTCCTTGGTGCAAAAAATTGAATTTTTTTTCAAATTAATTTCTTGTTTTTTGCACGCTCTTATCATGTTTTTTCTAAGGCGCGCGAAAAATATTTTTTCTACGAATGTCAATAAAAACCATCATTCTATGTTCAAAAGTAATTGCGGAACATAGTGCATTGCTTTATACCCATTTTCATTGTGCTTCTATCACCATGGTGAGTGAACTACAAAGTTCACATTGTGCACGGGTATTTTTACAAAGGTGGCGCTAACCGGCGCCGCGTGTTTTTTTGTGGAACGTCAGATTGACATTTTTAAAATCTTAAAAGGAAAAATATTACTTATCCCATTTTATGTAACAGTAACATTCGTAGAAAAATTATAGTGTAAAACTCGCATGGAATGACCATTTCCTACTCGTATGATTTGCAGCACTCGCCGCGGCTCGTGCTGCAAACGTCATACTCGTAGGAAATGCATGTCATTCCATGCTCGTTGTACAATATACTATTGTACGCCTTCGCTACACGTCATTCGCGTGCGCAAAAGTTCCATCATTACAGCTACTCCACCCTATCTTCGATCAAAGTCAGTAGCTATTTTTATCCTTTTGCTATACCTATCTAATTTATTAAATGAATTAACAGCTCTAGTGCATCTAGATATTATTGATACGTCAATGGACTAGTGGTTTCCTTTCAGCTGAACTCTATACCCGAAAAAAGATGATACCGGCGGAAATCGGGAAACAATAAAAACGACACAGTATTACATGTTGTCAATCGATTGACACCCAATAAGTCAGGTGGTAGTCCGCAAAAGGAAACAATGGTAAGCGTTGCGGCATCTCAACGGTCCCGATAGGCCTGAGCCAATTTTTCAACGATCATCTAATTACGAGTACGAGTTGAAATTTTAACGAGGGAATTGACTACAGAAAAACCAAGAATTACATAATGAACAGCATGGCATTCCCACGAACGTGCAGGACCGGAACACTCTAAGTTTTTCAGTTAGTTTTGTAATATAACATTACAGAAAATTTTCTTTCTGCCTTATCATTATCTCTTATATGGAATCCTTAGTAAGTTTGAGTAAGTGTTCTGTAATTTATTAAAACAATGGTTAATAATAACAATTTACACATTTATTGAATGAAATAACGCATGACGCCCGTTTCGGTAAAATTTCACCTTCTTGAGATGCTAAAGGCAAACTAACTATGTTTCTCCGTTATATCGAAAACAAGAAATAGAGAGATAACGAATTATATAGAAAGGGTAAATAGAAGGATGGTTACAAATAATTAGTAGAATAGGAAAAACTAATTCTGAACTGCTAGTCAGGTAGTTCGGTAATTTTGAAAAGATTGAGGAGGGGGCTTGTAGTATGCCTTCTCAATCTTTTCAAAATTACCAAACTACCTGACTAGCAGTTCAGAATTGGTTTTTCCTACTCTAATAATTATTTGTAACCATCCTACTATTTACCCTTTCTACACAATTTGTCTTCTATTTATTTCTTGTTTTAGATATAAGGAAGAAACATAGTCAGTTTGCCTTTAGCATCTGAAGAAGGTGAAGTCTTACCGAAATGTGTGTCATGCGTTATTTCATTTAATAAATGTTTAAATTGTTATTAACCATTATTTTAATATGATTATTAATTTACACCATGTATCGGCCCAATCAATCCAAAAGTTCTGTAATTTAAAAAAATGATAAATATCAATCACTTCACCGAAGAGTATTCAGAAATATTCAAATAAAGATTAAATATACTAGAGGTTAAAAAAACTAAAAGACAAGCTTTAACAACAATATTTTTTTTGAAAGTATTATTTGTTTCATTATTTTTCAGTCTCGAAACGGCATCAACAGTAATCGTAACCGGTCACTGAATTTATAGTCATAGCATGTGTAACAATAGACCTTCAATTTCTCAGTTCATAATTGAGTATTCACCGAGGTAGGAGTAAAAAATATAGTTTTTTGCTCTGAGTAGGGGACTTCTGTGACATTGAACTAACTCCTACTAATACATGTTCACGCCAATTCAGATGAAAATTCATTGAAACATCTGAGAAAATAGCTATTTCCATTACTAGGGTGGAAATTGCCACTTTTCCTCCCGTATGATGTAAAACGGAAGGCAGTAAAAATCCAAGGGAAGAAAAGGCATTTTACTACCGTGTTATGCATAAATTTTTTCATTCTTCCCTAAATTTAATAAATGAAGCTAGCATGTTTGCACTCAAATGTAAAACAGTTTATGTTTACTGTCACTGTCAGTAAGCCACGGCATCCTAGGATAGTTTTATTCTTGAGTCAAAAATGTATCTAAGTTATATTTCCCTAGGGAGGGAAATATAACTTTCCTTTCTGGTGTGAGGAAGGTAAGTGAACATTTTTTCTACGACCTACTCGGTAAGTACTCTATTATGAAATTGATTCAAGCGAAGAAAGTATAACTTACTTCCCTAGGGAGGTAAGTAAAATACTCTGTGTACAGGTATGATAGATTTAAATACTAGTGTCCATTGACAAGACTGACCGATTTTCAAAACATATTGGTGACACTGTCATTCAGATTCCTTAAATTACCTATATATTTTTAAAACATTTTTCTTTATTTGGGAGTAACGGAGTAGAAACACAACTTGGGAGGCAAGTGTTGTTCTTGACTCGGACTATTTTGCCTGTCCTCACTTGGGCTTGGGCGTAAATTACGTCCTTATTTCAGATCAGAAAAGTGTTCACTGTAACTTCTGTGAAAACAATCTTTCCTTTTGATTGATTTGTTGAAATGATCGTTTTCAGCAAGATAACTGTGAATTAAACTTTCCCTGACAAAATCGTGTTCCAATTCATCAAAGTCAAAGTCTCTGCCTTGATATTGCCAAAATTTTCTGAATAACGTTATAACCTTTTCGGAAATTCTCTGCTGAGGCAGTCATTTTATTGGCACTTTCTCTGATATATTCCATGAGTATTGAACGACTTTTCCACCAAGTCATGTCCTTCATTGTAACTGAAGATAAAATTATTTGTTGAATGGAATTAAACTTGATATGCATACAAATAATAGGCATTAATATATAGGTGATACACCTGTGTTTGTTGAAAGAGTATTTGAAGAAACTTTATTAGTCACAATGTGGATTGATTGGTAAGTGAAACATTTTGCTGTTCATTTGAAATGTTTCAATGTGGTGGACTACGTAATTAACTCATTCAAGTGGTCAGTGTTTTTATGAGCAACTCCTTGGAACTGCGCAAGCATTTCTGATGGTCGATCAATCCATAGATTTGCGATTCTGTTCAGAAATGATTTCTGATAGATTAGTGATTCGGATGTTGAGATGGTCACAGCAAATCGGTGTGCATTATTTGGATACCTTGTGTGATTAGTGAATTGTGCTTCAAGTCAAGTGCACAAGTCGTCTATTAGCATCACTGCTTTCATTCAAATTGAGTCAAGTTAGTGCTGTGATAGCGTAGGTACATAGCTCCAGGCATGAGAGCAAAATTCTAATGAAACAGCAAGAGTTCTCCTAGTGTAAACATATTTTTAGCACGAAATAGATTAAAAAATTACTGTACAGTTGACTTGGCAAAGAATCAGTCATCTGTACCATACTTATTATCATGACATTATTCGTGATATTTATGATCCCTAGATATTCTGAAACTTCTATTTTGGGGGCATATTCACTTAAAATCATGGCAAATAGTTAGTTTTTAATTACAAATTGGCTAGACTCGCCAGACTCGAGTAAGAGAAGAAAAACCTTCCACTCAAGCTCACTTCAACTACGGTGTATAATTGTTCTCAAGAATTGCTAATATTATATCATGGCCTTTATTTCATTTATTTATTATCAAATTTTCGGGAATGTGAACTTTAATTGTTATGACTTTTGAGTTATGGAACTAGATTTCAAGATGAAATTGGAATTGTCAGAAATTCTCAGAGAGGTTGAAAAATTTCGAATTTTAAATCAATAAAGCTCGGTTTTATTTTCAGGAATATCCTGATAAGCTATAATTTGTCATTTATATATTACCTATGAGTTGAGAAGATAATACCTGTTATAAACTAAACCAAATACCTAGTGAGTTTTTGTTTTCAACACGAAATTTTTAATCGATCAATAAGTTCATATTTATAATAAATATGAGCATATTTATCGCTTTGAGAGCTTTTAATTTTATGCAGTGAATACTACTCACCAAAATTTATATCAGATTGTCGACTGGTCGATTATGTGTGACATTTGGAAATATTTCATTTTATTCAAGCTATTCTCGAGTGATTATTAGCAAAACAAGTGTTTGATTTCAATGAATAATTTATTTGATCTATTATATGGAGAGGCGTTTCACCACAAGAAGTCTTCATCAGATAGTACTGACTACTGAAATCTAGGTATCTCTATTCACATAAATATTAGTACCTAACAGGAACGATTACAAATAGTAGGACGATAGGAAGGCAGTCCTTCTACATCAGATCTTGGATACATTCAGCAAGGGATATTGATTTAATTCTACTCATTCATTCAATAATTATCAGAATATTTTTACCACTCAATTTCTTGGGCATCCCAAAAGTTGAATTTTAATCCTCTACTCTCTCCATGTGAAATATAGAAATCCGAATTCGAATCTTTTTGTTTTCTCTAAACCACGTTATATTCTTTGATTCTTCTTCTGAAGTTTGTATGTGTTCTACCGATCTACAATTTGTTATAATCAACAGATCATTCGAGAACACTTTATTTTGGAAAGTTACCCATATTTGACTTGTTGTTCTTTATTTATTGAACTCAAGAGTTGTAGAGTTGTACATAGCGTAATATTGATGTTATAGCGTGAAAAAATTTTTGACAGATTTTAAGAAGTTAAAATATTAAAGTTCCATAGTCAACAGCTTCTGGAAAAAAAAGAACCTGTTAATTGTGGATGACATGCATTATAGGTAGCAACGCTTTTTATAATATTTAATTCTTTATTGAAGCTTGCCCGTGACATAGGAATATTGAGAAGTCGATGGAAATAGTTGAAGACATTAAGTACTTAGGCACAAATATAGATAACTTAATGTTTGTGCCGATACTTGATGAAAATCCATTATAATATTGTAAATGAAACTTCACAGTTTTCGATTTTCACTATATTTTGTTAACATGAGAATTGTTTCGCCAAACATAGTAGCTTTTTCAGATGTTTATTACATACTAACTTTCACAACAAGAATATTTATAGATGAAGGAAGGTAATATACATTAAGAATGGGAAAAACCTAAAGGTAATCTCTTAGCATGTAGATGGTACAAACTGTTAATGAAATGGGAAAAACACACGGCTGGACCGATTTCACTAATTCTTTTTTTGTTGTGTTTTCTATTGTTAGAAGAAGGTTCTTGTGTGAGAAAAAATCAAGAAAATAGCGCGAGAAATTAGAAAATCTCTATATATAAAAATGAATCCTTATTTCTCTTGATCCCGCCATCACGCTTGAACGGCTGGACCGATTTCACTAATTATTTTTTTGTTGTGTTTTTTATTGTGGGAAGAAGGTTTTTATGGAAGAAAAAATTCATAAATTACGCGGGAAATTAGAAAATCTCTATATATAAAAATGAATTCTTATTTCCCTTGGTCCCGCCATCACGCTTGAACGGCTGGACCGATTTCACTAATTCTTTTTTTGTTGTGTTTTTTATTGACAGAAGAAGGTTCTTATGAAAATTGAGAAAATTGCGCGGAAAATTAGAAAATTTGAGAATACTTAACCACCATATAAAGTTATTTTTAATCTATGTCATTTTTATTTTGTCATGATCCAGAATAGAAAAATTGATAAAACTCTCAATTGTTTACCCATTTACGATCAACCCCTATTTTTGCATATTTTCATTTTTTGAAATTTCATCCACAGATCCGCAATAGGGCTGCAAGATGGCAATCGAAAATAACAATAGTCGGTTTGAGAATAGGTCGTAATATATTTTTCATACTCCCAATGATTAACATTTTTGGCGGGTGAGATAGATTGATAGATAGTTAGATAGATGAATAGAAAGATAAATAGATAGGTAAATAAACATCGGCAGATAGATGAATAGATAGAAAGATAGATATATAAAAATAATTTATATGGCAGAACGTTTGCCCGGTCAGATAAATTGATAGATAGATATGCAGATAGATAGACAGATAGATAGATAGATAGATAGATAGATAGAATGAAAGATAGATAGTTAGACAGAAAGATAGATAACTATCTAGATAGATAGATGAATAGATAAAAATAATTTATATGGCAGAACAACATTTGCCGGATCAGCTAGT
>JARQZK010002907.1:0-195000 GCA_030704885.1 Cynegetis impunctata
CCCAATCGCGTGGGCGTTATTCGAACGCGTCGGATAAATAACGAGTGTCGAACGATTTGTTCCAAAAAAATGCTTGTATTTTCAGATAGTCGAAAAAAAAGAAGTAGGCGTTAGCGTAATGCCATACTTCTCGGGTGTGACTTACAGCCCGCCATACCGACGCGAATACATTAATTTAAACAAAACAATTCAACCATTTGTACCATGCTAATTTTGGCATAGCTAATCATCGTCGAGTAGCCATTCACAAAATCACCTTGCCATACTTTTCCGACAGTTCCCAATGGCCGCCATACCACTGCAAAGGAGTAATTTTTTTTTTTTGCGCCAAATGATTTGTTCATTTGAATTTTTGGAAAGTATTTGACAAAATGTGACCTTTATTATTTTTCCCATACTTCTAGTAGGGGGAAAAGTGCTGCCATACTTGAAATAGTTATTTATTTGACACGTTTTAAAAATACGAATGTAAAATCATTTTTTACATCATGGCATCATTGTATTCTCTTCGTTTGGATTCGTTTCGACTATCTGAAAATACAAGCATTTTTGTGGACAAATCGTTCGACACTCGTTATTTATCTGACGCGTTCGATTAACGCTCACGCGATTAGGCCGCTGGTACCAGCGCTATGACCATCATTTTCCTTTTTGCCTTTACGTAATTAGACCCCTGAAGAACCGCCATACTGGTACAAATGACCTAATATTTTGTGTCACCATCTCCCGGTCTATACTGTTTGTAAGATTCAACTGCTTTTTATTACCTTAGCAGTTTTTGTTCATCTTTTGAGTACTTTCAAATTGACCTACGGGTTGAGAATTTATATTTAAAAAGAACAAAAATTATGGCAAAGTGCGGCTTTAGTGATAAAGCTCTGCTGCTTACTCTTTTTTTGTGTGTTAAAAACTGTCTTCATAGGCACAACAAAGAATGAGGTATTCAAAATTTGTATTTGGAAATATCAAATCGAAAAATATTAATTAGCCTGTTTCCGGCTAATTAATATTTTTTGATGGAAAAAGATATCTAAAAAAATACTAGTTACTTCATCCCGATTTTGATCAGTTGTCACAAAATAAGTATTTTTTTTATTGCAGTGTGCATATTGATTGCTTCAATATTCGTGAAAAATAAAAGTTCTAAGGGGCTTCGGTAGCACAGCGGTGAAATTTATCGTTTGTATACCGAGGACGTGAGTTCGAGTCCCATCTTGCACTTGGGTGTATGAATCCCATGAGATTTCGTGGTGCAAAAGTTTACAAATGTGATGCAATAGATCCAAGCCCATAGGCCGTTTAGAGCTGGCATTAAACTGTTGTATATAATAAGATAATAAAAAAAATTTCTTACGAATTTGTTGAAAAAACTCAAATAATATATACTATCCCTTACAGTGAATAAAAATTTCCTTTTCCGTCGACCTCTAAATAGAAGCTTACTTTAACGTACACGAAATTGATCATTAATGACCCATTTTAATGTGCAATTTCTCCTATTTTAATGTATGATTGTCATGGGCAACCAAACACAGAAGTATTCAGCGCGGAATAGCTGAATTATTCTGTGTCTGTACTGTTATTCCACAGAGAAAAGGAATTCATAATTCAAATCGAAAAATTTAACTATATACAAAATAAAGTAGAAACTGCGGAAAAAATTTTATGCAATAATCGTTCGAAAGTAAATAACACTTCAGCTTCCACCAGTACCACATATTCCTTAGCGGATATTGTAGGTAATGTTAACTATTCAGAATGTCACATGTCTAATATTCCATCTATGAATTTCTCAAATTGTTCCATCGGGAGCATAAATATAAATATATTGAAATGAACATAGAAATTTATATTGTGTCAAGTGTATCTGTCATGCAAAATAAAAATTTATTTCAATCAAGAATTTATACTCAATTCATGATGAGGTCGACGGAAAAATCTTGTAATAAACTCGTTTATTAATGTAGCGATTAATGGTCTCAAACTATTAACGCGTTAATAGTTAAATATCTCAACCATTAATCGCTGTCATTAATAAACTTGTTTATTAAATAACTATTTGAGGATTTTTCGTGTCACTTTATTCTGTGATCTATGAAATATTGAATATTTGAATAAATTATTAATCAGAATGCCTTCCAATATAATGGATTGAATTTTGTATCTTAAATTCACACGATATATCAAAAAATTATCAATCTACTCGTAATACATAAATACTTAATTACGTGGGTATTGAAGCATACAAAGCTTGAATATTATATAAAAATCCAAATTCTGTAGAGAAAGAATGCCATATAAACTTAATTACTTCAATGCATTCGGTTCACATATCGAAGAAAATCGAAAATTATATTCAACTCCCACTGTTTACTTCAGCATCTCTAAGCTGATTCGTGTAATAAATGCGTAAATAACTCACCTATCTCAATATTTGTGTTGCGTGATGAGGATTTGAGTCTATTTTTTATTTTATGGGAGTAAGCCTCTAGAGTAACAGCATTTTCCCTTCACTGGAGCACAAACGTCCGTGTAAACACATTTTAGGTAGGTATTACTTCTGCCGTCAGCCTATGTAATCTAATATACGTAATCGTAGGAAAGTAAATTCTTTCATCTTGCTCCCACTGAGGATGATGTCAGCCGAAACCAATTTCATCAGGAATCATCTTTATTAAGAAAGAAACTCTATGTCAAAATTGTAGTCTCAGTAGATAAAAATTAACTGAGTATTACATTTATACTTTTTTATCTTGCTGTTCATCCAATAATATTTTCAGTGAACATGATTCGGAATTCGGGAAAACAATTGAGATTATGGTAATGAAGCAGCCAACAGAGTTCTCAAATATACGATGGGACATAATAACATTATCTAGAAAGACGTATTCGGATTCGTCCTGATCGCATTTACTTCGAAGATCTATACCGCATTCATATAGCTTCATTTGAATTACGATTATATTTATTTTAAACTTATTTTCCAATAAAAGAATGAATAAAATTTCATTAGTGTATAAAAATGTCATGAGAGCCTTCGCATTACTCTGTGAAATTCCTAAAATGGAATGATGAACCACCAACATTTTTAGGGATATTGTTGGGATCAATTACTACCTTTTCACTTTTAGACTAAGATATAATTTTTGAATATTCCAAAATCCCACCTTTAAAAGTTTTTTACTAATGCCTGTACAAGGACCATTCTTTTAAATGAATATTCTCTAATGTATGTTTTTTCAAATGATTATTAATTTTCGTCACAACTCAAATTTTTCCACAAAATTTGTGATTTTGTGAAAATAAATAAAATTCAAAATTCAGTGTTGAAAAAAGTAACAACAATTGGGAGCTTCACTCGCTTTTAAAAACTTTTCTACTTAGTAACATTTCTAACGGTATGCTACACATTGATAAAAAAAATTGCTGCTTTAAATTGCGAATAATTTATATTGATGTATACAATTGATGTAAGGTGAAATTTGTCACTCAGTTTTCCGTAATTGGATTATGTTTATTGCATATTATGTCTCACTATATACGAAATAGGGCAGTCAATGCCATTAAAATATTTTCAAATAAATTCTTATTTTTTTTCTGCTAGACAGCTTGATATAAGATCGTTCATTTTGTCGTTATCCTTATGTTCTGTGTGTTGTTCGTATTAAATGTTGGGGATTGATTACATTCAAATAATATTTTGTATTAAATTTCATTGTTAGCAAGCTAGTTATGATTGCTCAATTATTGACTACATTATTAATAATTTAATACTTACAAATCTTGTTTTGATGTGTGAGTATTTCATTTATAATACAATTTTAGTTGAGTCATAAGAGATCACTTGTTATTACTGAATATTGTCAATGTGAATTCTCGTGTTAGTCTCAATTATTGTCTTACTTTGTTGTACTACAAAATATCTACCTTAAATATTGTTAATCTCAGTTTTTTCAAGTTTTTATATAGAGTTCTTGTAGGTTTGGATATTTCACATGTGCAGACAAACTACTATTGAATTTGTCAATCCTTGTTTGTTAAATAAGCGTCAATTGTTCTTTATTTTTCTTGTTTTTTACTCTTATTTTCGATGTTTACCTTGTTTTATCTTTTTTTTGATCAGCCTTGGTCTGATGCTGAAGTGCTAGGCACTTCGAAAGCGGTAACCATTAATAAAGGAATTGTGAGCTGATTTAAGACCTTCATTTCACTAGTTTTCATATATACCGGATGTAAATGAGTAATGGGCCACCCCTATAACTTTTTAATGGTTCCTTCGATTTTATTGAAATTTGGGTGGTTTATCTCAGACATAATTTTGAGTTTTTTCACATACAGAATCAATATGGCTGACTTCCGGTTTCACAGAAAACGATATAAAAATTAAAAATTCAAATGGAACACCCTGTATATTTTTACATTTTTTAATTCTGAGGCTTCAAATACATACATTCCATCTGTCAAATTTTTTTTCATATTTCGTAATCTGGGTCGGTCTCAGGAGCTAAGGGAACTAATGAGAATAAGATTTTTAATAATTACTTCGTTATTTAGGAATTGAGAAAACTGATGTGTTATTCATACTAAAGGAATTTGAAGGAACTTTTTGATATACCGGGTGGCCCATGTATGTTCCTATTTAAGAAACTGAGTTTTGGTTCGAAAAAGAATTTAATCGTTAACAAACTCCACGAAGATGAAGTTTTTGAAAAATTATTACTTTGGGCGATATTTTAAATCAATTATCTATGATTAAGACGACGTCGCAGCCATCTACGATAAAAAAAACAAAATGAAAAACAAAATTGAAACGGCGCTAGAATTGACATTTGACAGATGGAATGTATGTATTTGAAGCCTTAGAATTAAAATATGTGAAAATATATAGGGTGTTCCATTTATATTTTTAATTTTTATATCGTTTTCTGTGAAACCGGAAGTCAGCCATACTGATTTTGTATGTGAAAAAATTCAAATTTATGTCTGAGATAAACCACCCAAATTTCAATAAAATCCAAGAATCCATTAAAAAGTTATAGGGGTGGCCCATCACTCATTTACACCCGGTATATATGTATATATATATATATATATATATATATATATATATATATATATATATATATATATATATATATATATATATATGTATGTATGTATATATGTACCAATTCATTTAGCAATATTAGACGATTGTTTGGTATAAACGAATCAATTTGGATTTCGTTAATATTTGCTAAACTCTCATAAATTATGAATTCATAATATGATTATAGAACTATGTACTACAACGCGATCATCCAGATCTATCTTAACACAAACCTTCACTAAAAACTTCGATAGACTCGTACATCCATTGTAAATGAAATTATAGAGTGCTATTTCAGTCGTTATTTGGAGACCATCTTGATTATTCGATCATAGTTATGAATATATATATATATATATATATATATATATATATATATATATATATATATATATATATATATATATATATATATATATATATATATATATATATATATCAGTGGCGTAGATAGGGGGGGGGATCAAGGGGATCAATCCCCCACCATGAGGCTACGAAAATTATAATAGAATTGAATAAAAGTCTTCGTATCTACGTATTTAAGTATACATGAAATTTACTAAGCACTAGCACCTCTTTTGGTATTATGTAAATGCGATTATATGAAAATCATCTAGATATGTTTTTGTGACGACTGTGCAATTGTGTGTGCAATATCTACTTATAATTTCAACATTATAATTAATCAAGAAATTGAATCAATTTTCTAATTTTGGGTGAAGCAACTAGTAGTTTTGAGCATATTCTATTCAATGTTCAATTAGTAAGTTTAATCGGTCACTTTGAGCAGAAACACATGTTTAAAAAAGGTCAAATGGGTCTAATAGAAAATTTTTATTTCGAAAGGAAGAAGTCAACCAAAATCATCTCGCACTTCTTCTCTTTATAAATTGTATACTGTACTTACTATTAAACAAAACTGCTCGAGCTTTTGTTTAATGGTGTAGTGTTATATCTAAAACACGAGCGGTTTTGTTTAACAGTAATGGTAGTTACAGTGGCGTAGATAGCTTTTTGCGATGGGGGGGATATGACTTAGTGCAAAATTTCATAGGTTATTCATCTAAAGTTCTATTTTTGTTGATAAAAATAATCTTTCATTTAGGTAGTACAAAATGAACAGCATTGTTAAATAAAATTTCAAAAAATTCAAATTATTTGAATTGGAAAAAATTTATTAAAAATCAGTGAATAATTGAATTATATTTAATTGGATATATATATATATATATATATATATATATATATATATATATATATATATATATATATATATATATATATATATATATATATATATATATCATTGAAAATATTCTTGGGAAAATCAGAGCAGAAAATCTAGTTTTCGGCGTTTTTGTCACGATGAATTGCCAGAGCAGCCATACCTTTCCATAAAAAAAAATTGGACAAACATGAGTTTTTAATTTGCAATAAATTTCATATATTCAGAAGGGTCATTACAAGTCCATTTCTTTTATCTTGCTCCTTTGAATCATTTTTATTGGCATCAAACGTCGATACCGGCAGCGTAGCTAATATTCTGAGCATTATCATATTCGAAAAAAAAAATTCAATCACCCAGCTCTCTCATTGAATTTTTAGGCTTGACATCGCCTTTACGATTTAAATATTTCTTCCACACTTTCAACTAACGAGGAAAACAGGTGTGGCAGTAAAAAATTTTTGATAAAGCTCGTCAGTTTTGATGAATTTATCAGCAGCTTTGTCAATTTCGTATAAATCATGCTTGAAAAACACCGAAAATCTTTCTAATATATTCAGTCTATCAACTTTTTTGTTCAACTTTTTTCAGCAGTCTCGGAAAAATATGAGCAGGGTGTCACTCAATTTGGAGTGGCAAGTAGATATTTTTTGAGAAAAATAAAAATTCACTCGCGAAAATTCTGAAAGTTATGAACAATATCCTGAAAAAGAAGGGTTTGGTTTTTTGCCAATATGTCAAAAATTGATTGAGATTTTTGAAATCTGGAGAAAGATTCGAAAAGAAGAGGAAATTTCCCAAAATAACTTACTTCCGGAACTGTAGGATCAATATTTTCACAGAGAGGTAAAAATACGGCCGAAAACGGGTTATTTGGTTTGGGCAAGTCATGAGCATTGAGGACACTTCAACAATAAACATTATTCAACCATAATAAATGTGATAATTAAGGAATGAAAAAATTCAGACAGTCACTAAATCGGTGAATGAGCAGTAATCTGGCGATAATAGCGATTTTTAAAAAAGTTATGCAATAGTTAATTAGCAATTTTTTATTAGGTACTTGAACATGAAAATTGTGAGTGTGATAACTGTTCACTATAGATCTGAGACTTTTTTCATTCTTGGAGCTATTATTATCAGGCTTCAGAGTAAATCCCCGTTAAAAAAATGAAAAAATTTCGATTTTTCAGTTGTTTATTAACAATTTACGTAGTTTTGCAACATCAAAATGAAATTATTTTTGTAATTTTAATGATCGTTTTTATTATCGGAAGCTACAAGGAAATGGTTTTTCTCAGTATTCATCTCTTATTGTTTGAAAAATTGTTATAAACGAATGCGTTGTTTATAAGAGAAACAAGAAAAAAAAGTTATAATTAATTAAAGTGTCCTATTTTACAACTAAGTGAATTGTTAGTGAAAAACTAAAAAATTGAATTTTTAAATTTTTTTTAACGGGGATCTATTCTGCAGTCTCCTGAAACTAGCTTCAAGAAAGGATAAAAATATCAGATCTATAGTTTAACAGTTATCACACTTGCAATTTTCTTGTTCAAGCAGCAAAAAACTAAGCATAACTAATTGAAAAATCGCGATAAAAATGTTATGTGGCTGGATTATTGGTCATTTTCCTATCCAGTAAGAACCTAAAATTGTTCATTCTTTCATTTAATCTTCAATATACTTAGTCAAATAATGTTTATTGTTAAAGTGTCTCAAATGGGCGTTAATTTCGCAAGCCAGATTACCCGTTTTCGGCCGTATATGTACCCCTCTCAGGAAATTATAAATATTAATCCTACAGTTCCGGAGACTTTCTTTTAGAAAATATCCTCCTCTTTTTGTATAATTATTTAGATATCAAAAATATCAATTAGTTTATGAGATAATTTTTTCTTTCAGTAAATTGATTATAAATTGTTAAAGTGTCCCAAATGGGCGTTAATTTCGAAAGCCAGATTACATGTTTTCGGCCGTGATGTACTCCTCTCAGAAAATTATATATATTAATCCTACAGTTCCGGAGACTTTCTTTTACAAAATATCCTCCTCTTTTTGTATCTTTATTTAGATATCAAAAATATCAATTAGTTTATGACATAATTTTTTCTTTCAGTAAATTGATTATAACTTTTACAATTTTCTCAAACGGAACTTTGATTTTCAAAAAATATCTACATGCTCTTCCGAATCGATTGACACCTTGTTCATATTCTTCCGAGACTTATGAAAAAAGTTGAACAAAAAAAACACTTGTTGACTAGACTAATTCTCATGATTAGTAAATCTTTCTCCAAGATCCATGAAGTATAAGTCCAGAAATGGATTGAACGCCATCACAAGAAAACTTTCACAAAACTCCACAATTTTTATTAACTTCGAAATATTATGGAGTAATTAAATTGACAATCAAAGTCAAGAGTTAGTCATATTTTGATACCTACTCTACCTCAACAAATATTCGAAGTATTAAATATTCATTGAATATCTTTTATCTCGGTCCTCGATTGTAAACAGGAATTTAATCTGTCACTAAGACCAAAAAACGTACGTGAAATGAAAAATTTTATTTACGAAGGAAGAAGTCAACAAAAACCTCCTCGCAATTTTTCTCTCTCTAAATTTTATACTACCTATACTATTGAACGAAACTGCTCGTGCTTTAGATACAATTCTATGCTATTAAACAAAAGCTCGAGCAGTTTTGTTTAATAATAAGTTCAGTATACAATTTAGAAAGACAAGAAGAACGAGGAGATTTTGGTTGACTTCTTCCTTTCGAAATAAAAATGTTCCATTAGAGCCATTTGAACTTTTTAAACACGTTTTTTGCCCATAAAGACCGATTAAGCTACTAATTAAACATTGAATAAAATATGCTCAAAACTACAAGCTACTTTACCCAAAATTAGAAAAAGATTTAATTTCTAGATTTACGTTAAAATTATGAGTAGATATTTACTTGACATGTGCTTAATCTGTCCATAATTATAGCGTGGCTCCTGATTCGTCGGCCTGTTCGAAGCGCGGAAATTATACAATACTCAATTGCACAGCCGTCACGAAAACATATCTAGATAATTTTTATATGATTGCACATACATAATATCAAAAGTGGTGCTACTGCTTAGTAAATTTCATGTATACCTAATTAAATACGTAGATACGAAAACTTTTAGTCAATTCTACTATAATTTTTGTAGGCTCATGGGGGGGGATTGATCCCCTTGATCCCCCCCCTATCTACGCCACTGTGGTAGTATATATATTTTCGATCAATATTCAATATTTCGAATATTTTTTGAGGTACAGTAGGTATCAAAATATGAGTAACTTTTGGCTTTGACAATTTAATTACTCCATAACATTTTGAAGTAAATAAAAATTTTCTGTGATAGCGTAAGTGCTTTTTTTGTTCAATTTTGTTCATGAATCTCAGAAAAATATGAATTAGGTGTCATTCGATTCGAAAGAGCATGAAGATATTTTTTGAAAAAATTTAAGTTCCGTTCTTGGAAATGTTAAAAGTTATAATCAATTTACTGAAAGAAAAAATTATCTCAAAAACTAATTGATATTTTTGATATCTAAATACATATACAAAAAGAAAAAAATTTCTAAAAGAAAGTCTCCCGGAACTGTAGGATTAATATTTATAGTTTTCTCAGAGTAAAAATACGGCCGACAACGGGTAGTCTGGCTTGCGAAAGTAGCGCCCATTTGGGACACTTTAACAATAAACATTGTTCAACTATATAAAATATTAAATTGAGAAATGAAAAATTTCAGGTTCTTACTGGATAGGTAAATGACCATAATCCTGTGACAAAACATTTTTATCGCGATTTTTCAATTGGTTATGCAATAGTCTTTTGCTGCTTGAACAAGAACATTGATAGTGTAATAACTGTTAAACTATAGATCTGATACTTTTTTCCTTTCTTCGAGCTAGTTTCAAAAAAAAGCAGAATAGATTCCTGTTAAAAAAAATTCAATTTTTCAGTTTTTTGTTAACAATTTACGCACTTTAATTAATCATAACTTTCTTTCCTTGATTCTCTTATAAACAACGCATTTATTATAACAATTTTTTGAACAATAGGAGATGAATATTAAAAAAACCATTTCCATGTAGCTTCCGATAATAAAAAACGGATCATTAAAATTATAAAAAAAAATTAATTTTGATTTTGCAAAACTATACCTACGTGAATTGTCAATAAACAATTGAGCAATTTTTTCAATGGGGATTTACTCTGTAGCCTTATAATAATAGCTCTAAGAATGAAAAATAATTTCAGATCCATAGTGAACAGTTATCACACTTACAATTTTCATGTTCAAGTACCAAAAACTTGTTAATTAACTATTGCATAACTAATTCAAAAATCGCTATTATCGCTGGATTATTGCTTATTCACCCCGATTTAGTAACTGTCTGAATTTTTCATTTCTTAATTTTCATATTTAATATGGAAAAATAATTGTTGAAGTGTCCTGAATGGGCGTGACTTGCCCAAACCAAATTACCCGTTTTCGGCAATATTTTTACCTATCTGAGAAAATTATGAATATCGATCCTGCAGTTCCAATAGTTGGGTCTTTTTTTTGGGAAATTTCCTCTTCTTTTCGAATCTTTCTTCAGATTGCAAGAATCTCAATTAATTTTTGACATATTGGCAAAGAACCAAACCCCCATTTTTTCAGTATATTGTTTACTTTCACAATTTTCGCGAGCGAATTTTTATTTTTTTTCAAAAAACGTCTATATGCTATTCCGAATCGAGTGACACCTTGCTCATATTTTTTCGAGACTGCTGAAAAAAGTTGAACAAAAGGAGTTTTTGACTAGACTAAATATATTAGAAAGATTTTCGATGTTTTTCAAGCATGATTTATACGAAATTGATAAAGCAGTTGATAAATTCATCAAAACTGATGAGTTTTATCAAAAATTTCTTACTGCCACAACCTGCTGTTCTCGTAACTTGAAAGTGTGGAAGAAATATTTAATTCGTAAAGGCGATGTTAAGCCTAAAAATTCAATAATAGAGCTTGATGATTGACTAGAAATTTTTTTTTCGAATATCAATATGTTGTTCAGAATATTAGCTATGCTGCCGGTATCGACGTTTGAAGCGAATAGAAACGATTCAAAGGAGCACGATAAAAGAAGTGGACTTGTAATGACCCTTATGAATATATAAAATTCATTGCAAATTAAAAACTGATGTTTGTCTAATTTTTTGTTTTTGAAAGGTTTGGCTGCTCTGGCAATTCATCGTGACATTGGAATCACAGCTGACGAAGTCATGAATGTCGAAAAACGCCGAAAACTAGATTTTCTTCTCTAATTTTCCCAAGAATATGTTCAATGATTTATATATCCAATTTAATATAATTCAATTTTTCACTAATTCTTGATGAATTTTTCTAATTCAAATAATTTGAATTTTTTGCAGTTTAATCCAATTTTTCTGCTTATTTTGTACTATCTACATGAAAAATTATTTTTATCAACAAGAATAGAACTTAAGAAGAAAAACTTATGAAATTTTGCACTAAGTCATATCCCCCCCCATCGCAAAAAGCTATCTACGCCACTGATATATATATATATATATATATATATATATATATATATATATATATATATATATATATATATATACATATTTATATATTGTATATATATATATATATATATATATATATATATATATATATATATATATATATATATATATATATATACAAGAGATTATTGAAAGATTATCATGAATAAATACAATAATTATGCTTATTCTCACGGGCAAACAGCAGTGGCGTAGATAGCTTTCTGCCGTGGGGGGGATATGACTTAGTATGAAGTTTTCCACTGAAGTTCTATTTTTGTTGATAAAAAATCTTTCATGTAGTACAAAATAAGTAGAAAAATTGAATTGAATAGTAAAGTTGAAATGAATTGAATTGAAAAAAATTAATTGAAAATTAGTAAAAAATTATATCAAAAAATTAATTATATTAAAAAATTATATCAAAAAAAAATTATTATATTAAAAAATTATATCAAAAAAAAAATAAGCGTAAAGCTGAATTTTTTTCCATTGATAAACCACTACCAGAGGATCATTTTCACAAAAATCCCCTTGGAGCTTCATCCTTACCCCCTCTTAAAGAATGAAAATGTCAATATCTGCGGAAAGCCCTAAATCTACGATACTAATAATCGGATCAAGTTGAATGCTTTTTCGTTGTGTTTGTTATAACATAAGCTACAATAAAATTGTCCTCTTAATTTTTACGTTAAACCTAATAGTTTTTTCATAAATGAATGTGAATGCGCGACAAAATCATTTTTTAAATTCTAGCACTTTATATTAAATGAAAATGGTGAATCATTCAATTGTGAATTTATTGGTGTGAAGGTTTCCTTATTCCCGCGCCGGCTGGCACAGTAGAGGGGAGGATGCACCAATTTTTAGCTGCGATTACGGGGGGCTGACTATTTCGTTGATCAGTCGTAGTGTATTAAAATATACGAAATATGAAGTCATATATTGCTTATGCTAATTTTGGTTCAGAGGCAAGTAATTCCCTAATCATTTTATTTCCATCATCCATCACATATGGATCTGCCGTGACTAATTATGGCAAAATCGGCAGCTGTTAATAACGAGGATCTAATCTATATTCTTTGGAAGAAATCGGCGAGTTTGAACATGACAACCCATTACAATTCTCACACATTGCAGAACAAACTATGTTAACTTTCCTGCACCCACAATATCTTCCACATCCTTGTTTGCAAGCACAAGATAGTTGATGCAAAATATCATCTGGGGCAAATGGTTTTGATGATGTAACTCGTTTCAGTGGTTTTTTCAACCTTCCATTGTTTTCTAGACTTTCCATTTTCCATCCCCACTCTGTTTCGGGAAGTTTATTCTGTAACCAACTCCGTACTTGTAAAAAAACTCTAAGTAAATGTTGATGGCACGCTTCAGAGGTTGGTGGCAGTTTTGCCAGGTCGACGTGACATCTTAGTGTACTCTTCTTTATCAAAGTTGTAAATCTGTTATATCGGGCATTGTTCAAAGTTGAATATTTTTTCAAACCACATGAATCCAGTATAAATTTCTCTTCTGCAGCCATCAATACGTCATACCTCTTCATATATGTGAATAACTCAGTCAAGTCTTAAGTGTCAGGTGACTCAATCCATTATATTGCTTTTAATTTACCTATGCCAAAAAAAATAAGAGGTGGTATCACAACCTGTTAGTGCATGTGCAAATAGTAGAACTTTTCGTGAACTCTGGTGCTAGTTAATCGAAGCTTCCATCTTGTAAATGGTTGTTGATTATTTAGAACCCCCTTTCACTTTCAGAAAATTTATATTTTTCTGTTTAGGAGCCAGCGCAATTGACAATGTTATTAGATCTGTATCTGAGCCCACAACTACAACAATATAAGTAGTGTTAATTCGGTTTATAGCTGTCATGCAATATCTACAGTGGCATATTTGTCTTCTGTTATTACCCTCGGACTATGAGTTTAAAATTCTGACACCAGAGCAAGCAGCAAGTTCTCTTCACTATTCTTATTCCCCAAAAAGTCCTTTTTTGCTGTAACACAAACAGCGTTTCTCCCGAACGCGATAGAGCAAGATGAATGGCTTGATTCCCTTCAGTTCAGCCCTTCATTCTTGGTAGTAGGCTCTTCTGCATATCTGTCAAAATCAATTATAATATTTTTTTAGGTTTCATGTTTTCGCGCCTTTATTGACTGGGCTATTATGACTTTGTCACCTATGATTCCAATGTCATGATGAATTTCCAGAGCAGCCAAACCATTCAATAACAAAAAATAAGATAATCATGAGTTTTTAATTTGCAATTAAGTTCATATAGTCAGAAGGGTCATTACAAACTCACTTCTCTTATCGTGCTCCTTTGAATCGTTTTTATTCTCTTCAAACTTCGATACCGGCAACGTAACGGATATTGATATTCGGTAAAAAAAAAAAATTTATGACTTTTTAGGCCTAATATCGCCTCTACGAATTTAATATTTTTTCCACACTTTCAACTAACGAGAACAGCAGGTGTGGCAGTAAGAAATTTTTGATCAAACTCGTCAGTTTTGATGAATTTATCAGCTGTTTTGTCAATTTCGTATAAATCATTCTTGAAAAGTACCGAAAATTCTTCTAATATATTCTCATGATTAGTAAATCTTCTTTTTTCTGAGGCTCATGGGGGGGGATTGATCCCCTTGATCCCCCGCCTATCTACGCCACTGGCAAACGGTACATTTTGGTATTTAAATAAATTGGGTTCAATCGACTTATTTTGACGTGGTACTCAGTGTCCCAGAAATTTTAGTGTGTCCTAAAATTTCTGAGACACAGGGTACCACGTCAAAATAAGTCGATTGAACCCAATTTATTTAAATACCAAAATGTACCGTTTGCCCGCGAGAAGAGTTGAAGGTTTATATAAAAAAAACCCATTTTTGTACACTATCCAGAAATGATTCGGACAAATTGAATGAAATTTGACAATTGTGCATTAGCTGCATGTCGGTGCATTCCTCATAGTTTCGAAAGAAAAAATACTATAATATTGTTTAATTAGGAGTAAAAGTGATACTTTTTGCGGCCTCACTGCGTTCAGCCGACAATTTTGGTCGAGCCATAAAAAGTGCTTTTCTCCGAATAAAACATGCGTTTTTTTTCGCAAACGGTGTTCAAACGATAGAATTGAGATAATATTTTTAAAAAGGATTAGATGTAAAAAAACGTAAAACTAGATTGCTTTGCTTACTGGTTTTGTAGTTGTCAAAGCAACACAAATTCGACAATTCAACAAAATAATTGTCAGAAACATTTAAAGTCACTTATCTACGCATTATAAGACTGTGCGTTTTTGGTAAGTACCCGAGTATTAAGAAATAACTTGTTGTAGTAAAATATATTAGATTTTTCTTACATATCACATTAGATTGGATTCGGAACCCAACGCCGCCCGACATTCTTGTAATTGCCATACAAAAAAGTACACTTTTTAGTACGCTCACGGCCGGACAAAAAAGTAAATACAAAAGGACGTCTGTGAAATCAAACTTCAACATTGAGAATCGAGGTTAAAAAAGTCGTTTTTTTTTGACGTTTGCCGAAAAAATATTTTTTCAAATCGTGCTAAGTTTAATAAAATTCTAATACAAACTTTAGTTGGCAGTGGAAACAAAGGTTAATTTCGACCAATACCATATATATATATATATATATATCAATATATATAAATATATTTATATATATATATATATATATATATATATATATATATAATATTATATATATATATATACCTATATATATATATATATATATATATATATATATATATAATATATATATATATATATATATATATATATATATATATATATATATATATATATATATATATATATATATATACATATTATATATAATATATATATATATATATATATATATATATACACATTAGCAGTGCTTCGATATAATTGTGTGAAACAGATAACTAGTTGCCGATTTCCTGAAAAAATTGAAGTATCATCCATTTCACAGAAACTATATTTCATGTCGAAAATGTAGCATAATCAAAATATTAAATTGTTATCAACTTATTAAGATTTCATCAGTCGGGTGTTGTGTCGAATTAATACTAAAACTTACAAATTTTAAATTACACTTCTTTGGATACGTAACAATTTCTCCTCCCCTCGTTCAGGCAACAATAAACTCATTCGGATACGACCGGCATCCGGTTCCGGAAAATTGCTTTCCGGATTCAAAAGAGTTTCATCCGAAGATTACTCTCCTTCATTCTGCAGTCGCTCGGTTTGACCTTTTTAAATGGCACGTCTGTGAGATTTCCCAGAATCATTTATTATTTCGAATCTATTAAAGTGAAAATACGAGCTGTGTATTTTGAACTGTTGTGTGGCTGCCATATTGTTTTCGATTTCATTACTGGTGGAGAGCATTGTTGAAACAAAATATTCAGTATTATATAAAAAGGGAATTTCCATTGTTATTATTTTTCCATTGATGTCGTGAATAAGTGGAAAATGTCAAATTGCTCACCCTGCACGTTTCTGCGCCTTGACTTTGATGAATAGAATATACGAGTTGTCGTGGGGGGGGGGTATATGCAAGATTTAAGAATTTACAACCCATCAACACTGATCAACTGAATGTCATTGAAAATTATGTTATTATGTATATTTTATAATTGATATAGTTGAAGCACACAAATGAGTTCTAGATATTTTATTAATTGGTAGTATAATCATGGGTAAATTGAATATGAGATACCTTACGAATAATTATTCACAAAGACGATTAAGGATAAACAAAAATTGAAAACAATCGATATCTAGTGCTATAGTTTTTCGAAATTTCATAGCAAATAAAAATATTGCCATTTTAAAATGTTGACACTTTATAAGCTTATAGCTTATCACTATCAACTGAAACAAGATTACCTTGTTATTTATGTACCGAGTACGTTATATAGATCCTTACGCCCGGAGGGAAACATTCTGCCCGAGGGATGAATGTTTAATGAACAATTATTTTTTTATAATGAAAAAGCGATTTTAAAATCGGTTCATTGCTCCTATACTTTCATTTTCCTTCTCATAGTAGGCATGCCATTTGTTGATATTTTGACGATTGTGAATATTTTTGTCATCATATTTAGTGAATGTCATTGCAGCTCTCTTTGTGTAGTCTTATAGAAATAATGGAAATAAATATGAATTTACCCAATAATATCATAGAAAATGCAGCCAAAGCTGCGAATAATTCATTGCCGGAGAAATCCAGAGTTGTATACGACAAGGATTATGAAGTATTTAATCAATGAAAGTTGCTTCATTTCTTCTCGTGCAATTAGCGGGCGTTATGGCCTAGGGCATAATGAGTGCTTATAGCAACCGTATCCAAGGTGAAATAAACATATAATATACAAGTGAAAAATAAAATTATGTACTATGTTAAAGTGTGCCTACACTCGTTTTAGAAAAAGATCACTCGGATCAATTAGTCTATGTAATACATTTATTTTCTCCAACCAAGTAGTTTCAGCGCTCCTAGCAAAGTTAAAAACTATATACAAACCTACATTGCCTACGAAACTTTCAGAACTGAAAACAAATCTAATGTATAGCTCTCCTAATGCATTTCGCTAGCGGGAAAATCTCAAAAAGCTTTTCCTTTGCAAATCGACTCACAATATATGTCCATTTTGAAGCGTGGAATACTCATTTTTTTCCTTTTGAATTCAATATCCGCAATATATTGTTTCATTTAAAGTAATAATTTGTGATTAAGAAATAAAATAGTAGATAAAGGTATATTTATATATATATATATATATATATATATATATATATATATATATATATATATATATATATATATATATATATATATATATATATATATATATATATATATATATATATATATATATATATATATATATATATATATATATATATATATATACTAAAAGGTCTACCTTTTAGGATAAAATTTGAAATGTTTAATTCAATTTTGAGGGCATACTACGATATTTTTTCTTATTGAAAATTCGGGATTTTTTTATTGAAAAAATTAACACGCCACTGGATTCAGCGTGTCCCTAAATAGGTATGACCAAAATTTCATGAAAAAATTTTCATTCTAACAAAGTTTTGAGAACTCAAAATTCGAAAACTCACACTTAACAATCACAAAAAAAACACCCAACATCAACAGATAGCCATGAAAATATTTTTTTCTATGATTTCAACAATAAAGTGCCACCAGATAAAAAAAAATAAATAGGCTTAATATTTTTACTGAAAATAACGGAATTATATTGAAGGTTTCAGGCAAATCAACTAAAACTAATATAATAGATTTTTCAATTTAAATCTCAGTTGCCATAGACATGATATTACGGTTTGACACTAATTATTTTGTGTCATGGCTGCAAGATTGAGCGTAACAGAGAAAATTGAATTTGTAACCCTTTCGGGAGATGACTAGAAGTGCTGGAGAGGTTTGTAGGGTATTTATCTGTTGACACTTTATTGTTGAAATCATTTTTTTAAAAATTTTTTATGGCTATGTGTTGATATTGGGTATTTTTTTTGTGACTGTTGAGTGTGAGTTTTCGAATTTTGAGTTCTCATAACTTTCTTATGAATGAATATTTTTTCGTGCAATTTTGGTCATACTTATTTGGGGACACGCTGAATACAGTGGAGTGGTAACTTTTTGAATAAAAAATCCCGAATTTCGACTAAGAAAAAATATCGTAGTATGTCCTGAAAATTGGAATAAGCATTTCAACTTTTGTCCCAAGGTTGACCTTTCAGTACTTGACATTTAAAAAAAACATGGTTGAAATCGGTTCACAACTTCAAATTTTACAGGGATGCATTAAAAAGGGGTCACACTGTGTATATATATATATATATATATATATATATATATATATATATATATATATATATATATAACAAAATTTTTTTATTTATACCATTTCTAACTCAAGGCTGCTGATTTGTTAGACTCGTCTCCGCCCCTAATAGCAGAAATACTATTAAAAAAATATCAGAAAGATTCACGTGAAAAAAAGATATGTAAAACAAATTTCGAGTTAAAATGACACATGTGAAATCATTTAGTCTCAATCATTCCAGATCATACATTGACAATACACAATATAAAGATATCCAAATACATAGAAAATACTCTAATCGAAATGTAAAAAAAATATAAAGAACAAACAACTGCCAAATCGGTTGGTCTCAATCACTTCAGATTTTAGGTTAACAACTAAGAATGTATGAGAAATTCTCGGAATATTCCATTACCGCTGCCTGTCAATGTATAAGCTGTTGATTGCGAAAGAGTGAATTTTTTGTTTTATGATGTCTGTGATTTGTTTCAAAAAAACATATAAAAGTCACTCTTTGGAAAAAAGGTTGGCTCGGTAGTCATAATGCTTCGAAATCTAAAAGAACCAAACCTATGCAATGGTAATGGAACGCGTTTGGTAATAAGAAAACTGACAACGTGATCCAGGCGATACTCAAAGGAAAATTCGTAGGTGAGGAAGTTCTCATTCCGTGAATTCAAATGATCCCAATCGATATGCCCTTTGAGTTTAAACGAATTCAATGTTCGATTCGTCTTGCATTTACCATGGTGACGATTAACAAATCACAAGGCCAATCCTTGAGTGTGTTCGGTCTGAATTTAGAAAATTCATGTTTTTCTCATGGTTAATTGTACGTGGTAAACCATCCTCTTTATTTATTGCACCTCAAAACAAAACGAAAAATATCGTATATCATAAGGTGCTTCACTGAAGAGAATCAACCCAAGTGTAACCCAAGCAGCAGAATACATAACTTCATCAAAGCAAATGTCTTGGACTTTTGGACTTTTTATTAAATTTTTATTTTCTTTTCATATATTATCCTAATGAACTTTCAACATTAAAGAAATTTTTGAGTTCATTTTATTACGTTAATCAACGTATTGATTATTATTTGCTATTTCTTGCTGTAGACGATGTTTCGAAGATCATAGGTTCTCCATATACTTAATTAAAATAGATAGCAGATTATAATTACGAATTATTTCAGTTCGAATAAGTTACACTGATTATACAGGGTATTCTACAAGCTCTATGACAAACTTTGACAGAAGGTAGGTTGCTTGATTTTGAACATATTTTTTTTAATAAACATGTGTCCGATTCGTTTTTGTTTAGAAGTTACAAGCATTTAAACTTTATTAACAATTAATGATAAAAATTCAAATTAAATGATAATCACAAAACTAAAGACTATAAAAAATGTCCACCCTCAGCTTGAATGCAATCCTCACATCGACGAACTGAAGATTCGGTCATTCGAAGAATGAGATTTGGATAATTTCTTATTTGGCTAGCTGCATACCCATATACAAACACAATATCTGCATATTCCTCAGTGGAGAATAAATGCCTACGTTTTTTATTGAAGCAGGTGTATATTTTATAAGTGTGCATTGTTTAACATGCTAAGTGACTTTCTGTCACTTCCTGGTTGACTGAAAAAATTACGATTCTTCAAATGCTTGTAACTTCTGAACAAAAACGAATCGGACCCATGTTTATCAAAAAAAAATGTTTTAAATCAAGTGACCTACCATCTGTCAAAGTTTGTCATAGAGCTTGTAGAACACCCTTTATAACTCATGTATGAATAAGCCATTAGAATCCGTGAATTTTGCATAACTACTACGTATTGATATAGTTATTAACGTAACAAGGCCGATATGTAGCAAATAACGGATGAGGTTGGATATTGTATTATTTATAACTAACCGAATCCGTCATTTGCGTATCGGCCGTGTGTCGTTAAAGACTTTTCGTAATCCCGTTGAAGGATTATATTTCGATTCCGAAGAAAGAAAAAACCCCGTACCTCGCAATTCTAACGAAAAATCCCAACATCGTGCACTCTGTTGTCATGGAACAGTTTGACAATTTTATAAACAACGTCAGTTTTTTGTGTTCTCAAGTTCGCTTTAACGACGACCATGGATGAAATTGAGGAACAAAATCAAATTCCTTTAGAAATATTGGGAGAATCATGTGCAGTGCAGCGAGTGTTGATTAACCGCCGAAAATAACTCAAGAGCGATATCAAAAAAAATATGAAAATTTTGAAATGTGGCTTGAAAGCAAGAATGTAAAGGTGGTTAATGAAGATGTATTATTAGCCTATGCGAAATGAAAATCAGAGGTTTATTCTCCCAACTCGCTGTGGACCAAGATTTCAATGTTATTATTGCAAGCAGAATAATGAAGTTTTGAAATAAATATTTGAACAAGTGATTTCTTAACGGCCGTAGGCTGTTAACACTAACGTTTCAATTGTCATCTGAATACCGTTAAAGCAAAATAACAGTATGGGATTACGAAAAGAGAATATACCCTTGACGACGTGATATAATCGTTTTGGATGTTTCGCCTCGTGTCAAAATGTGAATGTTTTCATATTGACGATGTTTTGACGTTTGTCAAAAAAAATTAATATTTTTTATTCGTTATATAATCGTAACGAATACCACTCGAGCAATCGAAAATAATCGATTATACTGACCTCGTCACTCGACGTATTTTCTTAAAACATCACTCGAGCTGCGCTCTCGTGGATGTTTCGCAAAATGCTTCTCGTGACTCGGAAGTATAATCAATTATTTTCGATGCTCTTGTGATATCATAACTGATTATCAGTGTGTTCAGTAATTTTTCAAGCCTAGATTAATTTCTATTATTCAGAGTTTTGTCATTAATACAGATGACTGGTGATTCCACCGTTCATTATTAGCAAAAGTGGTTAAAGTATGAAAAATTAAGTAAACTGTCGGGATCACTCAAAATAATTTATTATAACATCAACCAGCAAATAGATAATGTGACAATCAGGCAACAAAATAAAATTATAAATCCGGTCCGTTACACAGAATACACATGCCTACAATATATCATCAAACTTTTTCAAATTGCAGCAAAAGATGCGAGGCGGAATATTTGCCGCTAGTTTCAACAGAAAGTTTACAGCTGATTTCTTTTAGAGGGCTTTTACAGAGAAAAATTATATAAAATATATAAATATATTTCCATGAAAAAGGGCTTTTACAGTTAAAAAAATATGATTCGACTAAATAGAAAACATCAACAACTTATTTTGGAAAAAATTATGAAATATGAAAAATTTCCTGCAAGTTTAATTTTTATTCCAAATCGAAGACTGCACTGAAAATATATTTGATCTTGCAGATTATACATACTTATCTCACTTTTTCAAATTACATAGAAAGGTGACGAAAGTGATATCATTTGGATAGTCTAAAAACAGATTAACGTCAAACAATTAAATCGAAGAGGTACAACTTACTATCAAATCAGTCAATCCATAATTAGTTCGGTTTGAAATGAAGAAGAACGCTAACTAATTAAAAGAAAATTTGTGCCGACAAAACTTATTTTTAAAGAAAAACTTCTTCAAAAAGTTGAATATATATTTCAGAATATTGGAACAATCCGAGAATATCATTCCCTAAAATTTAGAATATGAAATTTAAAGCGTATTGATAGATATAGAGAGAAACTATTTAATTGTGAAAAAAAGTTCTACTGGTTCGTCATTTTAATACAAAAATATGTAAGAAATGTGCAGTTTACTAGGAATAAGTATAGAAGGTAACGGTTCAAATATTCACCTTTTGATATTTCAAAGAAAAACATTTTTAAGATTCATGAATATTTTTTGTAACAATTCAACAGTTTCCTAGGAATTTGATATTTCACAATAAGCACTATTTGAACCTGCAGAGAGAAAATCGTTTCATTAAAAAAAGGAATCTTATTAAACTTGGAAAAAATTGACGAAATGATGAAAATAAAATTCATTAACACAATTCTATATTAGAAATTGCACTGAAAATTCAAATAAAAAACTAACTTCAATACTACTAGTACATTAACAATATTTTGTTAAGGGTCTTTTAAATTGAGTAGTTAACATATGAAATTTAGGCTTCTTATAGCAATTATAAGAAATATTCTAGTGTAACAAGCATGAAGAATGTTATGCAATAGTATTATTGTACTGGAAAAGGGGCTTATTACGTCGTGCCAGTCCTACTTCATACATTGAACGATTGTCAACGTATATCTCACATCACAGGTTTGAGGAGATCGTTATAAACTTATAGTTCGCTGACAATATTTATATCAAAATAGAATAAATTTTGTACTCACACATCACATTTTAAAGAAGAGAAATTTAATGCCATATGAGAACTTCCAGTTGGAATCCAATATAAGGCTTGAGCTGCAGGACTCCGTCTCTTACTTTGTATTTTACTCTCATTTTCAGCAGGTTTTCACTAGACCTGGTTATTAAAATGGGTGCGATTAAGCAAAGTTGGACCTAGGATCACGGTAGTTTTTCGTTTCATGACTTTTTATGATGCTTGGCACCAAAAACTCAATTACATATAATATTCATATATATATATATATATATATATATATATATATATATATATATATATATATATATATATATATATATATGTGTGTGTGTGTGTGTGTGTGTGTGTGTGTGTCTGTGTGTGTGTGTGTGTGTTTGTATGTATGTTAAAGCTTATGTATTTCAAACTTGTTAGCGCGATAAAGGGAGCAATTTTGGAGCAACAGAATGAAAGTTTGTAAGTAGGTAGTTTCATATTATATCTTGGATGGAATTGCTTTTAGTACGAATTTGTTGGGGTTGGCACCCCGGGGAAGGAAATAAATGTTGTTTACACGATTAAGGTCGCAATTTTGGAGCAATAAGGTTGAAAGTTTGTAAGTACGTAGTATATAGTATCGTATGATATATTGGATGGGATTGCTTTTGGTAGGAATTGGTTGGGGGTTAGCTCCCTGGGGAGGAAATAAATCTTGTTTACAATATTAAGGCCGCAATTTAGGAGCAATAGGGATGAAAGTTTGTAAGTAGGTAGTTTCGTATGATATCTCGAATGGGATTGCTTTTGGTACGAATTTGTTGGGGGTTGGCACCACGGGGGAGGAAATAAATCTTGTTTACACAATTAAGGCCGCAATTTTGGAGCAATAGGATTAAAACCTTGTAAGTAGGTAGTTTCGAATGATTTGTTGGATTGGATTGGTTTTGGTGCTAATTGAGAGGGTTTGGCCCTCCATAGGAAGGAAATAAACCTTGTTTACGCGATAGACGACACTATTTTCGAGCAATAAGTTTGAATGTTGGTAGGTAGATAGTTTCTTTTGTCATCTTGAATGGAATTGGTTTAGGTACGAATCGGTCACGGCGTTCAGCCCCAGGGGAGGAAATAAATCTTGTTTATGCGATAAAGGACTCAATGTTGAAGCAATATGGTTCAAAGTTCGTAACCTAAATAGATAGAAATAGATAAGGCTAGTTCTTTTTCAAACTGGACACTGTATGAAAACCTGCTTTTCTAATGCAGTTTGCTGCGATAGAGTTTTTTTTATATACAAATTCTAAAATGAGAAAAGTGAGAAACACCACGAAAAATTTCAAACATACAAAGGCCATAAAATTTATGGATAAAAATTGCGGCGGAGGAAAGAAAACATTTGAAACCCACCCTACGACCAAATTTGCTTATTTTGGAATAGCTATATAAAAAAGTGAAATCACGAAAGTCCTCAAAAATACATGAAATTTCAATATAAAAATTATGGCGGTAAAACAAACAGCAGAAGCCAATCCTCAAAACATACGAGCAAACATAAGATCACTACATCAAAATGGCCGTGGTTCAGGAACATAGTTAAAATCAACAAACGGCACTTTCTACGTACCAAATTCAAACCCTCTGCTTCAATCTGCAGACACTGTGAAGGTAGGCAAAACCTCGAAAAGTTTTTACCTCCAAAAGGCACTTCCTTTACATCAACTTTATTTACGTCAAACATTTCAAACCACTTACTTAAACCACCGGTTTTTCAGCTCCATATATCCTCCGATTAGTCCTAGAAGGGTTAATTTCTAATATGGTGTTCATAATTAGTTTGCATATCTCAAACCACTACCTTACCGCCACTTCCTTCGAAGTTAGGAGACGCCAATGTTTTGACTGGATTTAATCAAATTTTGATAGTTCACGTACCAAATTTCAGCTCATTCGGTCAAATGGAAGCCGCTGGAAACGGCGATATGTACAGAAAAAAAATTACCAAACAACTTTTCAAGGGAGCGGTTATATGTAGATATTCATAGACGAGAATTCTACATTCTCAATCCAACAGTGAATTATAGAAATCGTCAAGTCACCCCGACTCAAAATTTACATACAGCTGTTTCGATCTTAATAGATCTCATCAGTGCAGGTTATTTGACTTGGAGTGAATTAACAAATTTCTAATTGTTCCTCAACACTAATTGACCATGGTCAACTTGAATATTTTTCATGATTAGAGAAATATGAGTATATATATCTAATATATATATATATATATATATATATATATATATATATATATATATATATATATATATATATATATATATATATATATATATATATATATATATATATATATATATATATATATATATATATATATATATATATATATATATATATAAATATATATATATATACAGAGTGTTTCAAAAGTAAGGTAAAATATTTAAGGAGTTGTGTTTACATGAAAAAATAATTATAGTTTGCCATATAAACTATGGTCGATTCCTTCCGAAATACAGGATGTTGTAGTTTTAAGGAAGAAATTAATTTTTTCCGTCGTATTGAAGGTTGTACTATAACAAGAGGAGAACACATTCAACATTTTACTTATTAAGAACTAGATTTGTTTTAATCATTCCACTTTGTTATTAATTATTGTTAGTACATTAATAAACATTCAATTATAGCCATATGACCATACAGAGCAATGATTCTGATTTTTTTACACGAAAACCATGCGTCCTACGAAAGAAAATTCAGGAATTAAATTTGCTCTAAATAAAATAGGGATTTAAAAAAAGATTTTTTTTTCAGAAAAAGCAGTGGCATTTTTTCTCAAAAAATATTTTTTCCGAATCCAATACGGACGCCACTAGTGGAAATTTAAAAAAATATTTTCACACCAAAAATTATCTTCAATGCATAAAAGCCGTACACTAAATTTCATAAAAATATTTAAAGTAGTATGAAAATGACATGTATATATATATATATATATATATATATATATATATATATATATATATATATATACCTATATACATGTCATTTTCATACTACTGTAAATATTTTTATGAAATATATATATATATATATATATATATACATATACATGTCATTTTCATACTACTTTAAATATTTTCATGAAATTGTAGTGTATGGCTTTTATGCATTGAAGAGCATTTTTGGTGTGAAAATTTTTTTTTTAATTTCCACCAGTGGCGTCCGTATTGGATTCGAAAAAAATATTTTTTGAGAAAATATGGTACGCCACTGCTTTTTCTAAAAAAAATCTTTTTATATATATAAATATAGGTAAGTATAACATCATTATGAAAATAGTTGAAGCAATTACCGAAAAGTTAGGGAAATATAAAAGTATATACCGTTCACATCAAAAAATCTCAGTAAGGTGTGATACGGATAATATTAAAATCACTTACAACATGATTGAAACTTTAAATATCAATTTACCACTCTTAAGATGATTATCAGATTATGAAATAATCACATGACTAGACAAACATACATATGTAATAAGCAATATACACAGAATTATTTCACAGAATTAACAATCGAGTTATAAATCTTTCCCGAAAATAAATTCAGATTAATTTGAATACGTTGGCAATTATTCCAATGTTATTTTACATCGTGTTCATGATCTGGAAATGAAATATTTACCCAAAAATTGTAGTGGTATACAAAGATATCTATGTTTATACGTTGACATCAGTTTGCAATTTAAATTGGTTTCAAATATAAACATTTTGTTAGAATCAATGAATAATGGGATGAAGAATGAAGGTTAATTTTGTATCATTTATAATTAAATTTAATACATTTTTTTGTTGAAAAATAATTCCTCACTTAAATGTCAGTATATACGTACTTTAACATGAGTCTAGTAGAAGGGTTAACTGAAAATAGGTACTACCTCATTACTTAGTTTGTATTATTATTGAATTTTTATATAATAGCATTATGAGAATTATTGTTTAAAAACATTTAATTATTATCAAGTATATTATGAATCAGAAAAGTAAAAAGCATATCGGTTTTGTATTTTCTTCCATTTTCAACAGTTACTTCAAAGTGAAAAGACGTTTTAAAATAGAGACGCTCAAAACAGTGAGACTAAAATTTATCTCCATTCTGGAAGCAATTATTTTTCGATTAAATATTCTTAATCGCCCCCTTGAACATTGCCTGGTTCCCGTCCTTGTAGTTTTAAGGGGCTTTGTTTTTATTTTCACTGGAATAAAATTGAAGGAATTCTGTATTTTTTTCACAAACAAGAATGTCTGTATACTGGGACAATTTTCACTTTGTGTTCGTGGAAACAGATGAAGTACTGCAGTAAGTAGCAACAGAGCAGGTTTCAGATCTGAAATGCTATGAAAAATCAGTACAATAGCATTTATTTATTACTATTATATGTACCGAGAAAAATAATTTGGAAACAAATATATATATATATATATATATATATATATATATATATACATATATATATATATATATATATATATATATATATATATATATATAAATATATATATATATATATGTATATATTTTTGTTATATATACTTACCTGTGATGTAGCCATACGCTAAATAAATAAATAAATAAATATATGTATATATATAGATATATATATATATATATATATATATATATATATATTATATTATATTATATATACAGGGTCACTCACGGTGGATGGTAGGTTAGACGTTTAGGGACAACGGGACATGGGATTATTCTGAAAATTTGGTTTCATGGGTAATTGAATTTGCTCTATCGATCTAAAATAATAGTGGCGCTGCGGCGTTGCCGCTTATACTAAAAAGTAGCAGCAACTGTGAAATTTCAAATGAGACACCCTATATATTATTCCATTTTTTGCTTCTCTACCATTTTCCAATTGTTTTTGTATAATACTTCTCTATACCTATCTCCAGAGGTTTTCGAGAAATTAAATGGTTTCCTAATTTTTTTGTGCAAAACATAGCTTCAATTAAATGTTCATTACTAAGGTATTTAGATTCGTAGGACGCTGAAATTTCAGGCGTAGTTTACCAAGTACCGACGTATTAGTAATATTCAAAGGAATTTGTTTTCCTTTATACAGGGTCCTTCAAAATTTGCGATTTTAACTATAAATACAAAAATGGCAAAAGTGCATTTTTTCAAATGTAATACCCTGTATATTATCGAATATCTCGAAAGAAAATTGAAATTTCTTTCAAATAATGTATCATGTTCCTATACCTAAAAAGTCAGGTTTCCGAAATAAAAGCAAGTTTCTATAAAAATCGGATTATTTTGCCATATTTTGTATTAGGTAGCTATGAAATGTCAAGAAAGATGTTATTATGAAAATTTGACAATTAGTGCATCAACAATTAAACGTTCGCGCGTTCATTAACGAAAATTTGGTTTGAAAACAATCAAAATGGAAGGCAATAACTATTCTCATGAAGTTTTGATGAAGTTATTTATTGTACATGGTCAATGTGACCAAATAATAGCAAGAACATGCAGAAGATTCAATGAAATGTATACCTATTGACAACCAATAAACGAGAGAAAATTTGTACGTTTACAAAATAATTTTATCACTTATGGGTGAATACTGAAAGCGAAACGAAATTTACCAAAACCTGCTACTTTCACATTTTTATAAAATATTACTGATTTACCTGAACTAATACAATTAGCACAGATTAACTCATTCATATAACAAATATGCATTTCAAAAAATCTCACGAGAGATTCGGGGAGGAAAGAGGGGGTCGAGCAAGAACTCACGACATCTCACCAAGGGGGAAGGTGGAGTCAAAAAATCATCCAAATTATCTCACGTGATTAATGGATGCCCCCTAACCATCTTCAAACAATATCAAACACCATCAACCAGTATAAATCAACATGGAACAACTTCAATCATTATCAGTCACCAACTATTTAAATCAGCTACTTATAATTACCATTACTGTATATCCACCATGATAATCTTCAATATACCTACATCATCAATAGTCATGAATCATTCTCAATCTCCATCATTCACTTTCAATAGCCCCAAAACATCAACAATCGCCATTTATCAACATCAATGACCTTCAATTGCCCCAAATCATCAACAATCACCATTTACCAACATCAATAACCTTCAATGACTATCAACCAACATCGATCACCTTATTTCTTCATCAAATCTCTATCAGCTTCCATCAATCAATCGACATCAGTTACCATCTACCGCCAAGAGTCACTTTTGATCACCATCTATAATTATCAATAGCCATCATAAATCACCATTAATTAGAATTCACTATCATCAACCACCTTTAACCGCCATCAAACAATATCATTCATATTTAAACACCTTCAGTTTACATAAAACACCATCAATTATCGTCAATGCATATTCTCAATCGATATAATTTATCACCATTCAAGTAGGTATATATCCATGAATCTCTTTCAATCAATATCAGTCACCACCAATCACAATCTATCACTTTCAATCAACATTAAACGCCATAAATTAGTTACCTACCATCAATCAGCACCAACCATCAATTAGCACCAATCTTTATTTACATTTGAAAGAAAGAACAAAAAGTACAGTAATATATCCAGTTGCATCTAGTAATATGAAAGCAAGTTCAACTTCTGCCCCTAGAAGAGAAACAAAAACAACCATTGTCCATCACATACAAACAAATACGTTTCTGTTCAGTCACTTCGTAATCATAGTGCCAACCTAGATATCCAAAAATACTGCTTTTATCCTTTTGTTAAACATAAATTTACCTATCTGATTCAATAGTAGTCAAAGGTAGTCCATTCTATAAAGCATAAACGTTTATAACTAAACCCCCGTCAAAAGATATCTGTTCTGTGGGAGACCAAATCTGTCAACGTCAGTAGGTATCAATCTATGTCAGTCACCTTCAACCAGTATCGACCATCAACAATCATAATTAATTAACATTAAACACCCTCAATCAATATCCACCACATACCACCGCCAATTTTAATCTAAATCTGTATAATCCTACACGAGTCATCATCAATCTACATGAATTACCATGAACCATCAACTCACCTTCAATCGCCATCTATAATTATCAATTGTCTTTATCATCAAACTACATCAATTAATTTCACTTACCAGCAACCACCGTCTATCACCTTCAATCTTCATCAACCGCCATCATAAACTAACTTCAATCGCCATCAATCAAAATCAATTATCATTAGTCACCTTCAATGACCATCCAATATAGAGGAGTCCCCCCCAAGGAAGCGTGCTTGGCCCTTTACTTTTTGTTATTTGCATAAACACTCTTCCTAATGTGGGTTACGCAGTTGGCTGCACACCCATTTTTTGCGCTGACGATAGCAACTTCTTCATTTCATCTGCTGATGTTGAATCGTGCTTAAAGATTGGTGGTACGATGGCTGCGGAGATAGACAAATGGTGCAGTGACAGTCGTTTAGTTATCAATAAGAGCAAAACTCAAGCCATTGTTTTCTGTGGTAATAAACCTAAAAGTAGTTGCCCGTCATCTCTGTGTATTAATGGTGACTATAATATCCTTCACGAAGAAATGGTCAATTCCCTAGGTATTACATTAGACATACACCTAGGATGGTCTCCACATGTTAATAAAACTAGAAAAAAGTTAAACTCTGTACTATACACTCTTGTGGTCATCAAAATCAGAATAAACTCTAATTGTGTTCCACTTTATATTTTTCTAACTTTCCGTTTGTTATGCATATGGTATTATTTTCTGGGGTAATTCGCCCTCTGCGAAAGATATTTTGGTAGGTATCTCAGAAAAGAGCTATGAGAATTATGTTCAGTTTAGGTTACAGAGGATCTTGTCGGGGTGTTTTGAAAGCTAATAATATATTAACGTTTCATACTTTATATATCTGTCGACTTATGATCTTTTTACAACTGCATCTGCATTATTTTAACAAATATATAAATTAAAACGCAACCCGACGATTATTTTCGTTTCATCTACCTATTCACCATAGCTCTAGGTTTGCCAATGGCCCTTCATATATGGCTATTCGAATTTTTAACCTATTGCCTAGGTGTCTGCGGTTAACTGAAAGTATTGGAGTCTTCAAAAAGCACCTATATAAATATCTTATTGATTGTGAACCATATTCTATTAATGAGTTCGTAAGTTTCTGTAATATTCGAAGCTATTTTTTCTTGCTTTGAATTGTCAAACTTTTTTCTTTGTATTATCTTTATTTCGACTTGTTTCATTTGTATTGAGAGTACTTACCTATTGGGATGAATAAATTGTATTGTATATCTATTCACCATCAATCATCACCCACAGTCGCCATCAAACACCATCAATAAACATCATCAATCGTCATCAGTCATCTCAAATCACCTTCATTTACTGACTCCTAGAGCTTTTGAAAGAGTACACGGAGCTATAACCCGATATTTGCATCCCAAGCCACCCCAAATTGAATTAGAGGGTTGAGAATTTAATTATAGATTTGTACATGGCAAGAGTTTATGTTTCACAGTGCACACTGTAGGTTTCAATTATTTTCTTTCATGGGCATCATTTTTATCTCTACAGCCATTCGAATTCCATTTGGAAGGCTGAGAATTTGTAGGTAAATTCGGTTGATGTGAGGGAGTTATTTGTTGTGTTTCTTTCTTTAGTCCCTCCAAACTGTCTTACGGGGTTAAGAATAAATTCGTATGTAAAAAGAACAAAAATGCGGAGAAAATACGATCATAGTGACGGAGCTCTGCTGCTCACGCTTTTTTACATGCGTTACTTAGATTTCAAATAAATGCAGGATGAAAATATGAGAAAAGAATGAATGTGAAAAATATTCGTATCAATAGAGGCATCAATTACAATAATTGATCAATTCTCTATCTCCACGGGCAAGGGGATACACTGATTTTGTAATTTACAATGTTGAAATTAGGATATTATAAAAATTACAAATATTAAAATCGTAATCCCATAAGATATGTCAAACGATATGTTCAAGTCTATTAAAATATAACAGCGCCATCTTTTGTTCACATATATTTCAGATAGAACACTCGATATATTCTAGCTAGACCTTACAAAACGTAAAACGAAATTCTGCTTATAGTATTTAGTTACTTCAATGGAAGTTGAGAGGGCGCTTTAGCTTTGAATTTTCATTTTACGATATCAAATGCTGTAATAGACTTAGCCTGTACCCTGTCCCTGTAGTCGATCCGTGGCGCTATCCATAATATGCGGACTCTACTAATCGTGTAAAAATCTCTATTTTCAACATAATCAGGTTGTTTGCAAGACAATGCATTTCTTGAAATCAAAATCTATCGTTTGAATTTCGGTTATACTTAGAAAGGGGTACGAATATAGACGTATGTTTCTAAGTACAATACATTGAATTTATTTGTTATTATTTATTCAATTTGAAACCCTAAGAACTCTCAAACTATAAGAACTACATTCCGAGTAATACTTATTGATGACCCGAATCTCCAACTTCATTCATTGGCATTTAAAGTTATAACGGGATATTTGAAGTTAATTTCCGGAAAATACAGCATAACATACTTTCTACACATTAATTGATATAATTATAAATTAACAAGGAGTTGTAATTTTATGTTTATTATAATTTTCACTGTAGTATACAGAATTGTCCCTGAATTTTTAATGAAAAGATTTATGTAGGACTTTGGCATCTCTAAGGAACCATATCTGCAAGTTGTATCCAACTAAAGACAGAGGATACAAAATTCAATAGATTTATGGTTCAGTTCAGAAACGCTTTCTGATAGATCAATGTTCTAGTTATTTAGATGTCAAGGCAAATTATTGGTATGTATGCCTTGTTTGACGAATTAATTTTGCTCCTGGTGGAATAATAAAGGCATGGCTTCAAAACACCTGATAATATCAGTAAAAAAGAGATATATGTCTGTAACCTACCCTTATAAAGCTGCAAGATATGCTTTGTCATAAACAGATTTTTAGCATGAAATAATTAAACTTCTGTGTAGCTATTTAGAAGCTTATTGGTTACCGTATGATTAAATACTTGTTTTGCAGCTTGGATGGTAAGGTTGCATTTATTTAACAGATTAGTCTAAGTTTGTCTTGTCTTATCTGACGAGTTTGAGCTACATCCGCTGCAAGCTTAACTTTTGTAGGCCAGGTATGATCGAAATCTTTGTTGACCTTCGTTAGAGGATGTAGGTTTCTGGAAATTATCGAGAATGAAGAGACTCATACCTCAATGATCATTCCGCAATGACTGAACATAAGTTGCGAAAAGAGTCGTATTTTCTTCATATCATAGCTGTCAAGCTCTTAGATTGGGTGTAAGTCTAGATCGTTTC
Source organism: Cynegetis impunctata (assembly GCA_030704885.1). Lineage (NCBI taxonomy): Eukaryota > Metazoa > Arthropoda > Insecta > Coleoptera > Coccinellidae > Cynegetis > Cynegetis impunctata. The sequence continues at coordinate 33,590 of JARQZK010002907.1, forward strand.
TGAAATCATTATATTTCCTAGAATGTCTTATTGGTCAATTAATCAACTGGGCAAAATTGCAGCTTCGTCAATTAAGTTGGAACGTGCTAGCCAACTGGCATTATAAGCATTAAAACCACCAAGTATAATTCAGAAGTTGGGTGGTTGGTTAGGATCCATTCGACTTTCTCTTTCAAATTTTGGAATAGCAGGTGAGGTTGGTGGTAGTTCGGATAATGATGCACGGAGCATATTTAAGTTTTGTTGTGGTTAATGTTCTTAAGATGGACTACGTCGAGGTTGTCGAAGTCCATCGATTTTTCACGTTGACAAACGACGTCCGATAGAACGTAAACGCCCCCCTTGAACTGAAACCTAGAACGTAATTCATATCCAGGACATAGGAGCTATGTCGTGAAATATCAATGGAAATGGACAACCTCAACGTCTTCTGGCATAAGAAAAAGTAGGTGGAGTCAGATGTTGGCCTTATTTAAGTTTGAGTTAATGTAAGAATATGGGGTTTATCAGATTGCAAATACAAGTGAAAGAAATTAACGTTATTATTAGCATGTCCTTATCCCTATATGTTGCAGAAATCTTTATTCAGTTTTTGATGTCATGATTGGTGTCATAATATGCCAACTTGAATTTTCATGTTGTATCCTCTAATATGGTCCTCTCCGCGGAGATCCGAATCGGAGATGAGTTTCCTCCGCAACATTTTATCCCAGAAGACAGCATGGTTTTTACTAAATTCCCGTGGTGCCATTGTTCGTTTTCACTTTTCATGAGGCGTCACTAAGCATTACTAAGGAGCCTATAGCTGTTCTGATAAATCGCAACAGGATCTGCCACTTTAATTTAAATGTTATTATACGTTTAAATAATTATCGTCTATCCATATAGTTACCACAAAATTAAAAATATAACAAATTGTCATTACATTTAACGAAAATCAACTGAAATCAAAATTACGTACGATGTTAGACAACTCAATGAATGGAATATATACAGCAAGATGAAAATATTATAGCCTGATGAAAAAAATACCTCATAAAACGAGTTCAACACGGTTTCTATTTTCTTACTAACTTCTTATCCCCTAAAAAACGTCTTTTGAACACACCTTATTTTGAATCGAGTTAAATAATCGTTTTTGACAATAGCCAATGCATCAAACCTACCAATAATAAGCGTTTACCAATGGAAAAGGCTAAAAAATATCTTAATCTTATTATTTTTTTATTCAATTCAATCAACCACAGTGCGAGTTTCAGAGAAAACAAATAATTGACTCGGCAACAAGCATATAATTTCAACAGAGAATATAAATCTCTAATATACACTACAAACGCTTATCTGAAGCAACAAACTATTTACAAAGATATCAACTTTTCAAAGCTTCTAAATATTCAAGTGATCAGTTTCCAAGATATCAAGAAGTTTTCTCCAGTAAATGAGAATGAATTTATATTATGCAAATTTTTTATATGATTTCAATCAGTTTTGGACAATGATTCAAATGAAAATTTTTTCAAAGAAAGTATTCTATCAATTGACAAATTCATTCTTGGGAATTGAATGGACCAAAATATTACATTGTTAAAGTACAAATAATTGTAACTAATATTAAAATTCACCTGAGAGAAGGAATACTTACAACCAAAATGATGAATCTTAAAAGCCAATCACTTATTCAACATTACATTATTAAATTGGAAAATTCACAATAAGAGGCACCTGGGACCGTGTTCAAGAAAACACTATTGCGTGTTCACAAAATACTACTCAAAATTGTACAAAAATGTGCTGAACTTCTATGATGAAAGAGTAGTGGCAATACACATACATATAATATTGTAACTTCCTTGACTACCTGATAATGATATGCATGATTGAGAAAATGTTTAAACCAGAAAAAATAATTTTTGGTGTACACTTAGTTGAATTTCAAATATTGCCAAATGCTTGTATGTATTAATATCAATACCTCGATATTCAGAAAGTTTATTGAACAAATAAAACGCATATTTTATTAAGAAACGAAATGTGTGTGCTAGGTAAAGAAATAAAAAACAATAATAAAATAAAATATTTGTTTGAAGAAACAAACCGGAAATGCTTTGTACTTAACAGATGTTAAAATGTTAGTTTTGAATGTACAAATTTAACATATACATTAAAGTAGACATGAACTATTTGTTAGTCAATATTGGTAAAATTGTCGAAAACCCGCCCAAATAACAGTAATAACGAAATTAAGAGTATTGACATTGAAAAATAAATGCGTATAGATTGAAACAACAAAATATACTAATTGCACTAAAACATAGGACATATGGCACATATAATTATACCAACAGGAAGTCCAAGCTGGAATATCGATAAAACAACAAATTAATATCAATAAGTAAAACAATCATCTCTATGTTATTTTGCACAGAAATATATCACTCTAACTTTCTTATTATGAGCACCTGAATCCATAATGAATTCTTCCAACTTATCAATCAATAAATAATCTCCGTCTTTAGAGTGCAATATAATTTAAATAACATTCACTCATTTGAAAAAATATTATCATAACAGAAAATCAACACAGAAAAAAGATTACCAACTTTTGAACATAGGAAGAATAATACTCAATAAGTACAACAATGAATAACACAAGCTCTTAATTTTTGCTGTCGATATGATTTTGATCAAAATTTTTCAATTCTTTCTGTACTTATAATGGAAAAATGTAGAAATTAGAGCAATTACTAAGTTTTGAGATTGTATTAGATGTCTCATACTGAAATTAATGAATCGATATATGGAACAAAAGAATATTATAAACCACTGAATCACATTGCGTATCCAAGTCAATACATTATCAAAATTTCATTCATAACCATATATAATTATAAAATTAATTGCAATACAGAAAATTATGAATAAACTCCATTTTTCAATTTTCTCCATCCTGATTTGATAAAACGTATTTTTCATATTTATGTGTTTATAGTAATAATATAAAAATGATTTGAAGTCTGACATTAATAAATTTTTCATTTTGACGAATTATTTCAGATTTTAATTGATGTATTCTCAATGCTTTCATCGACTTTTCCAATATTATCACAGATTCATCAAAGAACAAAATACAAACATGATCTGAAAATTACTTTGATAATACATATTTGGAACGTAGTCTGTGGATGTATAGATTAGAAAAATTTTTTCTCATGTTTAAGTTTATTGATTTAAATATATCATGCTGGTATTTTCCACCCACGAGTGAAGTCACTAATATCTGAAAAGTTTATTTACATCAATTTTTCAACACATCCATGTGAGTATGAAAACCGACTAACTTCATGACTTTCTCACAACTTTTGAAAGATTCAATTTGGCATTTATGAATTTTAGAAAAACTGACAATTGTTTGATTAACTTTTCTGAGGATGTAGCCGTGTTCAGTTATTAATTACGTGATATTCAGTCCAATATTAGCTGTTAGGTCTTAATTTGATTAGGAACCTATTTTGTACATTTTGTGGTTAAGGGTTTCTGTGGTTTTCCTTACCATCAATACCATCTAATATATTAACAGACCTGTCTGCTAATTTGTCCTGAAGAAATAAGAAAAAATATGTGTAAATATTGTCGATGAACTCATTAACTAATTGTATCATTTTCAGATTGTTTGAAAATTTTTTAACTTGAAAATACACTTGAAGTGAAATAGTACATACTCAAAATGTTATTGGATAAAAATTTGCAACTAGGGTCACACTAGATAATGTTTTAAATTTGAAACGCATTACAATTCCAAAAATCATTAGATTAAAAGCAAAACTTTGCAAAAACGAAAGCATAAATTTACCGTCACTATTTCACAACCAAATATCATGTATATATCGTCGGAAAACCAACAAACTTGAACCTGTTGAGAACTTCCTTGGTTTCCACATACTTCATTGCTTGTATCCCTGCATCAATTCGTTCAGGTTGACCAGTCCGTTGATATCGATGTTGCTCTCGTCAAAAGTGTCCAAATAGTCCATCCCGGTCGTACCGGTGGCAGTTGTGGCAATCGAACCCGCATAGCTACACAGATATAACCAGACATCACATACTGCAACTCAGACTAACCAAAAGAGCATGGCATGAAATGTGTGAAAATGAGATTTTGTTATCTTTGAACTGACAATGCTTTGTTGCAAATATGTCTGGTTATGTCTGATTGCAGCATGCATAATTACCACAAGTATATTTATTTAGATATAGAACCATCAAAACCTTGTAGGAGAGGAATTATCCCATTCAAAATTTCTTATTATAGTATTATGTATGAAAATAATACCCAGGAAAATATAAAGTAGCTCTACATGGCGAGCCATATAAAAATGGTTACTCGCAAAATATGAACGACTAATACGATTCTTTTTGTTGCTTTGTATGTGATATTGCTGATATGTATGGTTCCAATGTAAAGATCTTCTCTTATTATATTTTATAGTCTAATGAATTTGATCAACACTCCGTGTTTTAATAAATATTATCATTATTATTTTTCATTGCCTATTACTATAAGCTTTCTTAGAAATTCTAAGTGAAATCAAAACAATTGCTGCAGTCAGACAGGTTATAATTAGTAGAAAAAATTAAAGGAATTAATTTCTAGCCTTTTTGTCATTATCATATACTAAAAATAACTTTACATTTAGTGGAAAGTATGTCATTCTCATGTAAATTCATAAACGTGAAATGCTTCTCAAATATTTCATTTTGTTATATAAACCTAATTGCAATTAGTCATAATCATCCTGAAATAAAGAATGCTGCTATTCTTTTCGCGAAACTTTCATCTTATAAATGGAATCAGGTATTAATTTTATCCATTCTAAATATCAGCGTTAAATTTCTGCAACAAGAAGTTCAATTAAGTGTTTACTGTTCTTCTCCCTCCTAGTTTATCATTATATTTCGAAGGATTTGTGTTCTATAGTTTATCTACCAACAAACAATAGAGTTAGTACTTTAGAAAAAAATTACTGTTACTTGAAAATACTTATAAAAAATATATAAAATGAGGTGTTGGTTTTGAACGCTAAAATCTAAGAAGCTTTCAGGATTACCCTGAGCCTAGACATATCTTTGTTAAAATTATTTCATAAGATCTTTCGTCCACTTTTAATATTGCCTAGCTAATATACATGATGAACGCTTGTGATTTTACACATCAAATGTGAAATATATATATATATATATATATATATATATATATATATATATATATATATATATATATATACAGGGTGATTCATTAAGAATGTCCAATCTCTGAACTGTAGATTCTAGACCTCAAAATATGATGATTCTGCTCAAAATGCCTTATGCAAATATTGCTAGTTTCCGAGATACGGGGTGTTCAAAGTTTAAATTTAAATTTTGATTTTCGCAATAATTTTTTATGTTTTCACAATTTCTCTTTGAAACTTGGCAATTTTACGTTTTTTGGCATGAGGAATCATAATTTGCACTCTAATTTAACATTGCTAATAGAGGGCGCTAGTTACACTTGTTTGTGTTAATTAAATCAAAGTAAACTTTTTTTGGGCTAAACTTACAACTAAAATAATAAAAAAATATTAAAGAGCGTTAAATTCTACAGAAAAAAGTTACTCTTCTTTGATTCGTGTAACTCAATCGGTTATCGAGTTATTTGCTTCTAAAAAGTTCAATATGTAATAATAACAAATTTGTAAACAAAAATAAAAAATTTCAAAGCTAATGCTCAAAATGCCCACCATTTACTTCAATACACTTGTTTACAAAGAAAAAATTACTTCTCTTCCACAACTGCGACATAGAAATAGAAGAAGCCGCGGATGTAATTAAAAATAATAGACAAGGATTATTTGATATTAAGAGATCTTTACGAAAGCGGATCATAAAGTGTATTGAAGTGGGGATTTTGAGCATTTGCTTTGAAGTTTTTTATCTTTGTTTACAAATTTGTTATTGTTACATATTTAAGGAATAATGAGATTTTTTTATGAAAAAATGAAAGTTTATTGAACTTTTTAGAAGCAAATAACTCGATAACCGATTGAGTTACACGAATCAAAGAAGAGTAACTTGTTTTTGTAGAATTTAACGCTTTTTAATATTTTTTTATTATTTTAGTTGTAAGTTTAGCCCAAAAAAAGTTTACTTTGATTTAATTAACACAAACAAGTGTAACTAGCGCCCTCTATTAGCAATATTAAATTAGAGTGCAAATTATGATTCCTCATGCCAAAAAACGTAAAATTGCCAATTTTCAAAGAGAAAATGTGAAAACATAAAAAATTATTGCGAAAATCAAAATTTAAATTTAAACTTTGAACACCCTGTATCTCGGAAACTAGCAATATTTGCATAAGACATGTTGAGCAGAATCATCATGTTTTGAGGTCTAGAATCTACAGTTCAGAGATTGGACTTTCTTAATGAATCACCCTGTATATATATATATATATATATATATATATATATATATATATATATATATATATATATATATATATATATATATATTTCACATTTGATGTGTAAAATCACAATTATATATATATATATATATATATATATATATATATATATATATATATATATATATAAAATCACATTTATATATATATATAAATTATCATTTGGGATATTCTCACTTACAGATTAATTGATGGTTCATATTATTTATTAAATCATTGGTCAGGGTATGGATAGATGGGTGGCGGTGACAATGAAATCTTGAAACTAAAGATGAAAAACGAATATGATCAACTCAAAATAAACTATTTGACTTAAGAATGTGTGTGAATTTAAACCACTGGATGTGACCAAATAAAAAGTAATGTGACTAAATAGAATTTGCATGCATTTTATATCATAATCGAACTAAATTCTAATCTTATTAAAACAGTAGAAACATTTCTCATTACATTCTCTTAGATGACAATGCAATAGGAATAACTAATTTCAAATATGACTAATTCATAATGAAATTGTCTACATCTACCTTCAAATCCTACTAAAACTGTAAAATGGAAATGAGTTGGAAAAAAAAGGAAAAGCTGATGATATGTAACATGATGCAATATGATTGAATCTAAATAAAATACGAATACATTAAAAATCATTTATATAAAATTAACATAAACAAATATAAAAAGCAGTAAAAGATTAAGACAATGTTATAAAATTTTTCATAAAATGTTCAAAATATTCATGCCAATGGAATCCAAGAGGATTTCATAAACATTAAAATTATAAAGCACGATTTTTCAGATAGTAAATGCATCAATTTGAAAACAGTAAAAACCGTTAAACAACAGATCCGTTTTTCACTACAGTTCTAGCATGTTCTGAAAACTAAGATACAGTAAAATTACTAAGGGGCCAAACTCCCATGTGTTGCTAAGTTGTTACACTCACCTACTAGCCACCGATGGTGTATCCCGGGAAGGATCTGGAGACTGCATGAATGAGTGGTGAGGGGTGCTGGGATAACTGTTGTCACTCCAACCCGGCAAATGTGTTTTCAGTACTGGTTTCACATATCCATTGACTGAAGATTGTTCAGTCCCTGAATTAAAAAAAAATTTTGTTACAAGGAAAATTGTTTCCAGATGTTGAATGAACCTTTCTTTATATTTTTTTCTAACAAACAGAGTAGATATCCTGGAGAAGATTTCCAGATGTAATAAGTTTTTAAGAATTTTACTCTGAATAAGTGTGTTTACAAATACACTGATACTTGAGAAATAAGCATTTTAATGTTTATTCGAATATCAGGCAGTCCATTCAAATATGGAAAATTCTAAACTTAATCTTACTGGAGAATTTTACAGATATTGAATTGTATTTTATAATATCTATTAGCCAGTACTAACTTATATAATCAATATATCGCTCAATGATATGAAAATGAGGAGAATATGTTATGACCAATTGAAAATGCAGACATATTAATAGATGATTAAAGGTGAAATTGTTTTTATCCAGCGTAAATCAAAATGCAAATTGGTATATTATTTATGAAGGTTTTGAAATAACAGAGAAGTTATGATTGAATTTATTTGCTATATTCAGGAGCAGCGGCAAATCCAACTATTGGTCATCAGATCAACATAATATGCTATGCAAGCCTCTAAGCGAGATAATTCTAAAAAATCATTCAGCTAGAAAAACATATAGTATAAGTTGATGACTTCTGTATTCTGTATTTTTGGGAGTGCAGTCGAGACCACAGCACTTAGGCCCCATTGGGCCCTTTGTGCATCCTCCCCGGGAACATCACCAGCCTAGGCTCCCAACCATCCCAGTCGTTTGAAAAAGAGGGTGATTGCACCTAGGGGGATTTCCCTCAAGGTGGCTAAAATTGGCCACCGTTCACCCAGAATGGATTCTCGGAGTGACAAGACAGCGGGGCATTCACAGAGAACATGCTGTACTGTCTCGTCTTCCTGTTCACAGCCTCTGCAGAGAGGTGTGTCGCTTAATCCCATATTAAATAAGGGCTTTCGAAGTTGGCAGTGTCCCGTTAAAATTCCCACGACATTGCGTAGTTTTCCTCTGGGCATCGACAGGTAAGTCATTGCTGCATCTTTATTGGGATAATTTAAAAGTTCCCTGGCAAGTCTGCAGGTGGTTGTTTCATCCCATAGGATTTTGAATTTTTGATGGGTGTTCTCCTTCATCATTTGTGACTTTACTGTCAGCGGTAGTACGGTAGTAGGCTGGAAGGGCCAGGACCGAATATGTTCAGGCCGGCTGCTTTTCTAGCCAATTCGTCAGCTTTTTTGTTGCCATTGCATCTCGAGTGGCCTTTAACCCAGCACACCATAATTTGGTTTGTATGGGCTGCACCCGCAAGTGCTTGATGGCAACTAAACTTAATCTTACTGGAGAATTTTACAGATATTGAATTGTATTTTGTAATATCTATTAGCCAGTACTAGCTTATATAATCAATATATCGCTCAATGATATGAAAATGAGGAGAATATGTTATGACCAATTGAAAATGCAGACATATTAATGGATGATTAAAGGTGAAATTGTTTTTATCCAGAGTAAATCAAAATGCAAATTGGTATATTATTTATGAAGGTTTTGAAATAACAGAGAGGTTATGATTGAATTTATTTGCTATATTCAGGAGCAGCGGCAAATCCAACTATGGGTCATCAGATCAACATAATATGCTATGCAAACCTCTAAGCGAGATAATTCTAAAAAATCATTCAGCTAGAAAAACATATAGTATAAGTTGATGACTTTGAGAAGATTCCTCATTAGTTGGAAGAAATTATGGGTTTCATGAGTATGCACATAATTTAACTAGTTAATTCAAGTTATTTTTTAAAATTCAATTCAAATATATCTAAATTACTGATAACTCTAATAATAATAATAATAAGCTTTATTGCACATGATTAAACAACAAAAATCAGTACAAAAGGTTAGAGTTCAACAACCACTAGTGTACCACTATATAAAATAAAACTACTCATCTGATAATTCAGTAACTGTTCTTCAAAACACCTCTTGAAAACAGAGTAATTATCACAACTATAAAATAAAAAACATTAAATATGTTCCATTATCTTACCTTGATAAGGTGTGTAGTATTTCTGAAAAGGCAAATCTTTTGCAATATCAGGATACAGAAAAACTAAATGATTCAAATCTGATATTCTATCGCCCAAAGTTCTGATTGCGAAATCTTTTGCAGTGAATGGCTGCAAACTGAAAACCTCTCCATTTTCTAGTGGAACAAAACATTATTAGCTCATTTCAGAATAAAAAATTAAAGGACATTCAAGTAATTATCATAAACATACCGGCCACCCAAGCTATCGTGATTCCTCCCAATTCACTGTCAGAAAATCTCAAAAGGAATGTACCACAAGTACAAGATGACAACATTTCTTCTGCTTGTTTTTTTCGAACAAAGCCCATTATGGCACTATAAATAAGAATAACAAAAACATTTATATTTTTGAAAAGTGATAATCTTCTTTGTTTCTCTTACCCGTCCACCCAGGGTCCTCTCAGGTGTTCTCTGGTCAATTTCATTATTGCATAAAACCATTCCCAAAAGGTGAAGCTTCTGTCTGTTAAAGCTTCTTTACAAAACTGGGCCCATGTCAACATGGGATTTTGCGATTCGTTGTAATTACCTCTGAATGCTTTTTCTGCTAAAAATCTGAGGTTATCTTCAGTTAAATGTCTGCCTGTAGCTGCTCTGAACTTCAAGGACAGCGTTTCCGCTACTTTGCTCCATTGTACCTGAAGTCCAGTTATTGATAATCATAATAATACAGATATTTATGCTTTCAGTGAAGAAGTTGGTAAAAGTGGTAGATATGATTTTTTCATAATAATTAAAACATAAAATTTATTCAGACTTGAAAAACTCACGAATTTTGTGACGAAACGTTAACTGTTTAATAAACTCGAGTAGCCTGTTATTGATAAAAAAGACAAATAAATAAATATTTGTTTATATATATATATATATATATATATATATATATATATATATATATATATATATATATATATATATATATATATATATATATATATATATATATATATATATATATATATTTATAATATATATATATATATATATATATATATATATATATATATATATATATATATATATATATATATATATATATATATATATATATATATATATATATATATATATATATATATATATATATATATATATATATATATTTATACATATATATATATATATATATATATATATATATATATATATATATATATATATATATATATATATATATATATATATATATATATATATATATATATATATATATATATATATAAAAGAACTAACTGCCAATCATATAATACAAGATCTAAAGCAGATCTGAATATAACAGAAACCAGACCTAAAATCAATGGAAGGAAATTTGAGGGATTGAGGCCCTACAATAAACTTCCTCTAGCATGGAGAGACCTTGAGATCAAATTTTTGAAGAAAGAAGTGAAACGATATCTACAAGAAAGTCACTATTGATAATTGATTATCAATCATCAAGCCTAATTCGTCAGAAACAAACTGCAAAGAATTGAGAAAAGTTGTAATGACCAAGAATAGCATACTTCTTAATCACTTGAATGCTTCTAAATAAAGAATCGAATATTTTTCCAAAGTGATAAACCAATTTTCAATTGAATTTTAAATGTGAATTAGTCTGAAAAATTAGACACCAAAAACTAGAATAATTGGCATAATTAAAATAGAAATGTATAAATTCATGTCAAGAATATATGTGATGAATCATATCCGTGAATAGAAGCTTTCATAAGCATATCATGAAAATAGACATTCCACAGAAAAAACTCTCTGAAGGACCACATTTCATTTCTCTTTGATTAGTTCAATGAATTGCTGCATATTTGAATAATACCCTTATGATTTAAGAAAAAATGAGAACTTCCTATTCATGCATTCATTTGAATTGATTTTATTAGTATTTGTTTGAGTTTTGATGAGATGATGACCCTCAGATGAGATTTATATACACTTATTCTATTACTTTTTTGATTTTAAGTTTGTTTGTGTTACTTTCATTTGACATCTATAATCATTAGAAGTGACTTGAGATAAGCACCCATTTCTATAACAGTTGTGAAAATCAATATCATATATATATAATATACATAATATTATATATAATACTAAATATATAATTGGTTTGCCATTTTGGACTTCCTAAAATGCAGGAGGCCGAAGGCCGCATTATGGCAAACTTATAAAGCCGAGATAAGGAGATCGGCCCCGAATCGCGGGGCCCGAAGGACCCCGTCTTTTGCCACCGACCTTTTTGCAGTGCTTAGGCTATGTCCCGTTCCCGACCGCGACGCCGATCTTCGATATCGAACCTTTAAAGTTTGACGTTTCTCCGAAATTCGCGAAAACGGCTGCATTTCCGACGCTTAAGAACTATTTTCGCTTCACATGGACTCGAATTCACGTGACCGCCTTTCGATCCGACAGTTGGATGGGTCGAATTCTATCGAGAAGTTTCGGCACGGCGAGGCCCAACGAGATCGTAATATCTACCCGATTCCTCACGAACTACAGATTGACAGTGATCAGATGGCGCGCCCGTTCGACAGAGGCAGGGACGGGCTCAGCACTTGACGCGTCGCGTACCGTTCGACAGAGGCAGGGACGGGCTTTGCACTCATCGTGGTTCGGGAAACTATATTTTCATCGATCTATAGTTTTCTCGGATCTATTTAATAGGCGGTGAAGCCTCTCACTAGTATATAATACTAAATAAATAATTGCTTCGCCAAATTCGACTTCCCAAAATGCAGGCGGCCGAAGGCCGCATTTTGGCAAACTTATGAAGCCGAGATATGGAGATCGGCCCCGAATCGCGGGGACCGAAGGGCCCCGTCGATCGCCCGCGTCCTTTCCGTAGTGCTTAGGCTACGTCTCGCCTCGATCCGAGACGCCGATCTTCTATATCGAACGTTTAAAGTTTGACGTTTCTCCGAAATTTGCTAAAACCGCTGCATTCCCGACGCTTAAGAACTATTTTCGCGTCACATGGACTCGAATTCACGTGACCGCCTTTGGAACCGATAGTTGGACGGGTTGAATTCTATCGAGAAGTTTCGGCACGGCGAGTCCCAATGAGGTCGTAGCATCTAGCCGATACCGCACGAAATCGAAATTGACAGCGAGCAGATGGCGCGCCCGTTCGACAGAGGCAGGGACGGGCTCAGCACTCGACGTGTCGCGTACCGTTCGAAAGAGGCAGGGACGGGCTTTGCACTCATCGTGGTTCGGGAAACTATATTTTCATCGATCTATAGTTTTCACGGATCTATTTAATAGGCGGGGGAGCCTCTCACTAGTATTAAACTATTCACTTTGGATTTTAATTGTAATCGAATGAATTAAATAACATGAAGAAAAGAATGAGTTTTAGAACCAAATTATTTCACGGATAATAGCTAATGGGAATTGTATTTTGCTATGTATGTAGAGCAATTGCAGTTTCCTTATTTTAGAATACTAGTATAAAAGAAAATAACTACGGGCAATATATTTATACTAGTGGAACAGAGGTCACCTAGAATATTGGTGGAGTAATTGAAATTTACTTATAAAACTGAATGGTTACCTTATCTGGTACAGCAAATGGCACTCTTCCAGATTCGCTGAATGCATTATCCCATGTAACTGTAGCCCAAGCATGTGGTTCTTGATTGCCGTGTACAATTACCACAACAGGCAAACTAAGGGTCCACACTTGGAACATCAGTTCGCCACCTCCCACACTGAATTGAGATTGAAACAAAAGTGAGAACTTCTCGTCCATAACACTTTCAGTCCCCTTCTTTTCCGCTCGTTTGATCCTCTTTAGCTGCATGTTTCTGAAGCTGACAGAGAGTTGTCGTGTAGCCTGTTGATATTCCATGGTGCCTGTATTGTTCAGGATTTCTCCACTTGATTCGCCACTTTTACCCAGCTTATCATTCTTTAGCAGCATGTTTGCTTGTGCTTCTGATATGATAGTTACTTTTACCTGTGGTGGAGTCATGTGAACATTCAATTTACCTCCCACTAAGAGCCTCACAGTTGCAGTAAACCTATGAAAATACAATCTATTCACCTCTTTCTTGAAAAAAAAAAAAATATATTTATATATATATATATATATATATATATATATATGCAAAACTAAGATATTTTAAAAAAAAACGAAATTAATCAATCACACAATTAACCGTCACACGAGTCTCGTCGCCAACGATTTCCCACCCATCCCTAAGATATTATTGTTAGAAACATCAAGGTGGGTCTACACAAATGATATACATGCTTCGGTCTTATTGAGTCCTCCTCATATGGTCTATCTACCAAATGTGGTAAACATCCAGAAAGGGAAAGGAAACACGTGTTTCATTCCTCCCTGAAGTATGTGTCAGGGAGGCGGGCAGCTTGAGTTTGGGATTAACTCCTTCAGCCAGTTCAGAGGATACACTTGTATGTACAAGTGCATTAAGGATAGGTGAGACGGGATATTTATGGAACATAGGAAGTGTGGGTAGGGTTCAGAGGATTAATACTGGCCCAGCATTCACCTTATAAGTTTGCAAGCAGTGACTTACATTACCATGAGGAAACCTCTGAAAAAAACTCATGGCAGACCAGTCGGCCCCGGGGTTTGAACCCGAGACCTCCCAAATACTAACCAGCGTACCTAACGTACAATTTCACTCGTACATGACCATTTCAAAGATGAGAAGTAGTGACATGTAAACATACAACGCGCCATCTGTAGGATTATATCAGGCACCAGCCTCCTAAGTTAGATGGAAAACGCCCATCGCCCGAAAACTCGTGCGTCCATTAGGTGATATAGGTGGCTACTATTTTGGCGGGCGATTTGTTTGATTAATTTTCGAGTAAATGTCCTAGTTTTCCATTTTATATTTATTCACTACGTGTTATGTAAGTGCCTCGAATATTTCATACTTATATATATATATATATATATATATATATATATATATATATATATATATATATATATATATATATATATATATATATATATTATATATATATATATATATATATATATATATATATATATATATATATATATATATATATATATATATATATATATATATATATATATATATATATATATATATATATATATATATTTATTTATTTATTTATACGGTCTTGCCATTTTACAAAAATTATTATAATAATAATTGGAACTATAAACTATCATTTATTACATTATGATTGATTTTGATGCAGATAATTTTTATTCTGTCTAAGGGATTATTGAAACTATAATTAGTCGGACAGAATCTGATACTAAACAATTCTCTGTTTCTTACATTGATATTGTTACAATTTAATTTTATATTTCCTATAAGATATTTACAATCTATGAAATCATTCAAAACTTTGTAAATGAACATAAGATCAAAATTCTTTCTCCTGCTCTCTAATGAGATCAGTCCCAGGCTCTGTTGAATATTTGCATAATTTATGTCATGAAGCGGCATGTCGTTCTTGAAAGCAACTCAACGCAAGAACTTTCTCTGTACACGCTCTATGTTGCTTATATGATTTTCATAAAGAGGTGACCATACTACAGTTGAGTGTATATATATATATATATATATATATATATATATATATATATATATATATATATATATATATATATATATATATATATATATATTGATACTTTTTGACGTATCTATTGATATTAAGTGGTGGGCGGTGATTCAATGTTTTTTTGAATAAACAGCTGTAACTCCTGAACGACTGAACAGATTTCAAAAATTCATTGCTCCATCAAATCCATCTTATTTGTGATATGTCAAATTTTAAATGATGCCGCTAGAGTGCCTTTTTTGATATAATAACAGAAAGTTGCCAATTTCTCTGAAAAACTAAATGCAATAACCTGACTTTTTTGTCATAAAAATGTAGTGTAATGATACCAAAATAGGTTAGTGAAAACCGTATCTTGATATCTTATTCCTAGCCTGAAATATTGAAGAAAGAAAATTTTATTATCAATTTACTCTACGCTTCTTGAAAAACCCTAAACCTTAATAACTTAAAAGGATATTTCGTTACCTTGTATTAGTTTTCATGACCTGTGGAGGCTGCTTCTCAATGATGAATGTTGAAGTAACTAAAGATGACAAAAGCTGAGTAATCTCAACAAGTAGTTGAGGCAACACATCTGGCACACCAAGCGGATCCAATGCCAATTTCTGTTTCAAACGTTCAACCTCTTTTATCTGCTGACGATTGAGCCAAATTAGTTCGGCCAATGCTTCACACCTAAAATGTAATTTTAAAAAATCTCTATTCACAAATTCCATACAACAAAATAGAGCTAAATGTGACAAAATTGAGGTGATTAAGTATACCATAGATTCATGTAGCTCATGGAGACCAATAGAGGAATTTCTATGTTGTTCCCTGTCAAAAACGGTAGTTTTAATCATAAATCACCTAGAAATTTAAGTTGAGAATAATGAACCATACATTTTGTGGTTGTGTGTCTCTGAGCAATGTGTGGATTTTGGCATTGAAAATTCAACAACAATACTTTTAATTTAATATAAACTATAATTTCTACAAGCGTACTTTATATAGTATAAAGTGTAGAGAAAAACTACAAGACTGAAATTTTTCTTGTTTTTCTCTCTAAAATGATTTTTTCTACTTTCATGAATTCATGTCAACTCATAATAATTATAAGCATCTTTCAATTAGCTACAAAGACTTGTAATCAATTAATGTACAGTGTGCTACTAACCATTCCTGTATAGTATCCAAATTGCTATTGAAGATCACACCATTGCCAGCTAACTGTTGATCTCTTTTCCATCGTATTAACTCTTCATCTAAAACATGAGTTTGTAACTGATTCAAAAGCTGGACTGTTTCTTTCAGTTTGTCACTCAATGCCAGACGTAATTGCATTAATCCTGCAACCTAAAATATAACAGGTAATAGAAAAGCTCAAAACTGAAGCAGAATGTCCGTAGCATTACCCTTTGATTTAAACCTTGCTCCAGTGCTTCCTTCTGACGAGTCAGTTTCTGCACACTCTGCGCAGTTGTTGGATTACTTGGCTGACTATTCAGCTGTTGCAGATGAGCTTAAAATTATAAAAATTATTCGGAACATTTGATGATAATAGAATATTACTTCAGGCAGAAAAAGAATGTCTTAACTATTTTCCAATTTTCAAAAATTAACCAAACTAATGATTTAATAAAACACATAAGAGGTAAAATAATAATATTCAATAAAATGAAAGTGTCCAAATTCATTCAATTTATGTTCAATGATCAAAGAATTACCATTTATTTTTGTGCATTCATGATATTGCAAAGCAAATGCTTCTTGATCCTCTTCCATTCTTCTTAAATCTGCTGCTGTATCCTGAAACATCAAATACAAATAATTAAATAGTGATGAATTACAAATCAAATTTTTATAACTTTCTTTTCATTTTGTGATAAAATTTCTTCCCTAAATCTTATTAAAAATAAATATAAAAAAAAAGAAACATTTTATATCAATTTCATTATATGTATTGAATGTAAACAATGATTTTAACAAAGAAAAATTTTTGGTATTAAACAATACAATCATGCAAAATAATTACAAGTTTACTAAATTTGGGTTAATGGAAATTTATGAAAACTTAATCAAACTAACCTGAGTTCTGCGCCTCAGAACATCAATTTTGTGTAAAGTTTCTGCTCCTGAATTTTTCGTAGACAGGCCTGGCACAACTTCTCCACTAGCTTGTTGGATCAATCCAAATTCTGTGGCCAGACACTGTCGCACATAGGTGAACAGTTGCATTGGGTTGCCACTAAAAATTAATATGATTAAATTTTGTAAAGATATAACTTAAACATTTTTAAAAACCTATATCTCTGTCTGAACATTTTTGCAGCTTCCGCCAACTTCAGTTTAGTTAAAAAAAATTCCGGCCCGTTTACAACTGCAGCTTTATTTTCTATTTCTTGAATTAAGGAATTAACAAGTGTAGCCACATACACTTCATGTTGGGGATTATCAGGTTGCGGTTCCAATTCAGACCTAAAATGGATAAAGCTATGAAACCAAATTCAAGTTAAAGGGTATATTACGAGATTAGACGCCTTGCGAAATGGATGTGTATTTCTCAATAATCTATAAATTACTTATATTATAGTCGTTGGCTAGCAGATAAAAATAGTGCAGTGCATGGCTAAAATAAACGTGTATTTATCACACCAAGAGGCTAGCAGATTAGATTCCAATACTACACCAGCAATTATTTTTTAGAAATATTTATAATTGATAGCAAAGAATCAGGTGATCAATAAGCCAACAAACTCTCCAAGGGGCCCCAACTATCAGCATTGTCCGCCTCCAGTATATCCAGCTCTACATGAGCAAGACGAATGTCAACAAAATTCACCCCTAGGATACTCAATTCCCAATAATCAAATCCAACCATGGCACGGACAGTACATCATTGATTTACCAAATTTGCAAACCCAAACGCCTTTCTAGCCACAACTACTACTAATTCAACCCCAAGTTAATACACCAAAGCAACATGGCCCAAATTTTTCTCAAAAAACCCCAGCCCACAAAATTAAACTTTCAAACAGATACTGATAGATGTCAAGCAGAGGATGTCAATGATGAAGAAGTGGGTCAGAGAAACTCTTGGCAAACATATAAGAAACGCAAGAGAGAAACCAAATAAAGATCTTGGCATTCCAACAACTCCACCAACAAAACTGCAAAACCGATACAATGGACGAAATGGAAACAAACGAACCTAAAACCACAGTCAAGGTACCAAGACAGCCTACAATATTTATACATAGTCACAACATTCAAAGAAGTGATAGACAGCCTCTTTGCAGCAACAGCGGAGTAAACATATTACACAAAAAGCGTCCCTAATAACACTGTCCAGATCAACGAAAACACTAACAGAAAACTAATAAGACACTTAAAGAAAGACAGAATGATCTGTCACAAGTATCAAATTAGGGAAGAACGAGCATTCTAGTAATGAGGTATGTATACCACTCTATGCCAATTGAAAATGTAAAACAACAAATAGAAAAGGAGGATTATATAGTCCGTAGTAAAATGAACGTCAAACACAGAGAAAAATTATTCTTCTTAGACCTTGAACCGCAACATAACAACGAAGATATATATATATATATATATATATATATATATATATATATATATATATATATATATATATATATATATATATATATATATATATATATATATATATATATATATATATATATATATATATATATATATATATATATATATATATATATTTATATCTATATATATATATATATATATATATATATATATATATATATATATATATATATATGTAAACATATATTTCTATGCAACTGCAAAATATTTGTTGAACAACCGAAAAAGAGTCACAATATAATTCAATACACAAGATGCCAATCTTATGTTCATTCCAAAACGCACTGCCAAGAGTCATACAAATGGGTTAATTGTGGCAACTGCACGACAAACAAACATGTAAAAATAATCAAATAACATACCTGCTAAATATGCACTGTGTAATAACGAGCACCCTGCAAACTATAAGAGTTACACTTTGTATAAGGAACTGGTAGCATCTAGAAATCGAACTACTCAGAGTTACCAACAACTATATCAGTACCCAACCAACACACATAAGAGCTTAGTCACAGAGACTTGCAACCACGTCCAGTTGTCACTCCTCAAAACTATCAACGCACAAGCAGCACAACAAAATAGCCAAACAAATATGAAAACCCTCTTCTCAACATTCTAAAATTAATTTAAAAATATGTTTGTGCAGCTTATGAACCGAAAAAGCATATTTGTTAATTCTCTTAATAAGAAACAATTGCACAGTAGAGAGCCTAACTTTGACCTTACTTCAGACATAGGTAATCAGCCTGAGCACAATAGTCATCAAAAAATCAGTTCTATCTAAAGCAACCACTAGAAATGCCAATTGGACAGCCATCCAACAACGTCTAGAAAACAACACAAACCTCAACCTGCGACAAAAATTCCCAGAAGACCTTGACAAACCTGTGCAATATTTTAGTACTTCAAAACCACAGAAAGAGATAAATGCAATAAACGTCGTGGATATACCGTTACATATTCGCAATCCAATCACAGAAACATGTTTTCAATCGGTTAAGCAGAGTCCTGAAAAAAGCTCTTAGACACTCAAAACGATGAATTTGTGCAGTATATTACGAAATCATCTGGAAATTAAGTTATGAAGGGCAACGAAAAAGCCTAAACACCTATAACCAACAAAACACTGCTATATAAAGCCGTTTTAAATCCATTGCCTTCAACTATGGGAATGTATAAAATAGTTATCAATAAATAGAATCTAGAGATTTAAATTCCAAGTGCTAAAAGTGATCGCAAATGCCCTGTAGTATGAAACTTTACAAAAACTGCCGACACATACAGGGTGGAAATAAAGAACCTTCAAAAGGAATGAGTGAAAAATCACAATACCCATGGTGCCACGTTAAAGAGGCTGAATCAAATAGGAAAACATGAGGAAAGGAAACATTATTGAATGCTTAACCTACAAGCTACAACTCACAGCACATAAACTTAATGCACAAATGTAGATTGTAAATAGTCAATTATTTTAATTTGAAAAAAATTAAACATAATAAAAACCCAAACATAATAACAAACCAACTATATTTCACATAATGATGAACGAAATAGAAAGCGTTTTACTTACGAATGAATATTCTATCAGAAATGCATTGAAGTGCTGAAATTATACTAAAAGTCTCTCTGATGTTATTTTATTATCAAGTTACCTAATTCATGAGAACACTATCTGTAGGCCCTTTTTTCATTGAATACAACTTTTATTAAATGTAACAATCAGCCTTTAAAGTAAAGGAAATTAACTGGTTTCGTTTCGAAAACTCTTTAATAATTTACAATTACATGAAGCAATTCCTCACTACAAAATATTAAAGAAAACAATTTTTGTATTGATATATTACTGTAAGGCACCATATATTACTCATTAATGTCATTTTTAGTCTACTACATTATATTTATATAAATATTCTTCAAAAATTTGCAAACAATAACAAATCAGGAGCAACTGACATATTCATATTGATTTTGTTTTGAAATTTAGTGGTACTATGGTACTGCAATTAAAAACATTTAAATAAAAATAGTGATGAAAAACAAAGTATATTGTTTCGCATTTAAAGTTGATATATTCAAGTTTACTGCCATAAAATATGAGAAGATATTAAGTAAAATGTGGAAGGCAACAATAGGATTTATGTAATAATACAGTGCACAGGACACACATATTCCTCGAGTCACTGAACACTACAAATTATTTGTATGTATCTTCGAGTTTTGAATAATTTGAACATCCGTAATCACTTATGGTCAGCTTATGCCTTCCAAGATTTCTACCACTAAAACCCATAATTTATGCTTTATTACATATTAATATAACAATGCCACACTAATAAAAACAAACTGGAAAAAGTACATACCAAAATTTTTCTTCTATATACTGTGCCAAGTAGTGCCTAACTTCTATTGGAAAATGATCTCCATAGATAGCATGAATTTGTTGCATACTTTCTTGAGGAAGCTGCTGAGCCTTTGCCCACAGGGACATGATTAGGCATTAATCTATAAAAAAAAATTTAAATATTGAATCAATTTATATGCAAACAATTACAACATGCATTTAATTGAAAGGTGAATTATATTCAAGGTCATTTGGGAGGTATTACATTATAAAGATTTGTAATTATTTTTGATTAGTATTAATGAAAATAACTGACCTAAAACAACAAAATGAATAATCAGAAGATTTGTTTAATACAAAACTTTTATTTTCTCTTCAAATGACTCATTTACGCAGTAACCACAACAAATTCCATTGCAATGCAACTCAATTGCAAAATTTGCAGGTTCGTTAGGATTTATCGTTTGTTTCTGTGATTGTCAACGCATTCCTGCTTTCGCTTTGTCAAACCAATAATTGTCAACTGTCAATTGTCTCCCTATCCCAATGCTGCCAACATATCCCAAATAATCTGATAAAATGCTTGAAAATTGTTTTTTTTCCTAGTTCCTACACTTTGTGTAATATTCACCATACTAGAATTTTCGTTCACAAAAAAAATGTTATGCTTTTGTTCTTCGTGCAGTTTATCTTCATTCAAAAGGATGAAATATATTAAAATTAAAAGTGACAATAATAGTGAACCATTTTGCTTCATCAGTTTCATTAAAATTATTGGCGAATTTATTTAAATAGGCATAAAAACTTAGACTTCAAAGAATTATCAATAAGGTGTGAAGACCTCAGTTGATTAAAAGGGTAAATAATTTTTTCTTCAATAGAGACTAGAGAATAACTAGTTTGAGTTCACTGAAAACCAGCTGTTTTCGAATGTTATTACACTGAAATAAAACTTTTATCTCAGTCATGACTGGATTTCTCATGAAATAAGATAGAGAATGAAAAAACCGGCCAAGTGCGAGTCGGGCTCGCGCAGGAAGAGTTCCGTGCCATTGACAATGCCCTCCTTGAATATTCATTTTATTTTAATTTTATTATTTATTATTAAAGTAAAAATACAACTGAGTATTTTGTGAATATTTCAAGTGCCTACCTGTTGCCATTATTGATATCGAGCAAAAAAGGGCGAAAAAAATCGCGTTTGTTGTATGGGAGCCCCCTTAAATATTTATTTT
This sequence comes from Cynegetis impunctata, assembly GCA_030704885.1. Lineage (NCBI taxonomy): Eukaryota > Metazoa > Arthropoda > Insecta > Coleoptera > Coccinellidae > Cynegetis > Cynegetis impunctata. The sequence continues at coordinate 56,016 of JARQZK010002907.1, forward strand.
ATTTTGTTTTTAGTATTAATTGTTATAGCGGCAACATAAATACATAATTTGTAAAAATTTAAACTGTCTAGCTGTCGCGGTTCTTGAGATACAGCCTGGTGACAGACAGACGAACGGACAGACAGCGAAGTATTAGTATTAGGGTTCTGTTTCTACCCTTTGGGTACGGAACCCTAAAAAGCATAAAGAAGATGACAATATAGTCATTTATACAAATGATATTTGATATATGTATAGAATAACAGATACATTTCGTAGATAAGATATAAGATAATTAAATAAAAAAAGGTGAACTTGTTTTGTTTCGTTACTATTTGCTAGTTTTGCAATATACTCCAGTCACCAGCCGTTTTCCCGTGGAATTTTGAGACTCAAGGTCGATTTTCTTGAAATTTAGGATTCAGATAGTATTTATAACCTTCTTCAAAATCTATAATATGCCAAAGTGTGCTTTTGCCTTAGGGGTGAAATCAACCCCTTCTAGGGGATGAAAATGATTTGAATCAAAATAATATCGGAAATTGATAAACTGACTAATTCTAACTCTGTACCATAAAGTTTTTTTCTAAAGTTGATAATTTTCGAGTTATTAACGATTGAAACTGTGCAATTTTCATTGAAAAACGAATGTTTTTAAACCGTTTTTACGAATAACTCAACAAATTTTCATTTTATCGAAACAATCATCTGATAGAAAAATGTAGCCAATAATAGAGAAAAGAGACTCGTGTTCGAATAAACTTTGTAAACCCAACAACTTCTGATAGTCCAGTCAATGACTGTAAAAAAATTGTAAACTGTGTATTTATCCCATACAGCACCGATTTGTAATAAAATTTGGATTTAGGTTCTACTTACCATTTTAAAGTCTACCCTGTGTCGGGGGTTGCTTTTTCGTTGGGGGTGGATGCCACCCCTTCTTGGGATTGAAGAATTTTTCATCGAAAATAAGTACGGAAATCAATGAATTGGCTAATTCTAAGCAACTTTTGTTTCATGAAGTTTTTTCTGAAAGTCAATGCTTTTCGACTTATTCGTGTTTGAAATTGTCGTTTTTCAGGAGAAAAAACCACGTTTTCAGATTCTTTTTCGCGAATAACTGGAAAAATATGCATTTAATCGAAAAACCTGTAGAGAACATAATTTTGCTCTCTACAGCTTAAAAAAAAACAAAGAAAATCGTGTATTTATAATGTATTCTGACTCAATACAAATGGAATTATTGCTTGTTGAAAGTTGATTGGTATTTACCACTATGTGTATTCATCAATATAGTAATATACATATTAGTAGAAACCCTTCAGTTGAAGTCGTAAATCATGACAGCTCTATTGTTAAACATGACAGCTCAAGGTCATAAATCATGGCAGGTCTATTGTTATGCCAGGTGTGCAGTATATTGTTATACCAGGTCTATTGTTATACATGACAGGTCATAAATCATGACGGGTCTATTGTTAGGGCAGGTGTTCCTATTGTTAGGGCAGGTCTATTGTTAGGGCAGGTCTATTGTTAGGGCAGGTGTTCCTATTGTTAGACAGGGGTGTATTATCTAATGATTGATGGTGACAGGGGGACCGTGGAAATTGAATATTTCTTTACAAATTTAGGCCAAAATTCGTCGAGTATTTCTTTACAAAATCGTATGATTTCATAGAAACCCGTCGCTGGCATTAGATAAGTTATTCGACATGGGTGGGCATTATTCTCTCTCTCTTAGTTGGAAATATCAAAATATTTCTAAAACTTCATCTATGTAAATGAAACTAAATTCACTTTCTCTTTTAACAACCGGGATTACACAGTTACATCCAACGAAATTAATTTCTGGTTTCCCTAACTGAAATAAAGATATCCGATAATTATAAACATACAATACAATAGTAACTAGTCCTCCAAAATTAATTTGTTGCATTTCATATTGCTTTAATAATTTATATTGGCCAAACCGATAAACCAATCAATAGAAATTATAAAAACTTATTGAATCAAATCTTTACAGATGTAATTACGAACAAAGATCAGAGAATACTTATTAGGTATTATATGAATAAAAATAATTTACTGAATATATGATTCCTGCATTCATTGTTTAAATGATTTGTCCATGCATTCAATTTGGTGAACATCGAAATTAAATAACTTATGCAATTTTTATAAGATTCATGAAATTTTCTCATGAAGAACAAAATAACTTAGGGAACTTTATTACAGAAAATTTATTTATCTAATTACAAACCTTTTCATTTGAAACACTAAATTATTAAAAAACTGTAATTTGAAAATTCATTTACATGCATCATAACAGGTCTCTCATACTAGGGGAAAAAGCGTACACGTATAAATTTTTAAAAAACCTAAATCCCATGTGTGATAAATCAGTTGTAAATATCGTATATTATTACGATGAATGACGGACAGCTTTTTGAATAAGAAAAACTTTTCTTATGAAATATAGACAAAACCTCCTAGTGTTTAAAAATTATGATACTAATACGATCAATATTATATAAATAAATTGATAGGAAGTTAAGTATTATGTATTTAATTCAACTTACATTATAAATTATAACCCATACTTTGTATGAAGTAGTAATAAAGATAAATTATTAATTCATTCTATTATTCTACATTGAAAATTTGATAATTTTATAATCGTATGCATACTTATAAATAATCACATACCTTGCCATGCCAAAAAAAGCCCACACACATCTATACTAAACGGATAGAATTGTTATTGAATATATGATTCCTGCATTCATTGTATAAATGATTTGTCCATGCATTCAATTTGGTGAACATCGAAATTAAATAACACATGCAATTTTTATAAGATTCATGAAATTTTTTCATGAAGAACAAAATAACTTAGGGAACTTTATTACAGAAAATATATTTATCTAATTACAAACCTTTTCATTTGAAACACTAAATTATTTTAAAAATGTAATTTGAAAATTCATTTACATGCATTATAACAGGTCTCTCGTACTAGGGGAAAAAAGCGTACACGTATAAATTTTTAAAAAACCTAAATCCCATGTGTGATAAATCAGTTGTAAACATCGTATATTATTACGATCAATGACGGACAGCTTTTTGAATAAGAAAAACTTTTCATATGAAATATAGACAAAACCTCCTAGTGTTTAAAAATTATGATACTAATACGATCAATATTATATAAATAAATTGATAGGAAGTTAAGTATTATGTATTTAATTCAACTTAGATTATAAATTATAACCCATACTTTGTATGAAGTAGTGATAAAGTTAAATTATTAATTCATTCTATTATTCTACATTGAAAATTTAATAATTTTATAATTGTATGCATACTTATAAACAATCACATACCTTGTCATGCCAAAAAAAAGCCCACACACATCTATACTAAACGGATAGAATTGTTATTGAATATATGATTCCTGCATTCATTGTATAAATGATTTGTCCATGCATTCAATTTGGTGAAAATCGAAATTAAATAACTTATGCAATTTTTATAAGATTCATGAAATTTTTTCATGAAGAACAAAATAACTTAGGGAACTTTATTACAGAAAATTTATTAATCTAATTACAAACCTTTTTATTTGAAACACTAAATTATTAAAAAAATGTAATTTGAAAATTCATTTACATGCATTATAACAGGTCTCTCATACTAGGGGAAAAAAAGCGTACACGTATAAATTTTTAAAAAACCTAAATCCCATGTGTGATAAATCAGTTGTAAATATCGTATATTATTACGATGAATGAAGGACAGCTTTTTGAATAAGAAAAACTTGAATAAAAATAATTAATTGAATATACGATTCCTGCATTCATTGTATAAATGATTTGTCCATGCATTCAATTTGGTGAACATTGCATAAAATGTTTTCATAAAGTTTTTATTTCTTACGACTTAATTTAATTCCTCAGAGAACGCACTCATAACTGAAAAAAATTTTGGATTTGTATTATTTTATTTCGATATTGAGAATATTGTGTTGGATAGTATCATTTGATAGAGATATTATATACACTATTAGTAATGTAATTGTATATGAATGCGATGTTGGTAGAGCTATGTACAAAAATATATGATATTATATAACAATAAACTTTATTTCAGAAAATTTATTTATCTAATTACAAACCTTCTTATTTGAAAGACTAAATTATTAAACAATGTAATTTGAACATTCGTTCAAATGCATGATAACAGGTCCCTTATACAGAGCTGTGACGAGCACTGAAGAATAGTGCTTCGAGCACTAAGCACTAAGCACTTGAAAAAAAAGGCCCCCGGTCTCGAGCACTAAGCACTTATTTTTACAAAAGGCTTGCGATTACTAAGCACTTTGTGAAAGTAATTTGACATTTCAAGCACTAAGCCCTAAGTACTTTTTTAGGAATTATTGAAATTGAGGTTATTTTAATCGGTAAAGAAATTTTAAGCGTGCATATGAGTATGTGATTATTGACGGGTGAGAAGAGATACACAGGGTGTTGCAAATTCGATGCTCACTATGAGCTGGTACAGAACTATACAGGGTGTTTCATTGGTAAATGAACATATCTACGACAACCTGAGCTAGAGCTATCCTAGGCGAGTCCCAAAAATTGATAAATGATAGGTCTAATCAATTCCATAACCGAGTTTATGCACCAAAAATTGTAATTCCTCATAACTTTTGAACCAACCAGCATAGTCGGTTGGTATTTGGAACGTATGATTCACTTCCACAGGTCGACCGATATATATTTAAATTTCCAGAAAATTCCAGGTCCGTATTTGAAAATTATTGGACTTCTTCCAAACGGAGATTCAACACCCTGTATATTAAAATTATGGGATTTGATTGAGATATTTGAAAAGAGCAGAAAATTTTCAATGGGGTTCAGTAGATTCCATTGTCCCGCACGTCATTTTGCTCGAAGAGAGGTTCAGGGAAAGATCTAATTGAATATTGGAATTCCACTAACTTCTCAGAAAAATCGTACATTGTACGGAGGGGGTTAAATCTGTTGACCTCTGTAGTTAACATCCTTATAACTCCCTTGATACATAAATAACTATAAGCATGGGCATTCTCATACGCCATTTTTGATAATAGATACATTGATATTAGCTAAATAACACAGATTTTATTGAAAATAGGATAAAAAAGGACCTGTGTAGAATTTTAGTAATAGTATTTAATCACCTAAGTGATGATTAATATATAAAATAGGAGAAACCCTTATGGAAAGCACAGAGTATTGAAAGATTCAATATTTCATATTAAAAATCCCATGCTTAAAATTCATATTTCATCAGAATATAGGTACTGAAAAATCTATGTGTTTTAGATAGTTGAGTTCCATGCCCATAAAAAAATCCAAAATTTTCATTCAATGTATTGACTACATAGAAGTAACATATAAGTAATGGTGTACAACTCATCAAAATGAAAAAAAATTCAAACATCCCCATTAGCTTTTAATAAAACTAAGTTTTCGAAGTTCCTGTCACTTTGAGCATGACGTCTTGGTGCATTTACTATAGACGCAAATGAAAACAGTCTTCCAACAGGAGCACTTGATGGAAGGGGGGTGTTGTATTTTATAAATAATTTTTTTACTGACTTGACACTAACGTGAGATGTTTATCACTGGAATGATATCAACACACGATCATAGCGCCGCTGCATACGCATATTCGTGTTACAAGTTTGGCTCAGGGCTTAGTGCTTAGTAATCCGCAGAAGTACTTGGGAGCACTTTTTGGATTACTAAGCACAAAGCCTTTTGTTGAAGGACTTCAATTACTAAGCACTAAGTACTGCTTTTGAAAAGGGCTCGGAAGCACAGTGCTCGGGAGCACAAAAGGGCTCTGAGTGCTTTCACGAGCACAAAGCACAATGCTTTGGCACAGCTCTGCCCTTATACTAGGGGGAAAAAAGTGTACACGTATAAAGGACCCCGCACGGGAACCCATATAAAATGGTTCTCGTTGGAATTTCTTCATTTTTTTATACGTTTTTATATCCTTTGTTATCAATAAAATGTGAAGGTTTTGAACAGTTTCTATGTCTAGTTTCGGTTTTATGGATTTTTGAAATGTTGCGATTAAGCCAAATGTGATAATGCTTTAGAAACTTTGTTACTGTGAAATAATTTTTGTTATTATAACTTTGGGACCAAGTGTAGATATTTCACGAATATATTTTTCATTCTTTTTTTAACAATTGCAGATCAGAAATGATTCTTTTCCCTTCAGGGCGACTCTAAAATAGTTACAAAGTATGTCAAAAATTAATTTATATAACAGTATTTCTTAAACTTTTATTGGTATTATATTAAACACTTTTGAGAAAATCTAAATATTAAAGACGCTACTTTATTCATCATCCACCTAAATAGAAACCATAAAATTGTATTCTGATCCGACCTACATAGGTAAACAAAACAGCTCAACATGACAGTTACAAAACTAGCGAAAATCGCCTTCCTACATTTTTCACCACATACCAGCTAAGAAAAGTATTGGTTGGCTCAGCGTTGCCAACGACAACAATAAATATGGCGATTGTTCATAAAAGAATGTCAACCAAATTGTACCTTGGTTTAGATTTTAATTCAGCCTAAGCAATTTTTAATCATTAATTATTATTCAGTTCTACTTTTGTATAAAAAAATGCCATTTAATAATAATAATAACCGTGTCAATTGTTATGTGTGTAATGTTTTATGTGAAGTAAGATTTACAACAAGATTGGTAAATACTGAAATCAATGAACACAAGAGGCAAATAGCTATTTTAAGAAGAGAAAACTTAAACCACCCTGTCTTGGAGTTTAACAACAATTCTCGAGTTTGTTTGAATTGTTCAAGATCTCTTAATGAAGAAATTGAAATGGTACAACAGGATTCGGAATGTTTAAAACTGAATATTTTAAAACAATCAGCGAATGCGTCTTGTGTAATTTGCAATGAACAAAATCATTTAGGGCGAGTTTCAACAAACTTTATTACTGACATTTTCATAAAAAGCAATATTTATGTTCCGCAAATAGTGCGTGTTTGCTCACGACATTTGGACGAAAACGGCCTTTTACTGCCAGAACTACTACCCGGTTTGCAATTTGTACATCGATCGTATAACCTAAGGGAACCCAATTACAACGAATCTTACAGAACTCACGACAGAAAATTAATAATCAAAATAAGGGATTTGAAGGTGTTAATGATTTCACTGACGATGATTTTCCCTGTGTTTCTTCCCTTACTAAAGTTCAGTTTGATGAACTGTATACCTCATGCGGGGGTGTTGAAGATAACGATCATTATGTAAGAGCAGTTTCAAAGAAGGATCTTTTAACTTTTCTGTGTAAAATGCGTCAGGGTATATTTCATGAATTTTTAAAAATAATTTTTAATTATTCAAGCAGACAAGCTGTGAGTAGCAGTTGCTACTACAAGAAGATCGATTATGACTGGCTTTGTCCCGCAAAACCTCAGTCTTCAGGCTATTACTAGAGCGGAATACATTAATAATCACATCACAGAATTTGCTAATGAATTATACAATCCAGAACCAGGTATGCCCCGAGCAATATGTTATGTTGATGGTACTTACAGCCACATACAAAGAAGCAGAAACTTTAGATTTACAAGCTTGAGGCAATCATATTCAACCCACAAACACACTCATCTGGTGAAGTCGGTTCTGGTTACAGCTCCAGATGGCTATATCTTAGATATTCACGGGCCATATTTTGCAGATGGCAAAAACAATGATGCCTCACTATTGCACGCAGAATTTGAAAGAGATGCCAATAGATTGCAACAATGGCTTCAAGCTGGTGATATTGTGATTTGCGATAGAGGGTACCGCGATTCAGTACCGGTACTAGAAGAGTTGGGAATGTCATGTCTACTCCCAGCTTTTTTGCAACCCGGACAAAACCAGCTGTTAACTGAAGATGCAAACCAATCCCGTCTTGTCACGAAAACAAGATGGGTTATTGAAAGTCGAAATGGACATCTAAAAACTATTTTCAAGTTATTAGAAGGAGTAAGTCCAATATCCCAATTAACTCATTTAGGAGATTTTTACCGTATTGCTGCGGCTTTAATCAACAAATTCAGGTCAACTATAAACATGCAGAATGCAGATATTGCTTTGGCAAGGAGAATGCGAGAGAAATCCATCAGGGTAAATCGTCTACGACTACGTGTTTCAGAGAATAACTTGGCCCATATTCGTGCAAATTGGACACGTTTGAATTTAAATCATTTTCCGGATTTTCCTAATTTGGATTTGGAATACCTAAGTGAACTTTCATCTGGAGTTTACCAAATTGGATTAGCTTCCTTTTATAGTCAGGATAGCTTTGAGGAAGAAGAATAAAATGTCTTCGAAATTGATCAAAGGATCATAGAACCAGGACTACCATCATAACTGCGTTATATGTATATTATAATATGAACTAGATACCTTCAGTACTTAGATAATTCCTTATGTTTTCTCAAAAGAGTTTGATATAATACCAATAAAACTTTTAAGAAAATATTTCAAAAAATGTTATGAAATTTAATTTTTGACCAACTCTGTGATTATTTCAGAGCCACCCTCTAGGTACTGATCTGAAATTGTTGGGAAAATGATAAAATATATATATTCTCTGGAAACTGTTCACATAATTTTTCTCAAAAATATTATAATAAATTAATTGCACATGGAAAAATTCTTTTGAACAATTATCGCAATTGGCTTAATTGCAATATTTCAAAAATTCATAAAATCGAAACTAGACATAGAAACTGTTTAAAACTTTCACATAATGGTGATAACAAAGGATATAAAAACATAAAAAAATTAAGAAATTCCAACGAGAACCATTTTATATGGGTTCCCGTGCGGGGTCCTTTTAAAAAAACCTAAATTACATGTGTGATAAATCAGATGTAAATATCGTATATTATTACGATGAATGACGGCCAGCTTTTTGAATAAGAAAAACTTTTCATATAAAATATAGACAAAATCTCCTAGTGTTTAAAAATTATGATGCTAATACGATACTTTAGAAGGTTTCACTGTAGAAATAGAAAGAAATAATAATAACACTGTCTTGAAATTGCATATTGGTTTGAAATATGGAATAAGAGATTGCTTTTCAAATATAAATAATAGTATTTGACGTTAGAACTATGCAAATGAAAAAACGCTATATAAAATGTAGCTAAAGAATAATCATATACAATATAAATAAATAATTTTTTAAATCTTGTGTACTAGAAGTGCTTTTTTTTTTAGGAAACTTTGTGTGATTAGAAATAAATAAAACGTACTTTCTTATTATTTTTTTCATTTCATGAAATATCGAACGAACATAAATGTTAAACTTTTTCACTGTACGCCACTGACAATTCGAATAAATTCATTAGTACACTCGATGAATTATTTTCGGGTTGAATTCCCGTGTGGAGTTATTTGGGTCTTCTTTTTTCGAATTACATAACTTGCTTGTGAAACATAAAACTACTTTTTGAAAGATATGAAACTTTATTACCAAATTTGGCAGAAAGTTCATAAAATATATTTCACAACTTGAAAAGTTGGATAGGCTATCGAAATTTTCAGGAAGCAGACGTCTTTTATTAAATTGTACCGAATAAATTTTAGATTCTGGTTGCTACACTATATGATAATTTTGATAACGTGCTATTTTTTCTAGGGATCTGAAATTCGTTCACAAAACTCTTGAATTTTTAGGAAGTTTTTCCCGTTGACCGCAAAAACTGTTGAAAAACATTTTCCGAAATATCATTACATACCTTTGAAAGTACTATTCCATATATTTAGTTTTGATCATTACTACAATTAGATGACCAACAGCTATTTTCTAGTTTTAATTTCAAAAATTGAATTTACGTATTCTGTAAATAACCCGTCCTTTTGTTTCTTGAAAAATCAAAATTGATATGATTGAAACTTTTTTCGTATACATGAAACGGTTCGAATGCTTAAATAGACTTAATGGATCTTTTTTCATATAAGATTCACAAAATTTTTATGGAAAAACAAAATAACTTTGCATGCAATAAGATGCCTGAAATTTTTTTCATCAGATTTTATTTCTTACGAATTGCTCAGGGAATTCATAAGTGAAAAAATTTTGAATTTGTATTATTTTATCATTGACAGTTTACACTCGATCTAAGTTATATTTGATAAACGAAGCTTGTGATATACATAAAATTAAACAGAAAAAATGAGATCTATAATAAAAAATTTCGCATTCTTCCTAATCAAAGAAATAAAATCTGATTGATCTGATGAATTTCATGCATCTTATAGGAAAAGAGTTACTTAAGTTATTTTGTTCTTCCATAAAAAAGTATTTCCAACTAAGAGAGAGAATAATTAAACTTTTTGATTTGCTTATTTAAAGGAAAAATATTTTTTTATTCCAGGTAAATGACATTTTTTTATCTACGCTTCAAATTTAAGCTTGTGGTATACATACAATTAAACAGAAAAAGAAAATATGAGATCTATAATAAAAAATTTCGCATTCTGTCCAATCAAAGAAATAAAATCTGATTGATCTGATGAATTTCATGCATTTTATAGGAAAAGAGTTACTTAAGTTATTTTGTTCTTCCATAAAAAAATTTGTGAATCTTATATGAAAAAAGTTCAATAAATTATTCAATCTCACCAAATTGAATATACGTACAACTCATTAGTAAAAGGTATCCAGGAATCATAAATTCAATTAATTATTTATATTCATATAATTACCTAATAAATATTTTCTGATCTTTGTTCGTAATTACATCTGTAAAGATTTGATTCAATAAGTTTTTATAATTTCTATTGATAGGTTTATCGGTTTGGTCAATATAATTTGTAAAGAAAAGAAATATTCAATTCCCACGGTCCCCCATTCACCATCAATCATTAGTTAATACACCCCTGTCTAACAATAGGAACACTTGCCATAACAATAGACCTGCCCTAACAATAGGAACACCTGGTATGTCTAACAATAGACCTGCCATGATTCATGACCTTGAGCTGTCGTGTTTAACAATAGACCTGTCATGATTTACGACTTCCGGTCAATGTATTCTACTCATATTCTAATTTCTACAAAAATGTGCTTTTGGTTTTTTCCCCATCACTCGCTTATATTTTAAGCAATCAAGTCTTTCGAAGAATCATTTTGTAGGTTTTTTTAAGAGCTATAAGCTTATCTATAAGCTAAAAAAAAATGAAACGCCAAAATTTTTGAAGAAGAAAAACCTATAATTTCGTACTCCCCAAAATTTTGTGTATCATTAACAGTTTTTGAGTTATTTTGAAGAAAAGGCGATTTTTCGCTAAATTAAGAAAATTTTTTTCTCTCTTCAAACTCAATTTTTTTCAAGAAGAAGTTTTTTAAACTGGTCAAACACTCAGAACATATTATAAACACATAATTGAAGTGAATTGTGAAGTGGCAATAATTTTTTTTTAATGGAGTGGAAGAGAGGGTGAGATTTTCACTTTTTTTTTTCAACGAATAAATAGGAATCGACATTTTTCTCTTTATAACTCGCTTAGTTCTGATGCTGGGAACTTTCATAAGAAATAAAAATAAAGGTTTTTTAAAGGAATTTAAATAAAGTTTCAAGTTTTCCCCGATTTTCTATATTTTGTTATAGGCTATAAATTTGCTTTCCACATTGTTTTCGATTAAATGCATATTGTTCCAGTTATTCGCGAGAAAGAATCTGCAAACGTGTTTTTTTGCCTGAAATCCGACAATTTCACTCGCGAATAAGTGGAAAAGAATTGACTTTCAGAAAAAACTTCATAAAACAAAAGTTGTTTAGAATTAGTCAATGTATCGATTTCCGTACTTATTTTCAATGAAAAATGTTTCACCCCCAAGAAGGGGTGGCATCCACCCCCAGGGAAAAAGCAACCCCCGGCACAGGGTAGACTTTGAAATAGATGGTAGGTAGAACCTAAATCCAATTTTTCATGAAAATCGGTGCTGTATGGGTTAAATACACGGGAAAATGGTCATTGACTGGACTATGAGTTATTACTCGTTGAAGAATGGTTATTTTTCGGGAAACCCAAAATTGAAAACTTTAAATCTTAAATAACTTGAAAGTAGTGAAATTATTGGGTAAAACTCAATAGTCCTTTTTCAAACTACAAGAAAAAACCTTCAAAACTAGATCTTATACAGAAGTCTTTTGTTTATGAATTAACTGACTTACAACAAAAATAAAGTCACTTTTTTTTTAATTTAACACTTACTCTCTCGTCATGACCACCTTAAATGAAATTAATCGTAACCCACTTACAATTATCTCAACTTAAGTGTTATTTATATGATCCATTTGATCTGACAAGTTTAGAATGCTCAATTTATAAAAAATAGTTGATTGAATTGAAAATTGCATTATCGTAATTTTGAAAAAAAAATGCATTTTTCTCAAATAAACCAAAAACTATTTATGATATGAAAAACTGTTTCTTATGTTTATTATAGGATTTTCCTTACTAAAAATTTTGATATTTTTCTGATCTTTGTATCATGAAAATTGAACGATATATTTTAGCTCAAAGTTTGCATTCGCGTATTAATTGTAGCTCATCCTAGCCCTTTGAGGTCACCCCTTTTCAAATGAAAGGTTGAAAAAAGTTTTAATCAACCTGGTGTCAAAGACCCTGAAATTCCCTACAGAATGTTCTTTTTGAAAATATTATAGCTTAAAAAAAGAGGAAGTAATCGTCGAAAAACTAACTTCTTAAATCTTTTATTTCAGAGCAAAATTCCGATTCACTTGTATATTCTTCTAAAAGTTTAGAAATTGAATATCTAAACAGTGCAGATTTGATACTTTTTTCTCACAGCTTCACTAGATATGACTCAACTTCTTCCTTCTTCAATAAAGGTAAAAAAAAATTTAGGTGAAGGTTGAAGAGTTCTTCAACGGTTGAAGATATTTTAGAAGCCGGTAAATACTGTAACGTAATGTTGTGTGGACTCACTAAAGACACTACCTTAAATACATTGAAACGTGTAAAAAACTTGTCTGAATACCTCGAAAAAATCAGATATAACTCATTTATTAATTTAACCACTAAAAAAGGGTGTTAGGTTGTCATCTCTTGTACTGTATAATATGACTGGGTGACAAAAATATGAATTCTTTTGATTGGGCTTGGATTAAAATTGAAGGAATTTTACATCCAATTAAAAACCAAAATGAACTGGCACCTGAGGAGCTTTTGCAAATGATAATTGCAAAAAGAGATGCGGAGTGAAGACGCTTGTCTAAAAAGGACACCAATTTTAGACCAAGAGGAAGGCGTGGATACCCAGAGCAAGGAGGAAACGAAAAACTATATATATAGTGCAAATACATTTTTTTCTTTTTCTCTCATTATTACTGCAAAAAAAACCGTAATTTTTATATTTTTGGTCACAAGGAGTGGGTTTTATAAGGGTTGTGTTTAAAAAACGACAAGTTTTATATCACTGATGAAATATTCTCGATTCAATATTAATTATTGTGAAACAATCATTGAGATTCTTTTTTCAATAATTCATATTCTCAGGAAAATACCTATAAGGGTTGAAGCGTCTCGGCAAATAATAATTTCATTAAAATAAAGTATAATAATTCAATATGATGCTATGTTCAATTATTTCAAATTATAAATACCTTTAAAACTAGTTTTAGAAATTACTATCATCAGGGGATGATTTAAAGGGGTTGCTTTTGTCTGATTAATCATGAACTTGTTTGAGTATATCAATTGATTTAAAAATAATTCATTTGAACTTCATTTGGACTAAACACATGCTAAAATCTAAGATTTTTCAATTTTTTGCGATAAGGGGTAGTTTTCACCCCCAAAAAATAAAAAGCTCATTTCGGCAGAGTATAGATTTTGAAGAAGAGGGTGAGTAGAGCTTAAATCCAAATTTTTATCAAAATCGGTGTTGATTCTCAAAATTCCACGGTTATACAGTTTTTTTTACCGCTGGTGACTGAACTAATAGTATTTTGAGTGTCAAGAGCGAAAACAAAATTTTACCAGTCGACTCCAATTTTGTCTGAGGTTGGTGAAATTCTTCCCACTAGTGATGCTTATGATATTTTATGGACGATCGAAAAGGTTATAAATAATGGAATTTAATTGTATTTTCCATTTAAAATTTTGCTGGCTAGACGATTTTTAATGTCAGGTAAGCGTCACCACGAAACAATAGTTTGAAGAATTCATTCATTTGACATTATATCGTTGTTCGCGCTTGAGCCAGGTAACGACCGTGTAAAAAAAAGCAAAGCATTGGTCCTAAAAAAAGGGAATTTGCTAAACTTTGTTCCTGAAAGAGTGGTAAAATTTGCCCTACCATTACGATTATTAGATTTATATGAAATGAACAGGTAGTTTTCCAGGATTACTTCTGTTTTGCTGTTGATGTTTAATCTGGTAAGGATATACGTTTGAATTTTAAAGAATTTAGATAATCTATACGAATATTGTAAAAAATATATCTTCGTGCTCAATTGGTCACATCAAATATGTTTTTGTTTAATCACCAGAATGGCAAGTACACCTCTCAAAGAAATGGCATTAACAAATTTACCCAAATAGAAAAGCAAAAGGCCACATTTTCGAAGTTACCAAACCCAAAAAAAATATTCTGGACTTAGCTTCCGCAGATCTTCGACTATCCTTGTTGGCGCAGGCGGGAATATAACAGCATTGATGGATGAAAATCCACGGCAGTAGCTGAAGGCTACATTGATTATTCCATTAAAAATAAAACACTCTCGCAAAAATATCACATTTGATTGCAGCCCCTTTATGTACTCATCAGACGAGAAGAACGTACTCTCCACAACCAACCAAAATATCAATGTGGATATGTGAACTCAATTCCTACCATAAATCTACACAACTTTGTGAATCCTAATATTACAATTGATATTAATGAATAATATTACTTAGGTAGTTTAAATACTTATTCTGTATTCTGTATTTCGGGAGTGCAATCGAGACCACAGCACTTAGGCCCCATTGGGCCCTTTGTGCATCCTCCCCGGGAACATCACCAGCCTAGGCTTTCAATCATCCCAGTCGTTTGAAAAAGAGGGTGATTACACCTAGGAGGATTTCCCTCAAGGCGGCTAAGATTGGCCACCTTTCACCCAGAATGGATTCTCGGAGTGACAAGACAGCGGAGCATTCACAGAGAACATGCTGTACTGTCTCGTCTTCCTATTCATAATCTCTGCAGAGAGGTGTGTCGCTTAATCCCATATTAAATAAGGGCTTTCGAAGTTGGCAGTGTCCCGTTAAAATTCCTACGACATTGCGTAGTTTTCCTCTGGGAATCGCCAGGTAGATCATTGCTGCATCTTTATTGGGGTAATTTAAGAGTTCCCTGGCAAGTCTGCAGGTAGTTGTTTCATCCCATAGATTTTTGAATTTTTGATGGGTGTTCTCTTTCATCATTTGTGACTTCGTCAGCTTTTTTTTGCCATTGCATCTCGATTGGCCTTTGACTCAGCACACCATAGGTAATATGGTTTTCATGGGCTGCACCCGCAAGTGCTTGATGGCATTCCCATGGTGATTGTGAAAATATTTTTTGATTCTTCAGGGCCAGTAACGATTGTCTACAATAGTGTAGACTTTAATGGTTTTGTTCGTTATGTTCCTACGAGCAATCACGTTCGTGGCTATGGTTATGCCCGTTAGCTCTGTCTGAACTATATTGGCACATTTGTCCATTGTCCACTTAAGTTGAAATCGCAGGTGTCTCGAATATATTCCACAGCCTGCCCCGTTTTCTTGCTTTGATCCGTCCGTGAAAATATTGATCGTTCCTTCATCGGAGGTCTCATTTCCACTGTTTGTATGTATTGAGTACGGTTTATCAAAAACAAATCGCGGGGGAATGCTGTCTGCATTTGTAGCAGAGGCATCGTGTTGGTAGCCTCGAGCCACAGGCGATGTCTAGTCTCCCCACACCCTACTTCTGGCTTTATACCAATAGTCTCAAGGCTTCCCATGGTTGCCATGGCCACTACTTGTATATAAATATCCAAAGGTGGCAGGCATAGCATCACCTCTATTGCCCTAGTTGGTGTTGTTCGTATAGCTCCGGTCACACTTAGACACGCGGTCCTTTGTATCTGCCCAAGCTTGAGCTCTGCTGTTGCCTTTTGGCTTTAAGGTCACCAGACGACGGCTCCATAGGCTATCATCGGTCCCACGATGGCAGTGTATATCCACATGACCACCGTGGGTTTCAGTCCCCAAGTTTCCCCCATGATCCTGCGGCACTGCCCGTAGGAGACGTGTGCCTTTTTTAGTCTTCTCTCCAGGGGAAGATTTCAAGTGAGTTTGGCGTCAAAGGTCACCCCCAGATATTTGACCTCTGACATGTAACTTAATTGTGTGTTTAGGAGAACAGGTGCTTTTAATGGCCCCAGTTTCCTTTTCTTTGTGAAGAGAACCATCTCCGTCTTTCTGGGGTTGATTGATAGAGAGTTCTCCCCGCACCATCTTTCGATTATTCTTTGGGCTCTCTGCATTCTGTCGCAAAGAACTTCTTCAAATTTTCCACTTAGCAGTATCGTCAAGTCATCTGCGTATGAAATTGAGTAGAATTCTTCATCGAAGAGGCGGCGCAAGAGGCTGTCGAGTACTAGGTTCCATAGCAGCGGAGATAGGACACCTCCCTGCGGGCAGCCTCTCGCGACCATTCCCCTAACAACGATGTTGTCCACACTGATTCTAACAGCTCTTTTTGAGAGTATGTTTGAGATCCAGCCACTGACAGTATGGGGAATATCTCTGACTGCCAGTGCGGATTCAATTTTGGGGAAGGTGGTTTTGTCAAAGGCACCCTCGATGTCTATGAACACCCCCAGGGTGGACTCTTTGTTGTCCAAAGATTTCTCAATCCGACCAGCAACCAGGTGGAGGGCTGTGTCGGTGGATCTGCCTGGGGTATATGCGTGCTGGTTGGAATGCAGTGGTTGTGTTTTCAAAATAATGTCCCTTAGGTATCGTTCGCATAGTCTCTCCATTGTTTTAAGCAGAAACGAGGTCAAACTAATTGGTCGATATGCTCTGGGTGTGGTGTAGTCCATTCGACCTGTCTTAGGAATAAATACCACCCTCACCTCCCTCCAAGGCTGTGGTATGTACCGGCGTGCCAAGCACGTCCTGAATATTCTCATCAGGTGCGGCATTAATTTGCCCAGGTCCCACTGTAGCAGGGCAGGATAAATGCCGTCAATGCCTGGTGATTTGAAGGGTGAGAAGGTCTGTATTGCCCAGTCTATTCTGTCTTCAGTAACTATTCGGTTGGCTTGCTGCCACTCCAAGTCTGAAGGTTCTATTTCAGTTTCAGTTGGCCATTCCTTCCCTTTTGTAACCACGGAATTAGGAAAGTGAGTTTGCATAAGCAGCTCTAGATTTTCGCGAAGATCAGCAGTTGTAGTGCCGTCTTCTTTCTTCAGTATATCTAAATTTGTGTCTCGATCTTTAGCAAGGATTTTACAAAGCCTAGCGGCTTCTGAGTAGTCTTCGACTTCCTCACAGTAGGCTCTCCGTGCTTCTCTTTGTTTTATCTAGCTAGTTTTTTAAATTGCCTTAGATACTTCTGACAGTCTGAGGCAAGTTGAATGATTCCCTAGCTATCTTCTTGAGGTCACCCAGCTCCCGGATTCACCACTTCGTGGCTCCGCCGGGCTGTTGGGCAGCCCTTAAGGGGCAGGATTCTTCAAAGGCTTTTTTCACGGCTTTTTGAATAGAATTCACTTGTTGTTCAATTTGGCCATTATTTTGGCGTTCTTTCATCAACTGTACCTCCTGTAGTCGGTGTCGATATTTATCTCTGTCCGTCCTCCGGAGGTCCCTGAGTAGTTTCCTTTGCGCTTTAGTAAGGTTTATTTTAAAATTTATTCATCGATGGTCTGACATAGTAACAGATACTCTGATACATGCCATCCTAGGATTGCATTGGATATACGAGATGAAGCTACCGTACTATCTGTTACAGTTTGACTTCTAGAGTTAATAAATGTCGGTGTACAGCCTTTGTTGATAATGTAAAGGTTGTTACTGATAATTTAATCAAAAAGTGACTTCCCTCTTGCGTTGTTGTTCTCGCTGCCCCATGTCACATGGTGTGCGTTGGCATCACAGCCCAAAATGACTTCCCAGTTTTGAGTACGGCAGTGCATTATCAAGTTCTCTATTTCCCTCGTTGGTGGTGGTGTCGTTGAGTCTGCGGGAGATACACTGTTGCTAGAACAACAACGGTTGATTTGCCTGCTAAGTTGTACTCCACCTTCACGGCTGTTAGGTCCGAGGATGCAGGTGTTGCAATGGCTGGGCTTTGATGTGTTGAGGAATATGCACTGCTGTCCTCGGTTTCTCATTCGCGGGAGTGCTGAAAACACACCCATTAAGTTATGTTAGTCCACATATTTTGGATCTAACTATCCAGGGTTCCTGGATCAATGACAGTGTATCCTGCTCTACGCACAGGCGGCGACACAGTGTAGCTGTTGCCGCCCTGCCATGGTGCAGATTGCACTGGACTACTATTACCTTTTGCGGTGTTCTAGCCATTGCTATGCAGTGCAGATGGTTCAGTTAGTCTCTTCCTCTGCCTCCCAGTTATAGAGGAGGTGGGGGAGACGACTTCTGTTTCCGTTATCTCAGGGTTGCTGATAGTGGGAGTTGTTGGGGTGGCGTCGTCGCCATCCTTAGGTAACGACTCACCCTCTCCAGCCTCCACCTCTTTTAGGAGGATACTCCTGTTTTCCTCCCTTTCCGTGGAGGCTGCTGAATTTCACCAGTCCTCTCCTCAAGCTTACCTTTAATCACAAGAGATTGGAAGAGGTTGCTATTCTCAGCCCCCTCGCCCTCAATTTCTCGATGTCCTCATCTCCGATGCCGAAGATGAGTAAAAGTCCTTTTGGGTCATTTTTGGCCTCATAGTGGAAGAGGCAATATATCCCGATGTCGACCAGCGGGTTTTGCGCCGTAAGAGAACGGGTCACAACCTCTTTTTTCTCAGAGTTGCTGTCAATTTTCCCACCGCGTGTTTCAGCCATGCCAGTGTGCTCTCATCATCACATACAACTCTGATGATTTCACCAGAGTATGTCCATGAGCGGAACTTTGGTGGCTTTGTTGTTCTGCAAGAGGCGGACAAGATGGTTTGATCCAGTTCCACTGTGTCATCGCTTTTTTGACAAGGGCCTCTTTATTCTGTGGAATTTTTCCATAAGGGTTCTCCTTGTCAATTATTGCAACTCTAAGGTGACTTAGAGCCGCTTCTTTGTAGGTGGGGGCGACAGGCCTCGGTCCAGACCTTTTCCTGATATTTTTATGAGTTCCAGGAGAGTCCTGAGAGGTCCCCGACCTATTGCGTTTTTTAGAAGGTGAAACACCTTGCGGGTTCACAGCCTTCCTCTGTTCTGTCAGGCCTGCCTTTGGGTGCTCATCCATTCTAGTAGGATGATAATCCTTCCTAGGTGGTGGCACTCCTGAATGCCTTTTTGCAGCGGGTTGAGGACGAGGTGACGTGGTGCGTCCAGAAGGGTGGGCAGTCGAGGCTGCGCGCTATGCCTCCTCGCGTGCCTTCCTTCTCCTTTTGGCCTCTGCCCCACTGATTCTTTTACCCCTACGGGGTTTGATTTTTGTCCAGTCTGCTTCAGACTGGGTAGGTTCTTTGTTTTTGGCTTCATTTTCATCCATTAAGTGCTTTGTCTTTTCGTTTACCCGGCTCCTCGCCCGCCACGGAGCCCCATTCGGGGGTGTCGTGCGACAAACGCTCACGATCGCCAAGGCTACCAGGTAAATATAGCCCCCAGAAGCGTGCGACGCGATGTGGGGGTGATGGTTCACTGGGATCCTGGGGCCACCGTTATCCCAAATCCCCAGCCCCCTAAAGCGCCTCACCGCCACCAAAGGCTCACCCTGCCGAACCTCTGACAGTACGACACAGCCGATTGATCAAGAGTGGGTTAGTTCCTGACCGCCCGTCTAGCTGAAATCCAGCCCGGAGCAGTGTAGGCTCGGCCCCCTCAACTGCCAGGTGTCCTTCATATAGCGACACCGACACGGGTCGCCACGCACGGCACAAACACGCTTGTCCACGAAAGCGCTTTTGTCGACCCATACCAGGGTTTTATAACTGCAGAGTCCAGTTATCACGCTCGTAACCGCAGCATCCGAGGACACCACGGCGTACCCCCATGTGCAACCTGGGGACGCGCCTAGTAGGTAGCTCAACCTCCAGGAGTTTAAATACTTTCATATTAATTATAAGTAATGTCAATATTTTTCATAAAATAAATATTTTCAGAATTCCTTTTTAAATTTATTTGTCATTCATGGACAAGGTACTGTATTCCACGAGCATATAATAGCTACCATTATATGCTCGTTGAATAATATACTTTGCCCATGACTGTTGTATAAAATATTCATAATACATTTTGTTTCCTCAAGAAAAGGAGAGTCATTTTTCATGTTAATAATGACGGTGAATAATCATTATTCCCTGCTGTGAATGTAGTTCCTAGGACACGCAATATAGAACTATCAAGTAGGTCAGTAGGTGCCTAGGTGGTCTAGTACGTCAGGTAGGTATTAAGTAAACAACTTGACAAACTAATAATTATTTGTATTTGAAACGTCAAATATTGGAGATGTAGTAATAATTTCTAGTAAAAATAATTTGTTTCCAAAAATACGTAAAAAATGGAAATTGACTGTAAGGAAGAAATATTGTGTACTTCGTCGGAAATGACGGAAGCTGCAAAAGTCACTTCGATGCATTTGTTGCCTGAGAAATCCCGAAATATTTACGTATCTGTGTACAACACATTTATGGACTGGAGGGCGACCAAGAAAATTAATTCATTCTCAGAGTCAGACTTACTACTATATTTTACGGAATTAGCTGCAAAATACAAGCCATCCACATTATGGACACATTACTCTATGCTTAGGAGTACGCTTAATATAAATCAAGGGGTCAATATAGAAAACTATGTAAAACTGCATTCACTTTTAAAACAAAGGTCTGAAGGCTTTAATCCGAAAAAAGCTAATAAATTTTCTTCTGAAGAAATCAACAAATTTCTTATTGAAGCATGTGATAAAAAATATCTTGCAATGAAGGTGAGAAATCTATTAGAAAACTTGTTTGAATAATGAAATATTATTCTTTGTTATCAGGTAACAATGATAATGGGAATAATGGGTGCATGTCAGGCAAATGAAATGTATAACATGAAAATAGACGACTTAAAAGACCTTGGATCAGCATTTTTGGTAAACGTACCCAATACCAAAACAAAAACTAGTAGAAAATTTACTATTACTGATAATTTTTACCTGATTTGTAAAAAATACATCGATCTCCGTCCGGCATATGTGACTTCTCAGGTGTTTTTTCTGAATTACCAAAATGGTAAGTGCACTTCACAAAGGATTGGTATTAACAAATTCACAAAAATGGGTAGACAAATAGCTGAATTTTTGAAACTGCCAAATCCTGAGAAATATTCTGGACATAGTTTCCGCAGATCGTCTGCAACCTTACTCCTCTATGCAGGTGGAGACATGGCAACTCTAAAGAGTGACGAGGTTATGGAGTCCACATTGGTCACTGAAGGCTCCATTGAGGAGTTAATTAAAAATGAAATATCAAGCTCGAATGATGGGAGTACTATAAGCGACTACCAAACTGAAGATCTCAATCATATTAGTTCTATAAGCGAACAGAATATTCATTTAGATATAAACTCCCTACCTCCTTTCAACATTACTCATTGCTCAAATACAAATATTACAATTAATATTTATAAATAAACTCAGTAGTTTTACAAATAATTACTATCACAGGTATCTTTAATTTTCATTTTTGTTAATGTCAAATAAGTTATGATAAATGAAGTTGTTGAAAATAAATTATAGAATAGAAGTCAAGACTAGTGTGGACAAAGTATAGTATTTTACTCACATGTAATGAACTATTAGGTACTCAGTCAGGTTCATTATGTCACGAGCTTAGCGTAAAATGTATGTTCTCTTTTTACATAATGTAAAATCACATTCAAGCATTTTATGGTCTAAAATTGGTACATTTCCACTGTAAGTCTGCAGTGATGGCATTGGAGTTATGATATGGTCTATAATATTTATTTGACTATTTGTTATTTTCGCTTTGTATTTTGTATGAAATAATTGTATAAGTTTATAATTGTTCATTAGATTTCTTCTTCAAAGAATGTTATATCTCCTATTGTGACAGTTTGCGTATTTGTTATCCAAAGCGCAGAAAATTGCAGAATCAGTTTGGATCATTCTTTAGTGCCCTATAAATTGAAAAGGATTTTTAGTTTTTCATTTTTCAATTAAGGTGCCACTACTTTTTCTGGTATTTCAATAGCAAATAATAGTTCATGATTAATGGTATTTTTAATTATCAGTTAATGAAGCCGATACACATTCATAATGAAAATATTGTTTCATTATGGTATTTGTCCACGATTGTAATATGAAATATTCATAACACATGTTTTCTCAACCAAATAGAAAATCATTTTTCAGAGTGAATAATCATTATTCACTGGTGTTGACTTCCTAGGGCACGCGATATAGAAATATCAAATAGGTAGTAAGTCATATAATTATTATATTAATTATGCCGCTCCTGACGTAAACTTAACCCTCATTATATGCTTGTTGAATAATACACTTTTTTCAAAATAACATTATTTTCTAGTCAGCTCATAGATTGTCATGAGTTTGAATGATATTGCATTGCATCCTTCATACTGACTTTCATTACTTGTCGCCAAGGTAAGATTTTTTTGGAAATGTTCCATTATAATTTGTTTTATTTGCAAAAGCACTTTGTTTTGTACCCAGCTCCAATACTAAATTATTTTTAAACCTTCCAGTATACGGGTGAAAAAAAGTTGCGCCAGTAGACGGGTTGGGTCTCTCAGACCCTAACTCAATATATTTTTTTTTATGAAAATTTTTTTTTTTCTAGTTTCATTTATGTTTTATTTTGAGGTTTTGAAGAGTTTTCTTTAACTTAAATAATAAGAAAGCCAATTTTCTCATTTTTTTATATTTTTAATAATTCAAATTAAAATTTATTCTTTTTTAGCATTAGTATCAAGAACAATAAAAAAATGATAAAAAAAATGCATGAACAAACAATGTCGATGTTAGGATTCTTTAAACAAGAGGTCATATAAACTTTATCAACTATTCAACAACAGGAATAATGAAATATCTACTACTTTTGCTCACTACATTCGGAACAAAAAATCGCTACGTGCTCTAAACATAAGAAATTATTACATTATTTACAGTAATATTTTGTTTTACGATCTTTACAATAATTCATGTTCTAAAATTTCAACGAATTCGGGATCTAAAATTTCTACGAAGTCGGGATCGGCAATCATCATCGGTATCTACTTCGACATCTGCTCGAACAATTTACCAAGTCTATTTACTTCAACTTCATAAGTATCCATAATAAAACAAAATTAAATGTGTACTTGACCAGAAAATTACAATAAAGACTAATGAATAACTCGAATATTCCCCGAATACTTACACCAATGCACGGGTTGGGTCTGACAAGACGTTTCTCGTGATCTATCATGCCCTAAGTAATAAACTTGACTGAAAACAATACTAATCGTTAGGAAAGAAGCCTACCGAAAGGTACAGCGGGGCTCCTCGCCCCATTCAATGACATCAGAAAATAGCGCCATGAAAACAAAACGCCCGGTCTGTCAGACCCAACCCGTGCACTGAAAGGTTAATGAATACATAAAAGAAAATATTTTGTTTCTATACTTATATGAGATTAATTTAATAATCTTCAGTTAGTCGATGCGTAAAAAGCAACCACAAGCTATTAAAATTCCTAATTATTCTCTGTGTCTCTAAATACCTATCTAAAACAATCGTTTTATTTCGATATTTAACTAAAAACAAATATTATTGAATATTTCCCTCCTGTCAAAAATCCCTTGTAAATGGAATGCAATTATCGAAAATTACAGCGATAATTGCATTGTATAAAGCGAAAGAGCACTGCGATAATTGCATTGTAGACCGATAATTGCATAGTAGCATAGTTCATTCATATTACGTTTATTGATGACAAGACGAGAATTTATGAATTACTAACGTCAGCTTGACAAGTTGAAAGTTTATTCGGGAAATATTTCCCAAAATTACACTCGTGCATCAAAATAACCGGATAATTTCGCATTCCAGCGTGTTGTCTTTGAAAAACTGCATTCGGTCATTTTCATATTTTGGAGAAAGAGCCCTCCACCTTCGGTGTCGGGCTCTTTCTCCAAAAATTAAAATGAACTCATGCAGTTTTTTGACAACACGCTGTCATGCAAAATTATCGGTTATTTTGATTCACTTGTGCAATTACTTACGATAATTCTCTGCAAATTAGTTGTCTCTACTGCATGGATATATTTCTCCAATTCCACAAATTATCAGATCATTTTATTCTTAGTATGAATTAAATGATGCATAAATTATGCACATACAATTCGACAATAAAGGCCCAGTTGCTCAGTCACGGTTCAAGACATGATTCTACTGAACTAGGTGCAATGATGATCTCGATTCTAAAATACGTTTCAGTTGTATACTTGTATTTGCTTTATAACAGCTAGTACATATTAGGCGTTTTGAAGAAGAGGTCTATCAAAGGTGTACCCATGAAAGCAAGCGCTTGTCAGAAGCGCGCTCTTACCGTCTCAGTTCTCTGCCCGTTTTCTGTTTTTGTGCCGTACATTTGATCGCGCGCTTTCGTGTAGAGTGGATATTCAGTTATAATGTTATAGAGCATAGAAAATAATCGATTAAACTTCCGAGTTACGAGATGTATTTTTCGAAACATCACGAGAGTGCAGCTCGAGTCGAAAATATACAAGTCCAAGTGTAGGGTTCAGTATAATGATTCTTTTCGTTTGCTCGAGTTGGTATTCGTGACGATTGTAAAATATAACAAATAAATATTACCGCCAGAACAACAATCAAGTATTGCATATTGAAAAATAAAACGAAATTTCACTCAACTAGATTTAAAATTTTTTTTTGAAAGACCGTCAGAAGATCGTCAGTGTGAAAACATTCACATTTTGACACGGGGCGAAACACCAAAACGGTTATACAACGTCGTCAAGGGTATATTCACATATCAATACGCGGTAACTATACAAAATTCACGTATTGTATTGGCGAACGTAGATAAGCGATACGCCCCTTACCGGTGTCAAATATTACTAACGCATGGGCCATATATTGCTTTGTTTACATCTATTTACGTGTATTTTATATGAGTTGTTGAGTTTTAATTGTGTTTAATTTTGTTTGGGATCGTTTCCAAACGTTCAGAAGAGATGAACTACTATTGTTGTGTATCCTATTGTTCATCTTTGCCAAAAAAAACCGAATATAGCTTACATACCTTTCCGAAAGCTGGACAATTCAAAGTTGTATTCCAAACAAAGTTGGGAAACAAGGAAATGATGGACAGAAGAAAGGTGTGGATTCATAACATGAAGATTGAAGAAAGTGTCTGAACATAAGAGAGTTGTTCTTCACAGTATACTGAGAATAATTATTTTCCCTGCAGTAAGTATGTGAATTTTTCTATATAGAATTATACCAACTGATTGATGATGTGCGATTTTCAGCTAACCGAAAACGTAGGGTTTGACTCTTTAGCTAGGTAAAAACTGAAATATTCAATTATATAACCAGGAAAACATAGATTCTATAAAAAACAGACTCAGAAGTCCACCGTACTTTTAGGAGATCTGTTATACGTCAGGAAAATTCAAAAAAATATAATTTAAAACCATTCAAGCAGAGTATTAATGTTAATTCTTCTTTTATTTCATGTTGTTTCTTTCAGTTTTGCTGGCAAGTACTTAGTTTTGTCCATTATACACAAAACCTTTTCAGTTGCTAATGAAAGTAGATATGTCAGAGATGTTTTTTTGAAAATTTTTTTACTTTTTAAATAAATAGGTGTCTAATCATACAGCCTTTTTATGATGTATACATAGTTCCTCTAACCAATTAATTTATTCGTCCTCTCCTTTATTTTATTATTGATTTTCATGTTCAATGATAAAAACTCAGTGTAAATTTCAACTTGATGTAGGTAGATTATCTACTGTTGAACAGAGATAATATTGTCCTCAATCGAAACACAATGAACCAATGGTAAATACGAAGTCAAAAAAACACAAATTACGAAGCTAAACGTTCGGAAACTCAAAATGAAATGAACGTAAGTACCATTACCAAACAATGTAAACAAACCGTTAATGGCCCATGCTCTAGTACCGATATTAGCCGTTCCGGCGCTACGATCTTAATTTCAGACGCCAATTGGCTTATTCACAGATGAGTTATGAAATTACTGAAATGGAGATCGAGGATCGATACAGATTCATTTATCGATGAAATCCGAAAGCGTCTAGACATGGATAATGAAATATTGAAAAAATGTGATTTGGAGGATATTGCTGAAATTTTCAGTGTTTGTGGAGAGAATTTGTAAAAGAAAAAACTGTTGGGTAAGTAATTATTTATTGATGCTTCCTATAATTATGTCAAATTTGGTAAGTAATTATATCATGTTTTCTTACAAAGTTAAGCTGCCTCATGTTGAATTTTCTAAATGCATAAATTGTGAAAGTGAAAGATGAAGTGTGTCTTCGATCATATCTATAACCATCGCGTATATCTAGAATCTCTGGATGATGGTCCAGGTTCAGATTCCGATAAAAGTGGAAGATTTTTCGTTGTAATAGCATTGGACTTCAAAAACCCTACGTTTTCGGTTAGCTGAAAATTGCACATCATCAGTTGGTATAATTCTATATGGAAAAATCCACACACTTACCGTAGGGTAAATAATTATTCTCAGTAAACTGTAAAGAACAAGTCTCTTATGTTCAGACACTTTTTTTCAATCTTCAAGTTATGAATCCACACCTTTCTTCTGTCCATCATTTCCTTGTTTCCCAACTTTGTTTGGTTTTTTTTTGGCAAAGATGAACAATAGGATACACAACAATAGTAGTTCATCTCTTCTGACCGTTTGTAAATGATCCCATACAAAATTAAACACAATTAAAACTCAACAACTCATATAAAATACACGTAAATAGATGTAAACAAAGCAATATATGGCCCATGCGTTAGTAATATTTGACACCGGTAAGGGGCGTATCGCTTATCTACGTTCGCCAATATATTATGTATTAAATATTTTCCTGTTTTGGTTGCGTAGCCACAGAATATAAATTTGTTATATAGAGGAAAGAAGATATAACCTTATTAAACTTATGTCAATTGCCCATTATAATATAATGGTTTTATCGTGTAAAAAGTCTGGTGAATATATTGCTTCATGTTCAACACATGTGAAAATCAAGGAAGGAGGCATCGAAAAGTTGGGGGATACGGTAAATAATGAAATTTTTAGGCACTATGAAATCAAGTGGGTAACTGAGAAAGTTTATGCTACTTTACACTAGCATCACAAGGTTTTATCAAGTGAACTAATCTATGTAATTATACTCTTTATATCGATTATGGGGGGTATTCATCATGATTATTATCACCTTATTTTAAGTTTTCGTAGAAATGATGACAATATGATAGCATGAATGGCAGTAACGATAGAATGTCTTTGTACTTATTTTCTGTAATGGGTTTCAGTGCATCACGAACTACTGGTAGGCGATCAGGCAATATTAGGGCAGTTCTTTTCTTCCGCTTATCGGGGATGGCTCGAAAATTGTCTTCAAAATCTGTCTTGTAGTACAACGTCCCGATTTCGCCCTGTCTAACTTGAAAATGTACCGCTGTTGATATTAAGAATGAGTCCTTGTTTGAATAAACCTTACGTCAATTAAATGGTGCAAACGGATTATCCATGTGGGTGTCAAAGTACAACATATCTGATAGTTCCATATTATGTACCTCATATTTGCGAGAACAATGTCCAATAAACTGTTGCCAGTCCCATGGTGTTACAATCTCCAGTGGTCCTAAATGTGTACTCTTTCTTTCAATAACAGCATGACAGGTATCTACTTCTATATGAGTATGTACAGATTTAGATTGATTTTAAATTGTGAGCCATATGATATAGATGGATTTGTTCTATATTGTAAATCTATGAGTAATTTTAGGATGAGCGATTAATCTGCACGTTTTATTTGTTTGATTTTGTTTTTTGTAATTTATTCTTTAAGTTTCTCCAGTGGTTTTTGTTATATAGAATAGATTTCTTATATTCACTAACTCTGGTATTCACTTTATGTCCAGTTTGTTCTAATAAGCATCACAATGGATTCCATATACCCCACAGAGATAATTCCAATATTGTTGTACACTACAATGAATATATTTATTGGCTTATTTTCGAAATGCAACAATGCAAGTATCTTATATAATGTCACATTTTTTTCAATCATATTTGTATATCTAAAATAAAACATAGTCACCCATGTTTCACGAACATTACTTTATTTAAAGTTAAAATTTTCTGTACAGTTATGTAAAATGGCACTATGTAAAATCTCACTTCTATCGGATTCTGAACTTGTATTGTTGTCTATGGCATGCGACTGAATAACTTTTTTCATAATTCCTTCCTGGTTACTGGAACATTCTGAATTGTTATTTTCTTGGCGATTATTGGACTTTTGTTCTGTTGAAGAACGAGTGTTGACTAAATGATGGTTAGCTACACTAATCTCCTCGGTAGTTTCATTAGAATCTTCGTAGCAACATATTTTTTATTGCTTCATGATTCATCGATATAACCTGCAGCAACTGTATCTGATTTCCACCCTCCATGTCGCTTTAAGCATGCCATGTCCCCACCGCAATCTACCAGTACAGTAGCCGAAGTCCTCCTCAAACAATGCCCGGTATATTCTTTCCAATTTGATAGCTTGAAGTACAAAGCTATTTCCTTTGCCACATTTCCGATCTTATGGATTCCCATAACATTTCTTGTGCACTTGCCGTTAATGTATTTTAGAAAAAATCGACTTTCTTCAAATTTGTCAGGACGTAAGGCTAAGTATTTTCTGTAGATATCTATCCATTTTTTTACTCCAACAATAGTGAATGATCTTTCTTTATTAGTTTTACTATTAGGAATCTTAACATAAATTAACGAACCATGATCTGTAACATCTTCCAACTTCATCTTTATCAGCTCTTCACACCTACAAGCTCCGGCTACGCCAAATAAGAGGACAACCTAAATAAAATAAAAAACTCATAAGTTTGGTGTCGCAAATTAAACATTTTTGATTTACTTTGACTCCTAAATATTTATCACCTGGAGCTTCAGTTATAAATCTAACAAACTGGTTCATTGTTAAAACTGCCGACTTTTTCACATGGTAGTTCTCCCTCTGATACTTTTTCAAAAACGCCTGAAAGTCGAGGAATTTCGAAATATCAAACTTTTCCCTGATATGTAGCATGAGCTGATCATTGAATAGTGGCTCCATAGTGAAGAACTCTTCATTTTATGAAAATCTTACAATTCGATGAAATAGCCCAATAAAGCATTTTCGGAATACTTCTTTATATTTTCTCGCTGGCAATAATAATTCAGAAATCTTTGATACGACGCTTCGTAAACGGCCGCGGATTTTGCTGGTAATTGCTGCTGCACTGCTAATTTTGCTGCTGCTGCAACTCTTGGTGGCGTGGATGGTATATTAGATTCATCAGCCATACTACAGTATCTTAGCACAATTGAATACGGCTCTATATTTCTCGAGAAATGAAATTATCAGTTATAATATCACAAAAGCATCGAAAATTATCGATTATACTTCCGAGCCACGATACGTATTTTGGAAACACCACGAGAGCGCAGCTCGATTGGTGTTTTAAGAAAATACGTCTAGTGACGAGGTCAGTATAACGATTATTTTCGATTGCTCGAGTGGTACTCGTTACGATTATAAACGAATAAAAAAATTTAATTTTTTTTTGACAAACGTCAAAACATCGTCAATGAAAACATTCACATTTTGACACGAGGCGAAACACCAAAACGATTATATCACGTCGTCGAGGGTATATTCACTTATCAATACGCAGTATTTATGCAAAATTCACTGATTCTATTGGCTTATTCATACATGAGTTATATAATCGATGTTATTTAATTTAATTCGATGACATTATTTACAGTTGTCATGGATTCAACCCAAATTATTTGTCCATCGTTAATTTGTTATACAGGAGGTATAATTAGATTATATACACTTTTAATATCCACGAATTTTCCGATTTTCAAATGCAAATCATTTGAAAATAAAACATTGTATTTTATTCGGAGTATAAGGTACATTATGTGACTCGCAGGGATTTAATTCCTGTTTAAACATCCCTACTCAGTCACATAATGTATACCTTATACTCCTAAAAAAATAAATATCTAAGACTATCTATCTATTTAAGCAAAAGGAACATATGTCATAATAGTCTAAGAGCCCACGACACTAAACCTAGTTCGATAAGACTACCAGATGATATATTTATAATTAGTCACGTCATTAATAGGTGAACACGAAATGGCGATGCTGCAATGCAAAAAACCTGGCTACGTCATAAAAAAAAATTAAATTTTTTTAAAAAAAATCAGGTTTCTAGTATGATAAGACTCCCAATTTTTATTCGTTCCTCGAAATAGGAGAGTGATAGAACTATACGATAATGCAGTGCTGCAAGCCTCCCTGGTTGGCCTAATCAGTGGCAGCAGCATGATAAACGACGCCTCGTATCTAGGTATCTAGTATGATCGATCTCCTCAAAAAACCCAAGCTCATCCGAAAGGTCATCAATTTCTGTGTAAGAAACACCACTGCTGCTTTTCCAACAGTGGAGAAAGTGGTTGCTGCAGCCATTGAGCTCGCCTCCGCGCTGCTGCATTCGGCGTTTTCAATTTAGTTTTGTGCAGCAATCGACCGGTTCCTTCCGATTTTTACCGGTTGAATACGCGTCCCACATTCACATAGTGAATAATTTCACGTGTCGTTGATTGTTTAAACAAATTAAATCGGCAAATTCTTATGTGATTTTATTCGATTTTTTCGGCCAATTTCCATTTGTGTTGTATTCATAAAGTAAATATATAGTTATAATAATTATTCAATAGAATTTCAACATTAAGTAATTTATTATTAAGTTAATTTCTGCTAAAAGTAATGTTGTGAGATCCAATTAGTTGAGTTGTATTTATAACTTTGTATTATATAAATAATAAACATTTTTTTTGATTTAAAATGAATGGAGATTTTGTGACTATATCAATACTTTCATTCATAAAAATTATTTTAAAAAATGATCTTGCCTAGAAGTTTTCACATCTTGCATGCAGATCTATGACTGGGGTTTTTGACGGGTTTAGGGGCAAATATTTTTCAGAGAAGTAACACTGGCCTAGAGTTTATACCTGCTTAGTCTTGTTGTGGAAAATGTCAGTAACGTTCGGTCTTTTCGCTGTCGGTATTTCAAAATGCGTTGTTTCGCTTGCAAAAAAACTTGTAACTTGACTGAAGTTGATAAACGTA
Source organism: Cynegetis impunctata (assembly GCA_030704885.1). Classification (NCBI taxonomy): domain Eukaryota; kingdom Metazoa; phylum Arthropoda; class Insecta; order Coleoptera; family Coccinellidae; genus Cynegetis; species Cynegetis impunctata. The sequence goes on from JARQZK010002907.1 coordinate 87,746, forward strand.
CGTTAAATAAATGTTTGACAATTATTGCGTTCCGAAAAAAAGTGTCTTAAACACGGCGACTCGCCATTAAGCCGTGAGAATAGTGAGAATTATGGTTATCATTATGGGTGCTACAGAAAATTCTCTGTTTTGCAACGGAAAGACCAGGAAGAACTGAACCATTATACAGCGGCGTTCTTTCGAAAAGGCAAAGTGAGACCGTATAAAAAATGGACGATTGCAGAAGGTTTTCGCGTCTCTGAACGATCGCACGAATTTAGAAGAAGAAAATATAGTCGACACGCTAAAAGAATTCACCTAACAAATGTACTGGGTTAAAAATTGTAAGCGCGTGGATGTTGCCAGATTCGAGGTTTTCCAGAAGCTGTATTCAGGGAGTGGTTGGAATGACGTTTTTTTGAGAAAAATAAAAGGCTTGGATTCAAGCCTCATACCACCATGTTTTCGGTCTTTGAAACAAAAAATATTACGCACTATATACGTCACCAGCATGTGGCTGAATTCAACTTCACCACATTGCGTAACGCTCCATTTCGAAAAGTACGGCTGGGAGATGCGGGAAAAACTGCAGCCTCTCTGGTATACAGGTCAATCGACGCCACTATTCGTGGACGATATATTGGCCATGTCGGTTGACACCGAAGAAAACAGTGAGGATGAATTCGATTTCGTTGTATTCGATTCGGACGACGAAAAGTAGCGTAAGAATAATTACTGATAATAAAGAAATAGTTTACAGGAAGAATAAAAATTAGTTTATAAGAATTTTTAATTAAGACTAATCTTGTTATTAGTAGTTTTTTCACACCTCATGTTCTTGACACGTCATGTTGTCGTACTTGTGAAGAAAATATATTGATAAAATGATAAAATTATTGGAAAAACCAATCTTCGTTCTTCATTGCCCGCATCCAAATTTAAAAACGCCAATTCACGTTCATACTCATTCAAAATTATTTGCTTAAACAATCAACACAATGAAAATGGCCGAAGAATCGAATAAAATCACATAAAATTTGCCGATTTAATTTGTTTAAACAATCAACGACACGTAAAATTATTCATATGTGAACGTGGGACGCGTATTCAACCGGTAAAAATAGGAAGGAACCGGTCGATTGCTGACAAAACTAAATTGAAACGCCGAATGCAGCCGCGCGGAGGGCGAGCTTCAATGGCTGCAGCAACCACTTTCTCCACTGTTTGGAAAATGCAGCAGTGGTGTTTCTTACACAGAAATTGATGACCTTTCGGATGAGCTTGGGTTTTTTGAGGAGATCGATCATACTAGATACCTAGATACGAGGCGTCGTATATCATGCTGCTGCCACTGATTAGGCCAATCAGGGGGGCTTGCAGCACTGCATTATCGTATAGTTCTATCACTCTCCTATTTCGAGGAACAAATAAAAATTGGGAGTCCTATCATACTAGAAACCTGATTTTTTTTTTTTAATTTAATTTTTTTTTTATGACGTAGCCATGTTTTTTGCATTGCAGCATCGCCATTTCGTGTTCCCCTATTAATGAAGTGACTAATTATAAATATATCATCTGGTAGTCTTATCGAACTAGGTTTAGTGTCGTGGGCTCTCCTACTATAATGAAACTATCAAAATATTCTATAACAGTTACTTATGCAAGTCTTATATTGTGTAAGGCTCACAATTTACATTGAACAAGTTCAACTTGTTTTTGGAAACACATAATATATTGATATAATATTGACGATTCTTAGGTAAGGAGTTGTACAATTTTAAGCCCATTTGCTGCATATTATCCAATGTTATCGCTAAGCGATGTTTGGGATGTCAATATTGATGAATTCTCTAGTCCTATTTCCACTTTCAAATCTTTAAAAATGGTTGGAGCCTTTGCGTAGAAATAGAAAGCATTTATACTCAAACAGACCTATAACTGTTGATATATTTTAATTTTTCAATAACACCACGGCCTGAATTCCTGAATCCAACACCTATAGTTGTCCTAAGATCAAATTTTTGAGTTAAAAAGATCTTCTGACAAGAAGAGCTGGGCCCCCACAATGAAATACCGTATAGCATCTGAGATTGAAAGTTTTATTAAAAAACTAATTTTAGAACGTTCAGGTCAACCTAATATTTCAATCATTTATTTTAATCGATGTTAGGGTATATACCTACGCGAGATCGTAACACCAATTCTGGTAGATTTGCGCACCCCTTTTTGCTTCAGCAATTATTTGCTTAGCGCTAACGCCTTTTACAACTATTGCAGTTGTATCATATGCAAATAACTTAATTTTTTTATGACTATTGTATAAGGCAGTTCATTGATATTATCAAAAAGAAGATAGTGTCCCTGCGGTACACACGCTCTGATAAATACATCACTCGATATATATTTGTGTCCATTCATTTCCTGATGAACTCTTTGTATTCAGTCTTCAAGATATCTACCAATGAGCGTGTATATTGCCTCTAATTCCGCAACACTCCAATTCAATTTTGTGATTAACTTATATCTGGGCCTTTGAAAGAGCAAGGAAAAGACCTGGAGTATTATTACTATTCTCAAAGGCTTCAAGTATCTTCTGGATCAGTTTATATGTATAGTGGCAGTGTCTGTATTTTTGAATTCTAGGTATCCGTGCTGTGAACAATTAGACACCTCAAAATTTTGAAAACAAAATAAAAAAGTATTTTCTCGAAAATCATAAGATTTTCGAGAAAAACGCGAATGAATTTGACGTTTTTAAAAGTCATAAAATAGCTATTTTTCTACGAGCGTGTGAAAAGTGACATTTTTCACCTCCATTTCGTGGTGAAAAATATCACTTTAACGCACTAGTTTGAAAAGTGATCCACTTTTCGCACTAGTGTGAAAATAAATTATTTTTCACACTAGTGCGAAAAGTAATTCTGAAAAGATTATATATTTTGGAAAGTCTTTTTTGAATAATTTAAAAATGACAAAAACTGAATATCATGGCCTGAAAAAGTTTACCACACAATTTATACAGTTAGTTAAATTAATCCCCGACGGAAATTGTTGATAGGATACTGAACTTCCTATCGAATTATTCATAGTCAAAACATCTTTACTGTGCTGTGTACAGGTAACCTCTTTTTCTCCTAGTATCTTCAAGGCTGTTTTTCGTTTATTCTCCACGGAGTTTTCCACATATCCCTTGGCTACAGTGGCCGACTTCCAACCCCCATGACGTTTGAGAGTCAAAATATCTGCTTCTGAGTCTGCTAAGAGCGAAGAAGATGATCGCCGAAAGCAATGTCCTGTATAGCTAGACGGGTCAGGTAATCCAAGGAGAGTAACTATGTTTTTCGGCATAGCTCCAAAAGAATTTATGGGCTGTTTTATGGGCACGCCTTTTCTATATTGGAAAAAAATTGATTGTTGGTAATGCTTTCAGGATGCAGAAGCTCATACTTTCGAACAATATCCACGAAAAAATTTTCTTCAATTGAACCACCACTAATAATAAATTCTCGATAGGTTTTTGTTTTAGTATCAGGTATTTTAATTGAGTAAATGTCACCTTTGTCTATTACGTCTTCAATATACACCCTCCTGCGATTCCAATGATTAGTGCGACCTTCATGAGCAAGAAATCGTCATCGTTGGCCCTTGTTGAAAAAATTTTGACATTTTCTTTAGAAAAAACTTTCGATTTTATCGCCATATAATCTTCCAATTTTAGTTTCAAAAAATATATTCAACTATTGTACCTGCCTATATCAATGTTATTTTGTTTCGATAGCATTGTCCTTAGCATGGAATAATGACTCCAAAGGGATGAAGACCTTTGTTGTGTGGACTTCTGCTGGAAATACGCTAGTGAGACAGTCTCGGTGAGATTATTTTTTTTAAATTTCCACTACACCATTTTTCGAAACGTTTATAAATGCATTTTCATATTGGATCCTTGACCGGGCCGGTAGAAGCGAATTCATGGCTATTCTCGCAGATTCTTCTACGTCTGATGAAGCTAAATTACTATTTTCTATGTCTGAAGAGTCCATTCTTTCCATTAGTTTCTTGGAAATAACTTTTTGAGACAAAATTTTTCGAATTACATACAGTTTGTCACCTTTACTGACATAACATTAAATAACATAGGATCACTATGATGATCTAATTGTTATGATAATTAAAACGACAAATTCAGGTAAATAATTACTGGTAGTATACACAAGTAATTTTGAAAAAGCCAATGTTTATTATGCTCGTAGAAAAAATCTTGTGAGACATACGTGTGAAAAGTATGTTTAAGGAACTCGTAAGAATTGTGAAACTCGCTTCGCTCGTTCCGCAAATTTTCATACTCGTACATTAAACGAGTACTTTTCGCACTTATATCATAAATAGCTATTATGTAACAAGTTGCGAAATGAATGTGTTTTAAGCACGGGATGCAAAATTGCCCGGACAATGCGTCGAGGGCTTAAAACACTCTTTTCGCAACGAATTTCATACAAGATTTTTTTTGAAAGCGGAGAATTCGATTTTTTCATGCGTTTATTTGTGTTTTAAACATATTTAAAAGTGAGTTGGTAATCTGTTTCTAAGGCATTGTTTATGCATTGTTTAATGTTAAGGTTCTGTCACTTTGAAACGTCGTGGTATTACCTACAAAGTTTTGTAAAATAAAACTTCAAAAAATGAGTGATAATGACGAGTCTTTGGATATTGAACAAGCTGCTGAAACTGCGCTATCCATGTTGGTGCCCGAAACATCGAAAATATTATACGAGTCTACCTACAACAACTTTGAAACCTGGGTTACAGTACAACAACTTTGAAACCTGGGTTACAGAAAAACATGTTGAGAATTTTACAGAAAAAGTATTGCTAGCATATTTCCTGAAGTTATCCACTACCTTAAGGCTATCAACTTTGTGGAGTAAATATTCGATGATCCGCACCTTGATTTACCTGAACAAAAACGTAGATATAAGCAAATACACAAACCTTATTGCATTCTTGAAAAGAAAAGCTGTCGGATATAAGCCGAACAAATCGAAAATATTTACAGAGCTGGAAATAGAACGCTTTATGAAAGAAGCCGATGACAAAGAGTTCCTGTTAGTCAAAGTTGTTTTAATCGTTGTAGTATTTGGAGCATGTATGAGAGAAGAATTCACATTTTTGACCGTAAATGCCATCAAAGATTGTCAGTCATTTATTAGTGTTAAGATTCCGAATACTAAAACTCATGTTCCAAGAATGTTTACGATTACTGAGGGATCGATAGTTAATATCAATTTCTTACATGTATTTCGTAAGTACGCAAAACTTCGTCCGCTCAATGTGACACATCAGCGATTTTTTTTGACGTATCGAAATAGTAAATGTTGTACCCTGCCAGTTGGAATCAATACAATTGGAGGTATGCCAAAAAAGATAGCGGAATTCCTTGGACTCTCCAACGCCATTGAATACACTGGTCATTGTTTCCGGCGCAGAACAATACTGGCAGATTCAGGAGCGGACATAACACTTTTAAAGCGACATGGAGGTTGGCGATCAAGCTCTGTTGCTGAAGGTTACATCGAAAATTCAGTTGAACAGAAAACCGACGTAGCAAAAAGAATCATGTAGCAGAAGGATACTCCAAATAAGAAAGTAAAAGCAGTTCCCGAAGCAGAAGTTACCAGCATTGTCATTACAAGTAATTTACTTATTCCGACAACTAACACTTGCATTGCTTTTAGAGGAGAGAAGTTGAACGCGTCTAGTATTCACTTTAATAATTTACATAATTGTACATTTAAGATTTATAATAAATAAATATTGTCATTGTTCTTAACGTTTCATTTTTACTTTCAGGCACTAGTGCCTAAAACTGTCACTTTTAGGAACAAGTGCCTAAAAGAATGTCATTTCGAAACTAATAAATATCGAAAACTGTCGTTTCGAAACGCTTTCACAAATTTTTTCTTTAAATAAAGCACAGATAACGTTGCATTTCATAAATAGGAGTAGAAAATAGCTATTTTTCTCCGATCGTGGGGAAAGTGACACTATTATGACCTGTTTTCTATGCGCAAAGCTCAACATTCCAGAATAGTGGTCAGTTGCTAAGCAATTAGAAAATAACAGTGCGGTAATATTATTACCGCACTGCTGTAGCGTGCGGTAATGTTACAAATGGATTATTACATTAAAATGAAACAAAGTATGGTTTTAATTTTTATAATTGTTGTTAATATTTACATTTTTTGTATCCTGTAGCTTGACGTTTTAAAAATGCTCTCATTTTTTGGTACTGGGCAATATTAATATTATTTTTAAAAGACAAAGTTGATCGAAGCATGGAATAATGTGCCCACAACGTCGAAGATTTCATTGTTTTAATAGCCAATTCAGCAACATACGCCATCAGTTCATTATCAGAAAAGGATACACTGTTGTTTTTTGTACAAAAATTCATGAAGCGTTGGTACGCTAGTTCATACTTCTCTCTGGATTTCGCTGGAAGTAAATTAAGTGAAGCCGCGTTTGCGGCTTCTGCTAGTTCAGGAGCCGTGCAAGACAACAAATAATCACTATCAGTCTTCATGTTTACTAATTCTTTTTTAATTCCTTATAAAATACAACGAATCAAACAAAACCGGCTTTGAAATTATTTTACTTTTGTCATAACAGAGTAATTTCCATGGTTACCACTTCTATATTTCTATATAAACATAGATAAACCTATTTAAACTTACTTGATTACATCTTGGATGAAATATTTTTCAACAAATTTTTTAAATGTAAATCAACGATCGGAGAAAAAATAGTATGTATAATTCGTGGGAAAAGCATATTCCCAAACTCCTGTAATACCAGACTCGTCGCTACGCTCCTCGTCTGGTAATTATCACAGTCGTTTGGGAATATTATGCTTTTCCCACTAATTATACAATATACTATTACCTAACAAGTGCGGAAAATGAATTTTTCCGCACGAGTCTGCCGTTCACCGAATGACGCGTAGCGGAGTTCGGTGAAGCAGCCGAGTGCGGAAAAACATTTTACTCACAATCGATCGGTAATCGATGGTTTTCTAACCTTCAACACAGTCGGGAAGCGCTTCATTACATACTTCATACTTTCCCGGCTAACAAATCTCACTTTCCCGGCTAGCAAATGTCACTTTACCGGCTAGCTTGTGTCACTTTACCTACTAGTATGGAAATAAATCAGAATTAACTCGATATTCATTTAATATAAAAGGAAAAAACTATTTGGAATTGAATTTAACAATGAAACTATTTTTGTCTTCAAAATCCCAAAATTATATTAATTAACGTACAAATTTGTACGTTAATTAATATAATTAATTAATAAATGTTAAATTCATCTTACTACCCAAATATGGACAATCTACAAACATTATTTGGAATTATAAATATTAATAGTTACAGTCGAATTATGATTACTATTGACCGTTAAAGCAAGACCTTGTTGCTTAAAGTTATGAGTTTCAGAATTCGATGATGATGCCGACGTTCTAGGATTTTCTTTTAGAAGTTCATCGCACCTGCAAGCTCCAGAAATGCCAATAATCAATGCAACCTGAAAGAAATTTGTACTTTAACATTTTTAATATGCACTAAAGAAATTAAAATGTTACCTTTTGAGGGAGATATTCTATCGGAGCATCGTTTAGAAATTTATCGATGTTTGCTTTGGAAAGAACACTTGACTTTTTAGCTTTGCATCCCACATTTTGCCTTTTCAAGTATGCCCGTAATTTTGCATAATTACTGATTGCCTATATTTAATAGTGTTCGTAGCATCGAGTACCTTGACCATAATGTACTGGCTTTATTCTGATTAGGTACTCAATTCACCGAAATAAGCAAGGAGCACAGTCTTCGTATTCACATACCTGCCTCTGCTTCTCACAGGAATAAGGCCTTCGGATGTTAGTTCTGCAGCTACTCGAAGTTCTAGTAGTATGGATTCAAATTCGCAGTCGGACATTTTTCGTTAATATTGTCAAAAATTAAATTGTGAATTATGACAACTGTCAGATCGAATCTATGGTTAAATCAACTAACTTTTATGTTGCCTAATTAATACAAGTAATAATAATTATTATCAGAACTTGATTATTAATGTGATAGATTGTGAGTAAAATAGTATACAAACCTCGGGGAAAATCATTCCAGCCTCACGTCTGCAGCACACCTCGGTGCTGCGCACCTCGGTATGCTACCTTGCCGTTCGGCTGTAATAGATTACTTCCCCGCTCGGTATGTAATATACTATTCCGCAAGTGTTAGGTACAATAGTTATTCTACGAGCGTAAGGAAAGTCAACAGAAATAATCAAAAGTTGAGATATTTTTATCTGATTATAAGTGCTTATAGTTTATTTAGAAACATATTTTATTAGATTATTGATAAAGTAAACATAAAGTAAAATATTATTAACAATAATAGTTACAGATAATTCGGAAAAATACACTAAATAAATATCTTCTTTATCGAAACTTGTAATGCCCTTCCTTACGCTCCATTTGCAAAAGATCTCGTATTCTTTTTCATATCTTCTCTTTGATTTTTCTGGTAACAGGTCCGTTTTCACATTTTCTGCTGCCAGAAGAATCTCATCGGGAACTCCCTCGCTTGTATTTTCATAGATTCCCTCGAGACAAAAATTCATTTTTAATTAGGATTCACTTATTCACGAGCAAAATATTTTAGAAATGCACTGACAGTTTTCTGACAATAAACAAACAAAAATGAAAGTAAATAGCTGGTTAGTTGCACATGATAACTAAAGCATTTCGCAACCACCATAATATACCGGCTTATTATTAATTTGATATATTGAGGTAGAAAATAGTTATTTTTGTATTAAGTGCGTAATATGAGTGTTTTTTTAATGGCACATGAGAGTGTTAATTTAAGTATGTTGAAAATTTTCTCGAATGTGCCATGAAAACAAGAATTTTATACACAAAATACAAACGACATTTTTTGTACAACTGTGAATGTGAATTTACATCGTCTGAAATATATTAAAAATAAATACTCAAAAAAACAAAATATTGAGTTGTCCATCTTCTTCCAAACAAATTAAGATATCTGATAAAATTGTGGAATCAACTCTTCAAGAAATATCTAACGATTCTGATCAGCAGCAACATGAAACATCTTTGGGAATTTTTTTTTTTTAGTTGTAAATATTTTATTCATTTATTCAATCTGATCAACAGTTGATCAATGAGAAATTTAGTTCGAACTTAAATTACTACTAGGAAAAGTCAAAACTAAGGTCTCACTCAATAGCAATCCTTAGGCTCTAGATACTTTGACACTTAACTACGTATACACTTTACTCTGCTTTTGCACTGACACTTAGACTAACTCAAACGGTTTAGTCCTTTTGAGTCTTCTGACTAGCATCGTATTATCGAGGAGTTGGATGGCCTCATTATTGACGTGATGGAGGAGTCGCTGTTCATGACTCCTGGCAAATCTTTCGATGGTTTGATTAACAGTTTCGATTTCCAAATCTCTATGGAGGTCACTGTTTCTAAAGTACCAAGGAGCGTTGACAATGCTTCTTAGTACTCTATTCTGGAAACGCTGAATGATATTAATATTGGTCTTTTTGGCACAACCCCACAGTTGGATGCCATATGTCCATATTGGTTTAAGAATCTGTTTATACAACAATAACTTATTATACGTTGACAGGGTGGAATGTTTCCCTAGTAGCCAGTACATTTTCTTATACTTTAAACCTAGTTCCTCTCTCTTTTTTTTGATATGGGCCTTCCAGCGTAGCCTAGCGTCCAAAGTAATACCCAAATATTTTGCTGTATTCGCATATGGTATTTGTGCATTATTTATACTGATAGGGATATGTTGATCACGTTTATTTGTAAAGTTGATATGAACAGATTTAGTTTCGTTCAATTTAATTTTCCAGCGCTTTGTCCAGTCGTTAACTTGATTAACAGATGCTTGCAGATTTCTTGTTGCTTCTTCGTGATTTTTGCTTACAGCCAGTATAGCCGTATCATCTGCAAATGTGGCTATTGTGCCATGCATTAGTTCCGGAATGTCATTGGTGTATATAAGGTACAGGACAGGTCCCAATACACTGCCTTGTGGTACTACTGCCTTAATTTCTTTCATTTCAGAATACGTAGTTTCCTACTTAACTCTAAATGCTCTGTCTGAAATATATGATTCCAATAATTCTCCATATTGTTTGGGCAAAAGCTTTCTCAACTTATACTTGAGTCCTTCATGCCACACTCTATCAAAAGCTTGTTTCACATCAAGGAAGATGGTAGAGCAAACTTTTTTTTCCTCTATCGTATCTGTTATTCTGTGGATTTGATCTATGGTTGCGTGCTTTTCTCTGAAACCAAATTGATGTGACGGAATCAGGTTATTCTCTTCTATAATGGGTTTCAACCTTTTAAGAAGCAGTTTTTCAAACACTTTTGATATTACCGGTAGCAAAGAGATTGGCCTATAAGATGAAACGATGTTTGGTGGTTTTCCAGGTTTAGGAATCATTATCACCTCAGCTATTTTCCATATGTTTGTTACATACCTCAATCTGAATGAAGCATTAATCAGATAGGTAAGTTTAAGTATAGCTTTTCTAGGAAGTTCTTTCAGAATCTCGCCAGTAATTAGATCATACCCTGGAGCTTCCTTTGGGTTAATGTTTTCTTTTATTTCAGCTGCAACTTCTTTTGGGGTTGCGAGTTCAATTTCACTTTCTTGTTGAATAATGTTTTCCCATTCCAGTGTGTCTTCGCCTTCATTTGGTTGAAATGTCCTCTCAAGATGTTCAGCAAAACTATCGGCCTTCTGCTTATTGCTTTTTGCCCAACTTCCATTTGCATTCCTAATTGGTGGGTTCTGCAGGATCGGTCTTTTTAATTGTTTAGTGGCTCTCCAAAGTGAATAGTCAGTTTTGCTGTCATTCGACAATTTACCTAGATAACCACTAAACGATTAATTTTTAAATTTTTGAATTTCTCTTTTGAGCTTCTGGATAGCATTGTTTAATCTCATTTTGTCTGTTGGAAATCTAGTCTGATGCCAAGGTCTTCTGAGCCTTCTCTTATCAGTAATAAGTTCCCTTATTTCTCCTGGATAATTGTTACCTTTGATTCTGGGAATAATGGTGGGTGTATTATCCCAACAAGCTTGTTGGATGTGCTTAACAAAAAGTTCCGTTTCATTATCTAATTGTTCATTTCTTAGAGGAACCGTCAAATTCATATTTTTTTCAAGTTGTAGTTTGAAGCTGTGCAAATCAGTCAGTTTATTTACTAATGTAGGAATTGGTTCGTTTTGAATAACGCTATCGCTGAGTGTGAGAAGGATGGGGGAATGGTCAGAATTCATATCCCATGCATGTAGTTAATGGAGACATTTCGAGTTATAAAGAAATCAATCAAATCTGGAATTTTATTGGTATCTGTAGGCCAATAAGTCGGCTTTCCAGTTGAAAGTGTATCGCATTTTAGTTCTTTGGTTGCTTCTAAAAGTTCTCTTCCCTTGGTCGTTATTAGCCTAGAACCCCATTGGGTGTGCTTAGCTTTGTAGTCACTTCCAACAATGAATCTCTGCCCATGGCTGTTAAGCAAGTCTAGATATTGATTTTTTTTGAGAGCGTGTCTTGGTGGACAATATATTGCTGAAACTGTGATCTCATATGTACGAGTTTTAACTTTAACAGCGGTAGCTGATATCCCATCTCTTGATGATGCTTAATTGACTCCTTTATTATGACTGCACTGCCGCCTCTTGCTGCATTTTCAGGATGAGTAGTATGATATACTTTATATAATTATTATTTTGGGAATATATGTTGGAAGTAATTTTTCAAACTTTACTATCAATTATTATTCCAATAAATGAATTTTTTTATGGTGAATAATCAATTAATAATTGACTGTTAAAAATAAATTCTTCAAAAAGTAACATTCCATGTTTATTCTGTGAATTATTTTAGCAGTGAAAAATAGTACTACTATATTGTTTTATTAGGAGTAAAAGTGATAATTTTTGTGGCACTGCATTCAGCCGGCAGTTTTAGACGAGCCACAAAAAGTGCTTTTCTCCGAATAAAACATGCGATTTTTTCCGCAAACGGTGTTCAAACGATAGAATTAAGATAATACATTCAAAAAGGATTAGATGTGAAAAAACGTAAAACAAGATTGCTTTGCTTAGTGGTTTTGTAGGCGTCAAGGCAACACAAATTTGACAATTCAACAAAATAATCGTCAAAAACATTTAAAGTCACTTATCTATGCATTTTAGGACTGTGCGTTTTTGGTAAGTACCCGAGTATTAAGAAATAACTTGTAGTAATATACTGTTACGAAAATGGCTAAAGCCGACTCTGTGTGCTCTGGAATATTCGATGAACGTTGAAGTAACCCCCCTCTTAATTCGAAGACTAGAACATTCTGGAAGTTTCTCGAAAAAAATATAAATATAGGAAATAAATAAATATAAAAACATAACAAACAATTACGTCCCAAGTATATAATACTTTTCGTCAAAAACAAATCATACCCTCAATTTTCCATACGGAGCATACCTGACATCTTGTTTTCTTCGTATTGGTCCTCCAGCACAATTCATCCTAATTTTCGATAACCTTGCACGGATTTCAGGTATCGCATTTCGGTTCATAAAAACTTTTTTCGTTTGCTGATTATTCCTTTTGAACATTATACTCGGTTCTTCTCGCTGTATGACGACTCCAGCACTAGGATCCATCAAAATCCTCCTTCTTTGCTCCCGAAGCTGTCCATTCGGTGCCGGATCCTCCTTCTCGAAATTGGATCTCCGCTGCAAATCTCTGTCCATTTGTTGCAAGTGGAACACTCATTCAGAAGTGAATTGACATTAAGGTACCTGAAACAGAAAAAAATAACTCAGTATATGCAAAGGAAATCGAGAAAAATAAAATATTAAAACGTAGTGAAATATAAAAAAATTAAAATAATCAACACATACCTGAATATTAAGGAGAAAACTTCAATGGGAAGGAGCCTGAAGGCAACTTGACCCACTGCGATAAAAGGAAACACTGGGTAAAACATCTCGAACAGCTGAACTGATTATAGAGATGTACGCTAAGGGCTTATATCCCTTGACATATGTATGAATTGGAAAGTAATGAAATTGAAAACTGATTTAAATGCAAACTATATGTCAAATCAAAGACGGTATCAATTTTATTTATTTTTTATATTTCAAATATAATTTCTCAGGTTATATTAATTGTCTCCAAGTTCAACTGACAAATTATAACTGTATTAAAACTTTTTTGAAAACCTTACAACTTATGAATCAGAGATTCAGGAAAGTTAACGAGAGCATGCCATCATCAAAATTTAGGATAGGTTTCCTGATAGTCCAAATATAATAACATATAACAAACAATTACGTCCCAAGTATATAATACTTTCCGTCAAAAACAAATCAAACCCTCAATTTTCCATACGGAGCATACCTGACATCTTGTTTTCTTCGAATTGGTCCTCCACCGCAATTCTTCCTAATTTTCGGCAGCCTTGCACGGATTTCAGGCATCGCATTTCTGTTCACCAAAACTTTTTTCGTCTGCTGATTATTCCTCTTGAACATCATACTCGGTTCACCTCGCTGTATGGCGACTCCAGCACTAGGATCCATTAAAACCCTCCTTCTTTCCTCCTGAAGCTGAACCAATCGATGTCGGATCCTCCTTCTCAAAATTGGATCCCCATTGCAAATTTCGGTCCATCTGTGGCAAGTGGAAAACGCATTCATAAGTGAATCGACATCTAAGTACCTGAAACAGAAAAAAATTATTTAGTTTATGCAAAGGAAAATAGTGCCAAATAAAATATTAAAACATATTGAAATATAAAATGAAGAAAATAACCAACACATACCTGAATATCATGGAGACAACTTCAATGGGAAGAAGCCTGAAGGCAACTTGACTCACTGCGATAAATGGAAGCACTTTGTAAAACATCTCGAACAACTAAACTGATTATGCACGTTACGCTAAGAGCTTATATACCTCACGCCAATGTCTCCGAGTCGAACGGAACAAGCCCATTGGTCAGCGCCATATGACGCTGCGCCCAATCAGAAGTGTTCTTTTCATACATAAGTTCTTTGAACGTTTGGCATGAAGTTTGAGATTATGTATGAATTGGAAAGTAATGAAATTGAAAATTGATTTATTTGCCATTTGTATGTCAAATCAAAACTGGTATCAATTTTATTTGTTTATTATAGGAAACACACGTGTTCCATTCCTCCCTGAAGTATGTGTCAGGGAGGCGGGCAGCTTGAGTTAGGTATTAACTCCTTCAGCCAGATCATAGGATACACTTGTATGTACAAGTGCATTAAGGATAGGTGAGACGGGATATTTATGGAACATAGGAAGGGTGGGTAGGGTTCAGAGGATTAATACTGGCCCAGGATTCGCCTTGTAAATTTGCAAGCAGTGACTTACACTTACATTACCATGAGAAAACCTCTGAAAAAAACTCATGGCAGGCCAGTCGGCCCCGGGGTTTGAACCCGAGACCTCCCAAATACTAGCCAGCGTACCTAGGGCCCTGTAAACGATCAAATTTGTTTGACAAACTTGTTTGACAAACTTCACTTGTTCTTCAAGCAATGGCATAAACGATCAAACCAAAGATCAAACAAATTTGACAAATTCTTCCTTAGTTGCGGTTTTCTCGTTGACGTGACGTGACGTGTTCCATGAAAAATGAGCAGTACGGTTTTGAATTTACTTGTCAAAAATGCCGTCAATCCAATTTTTCATCAAACACTTCAAACACGTGAATTGTTTGACAAGCGCATCAAACAAAGCCATAGACTATCAAATAATTTGACAAACACCTAAAATTTGACAAACAAGTTTGATCGTTTACAGGGCGCTTTCGTACTCGACTAACTAGCTCGAAGGAATGACAAGACATATAAAAGCGACCATAGAAGAGACGGACAGTCTACAGTGAATTACCGTGTGAAAAAGAAGAGCGAAGCCTGTGTTTTGAAGTAGTGACAGTTATTGAAAAAGTGTGGTTATTGTCAGAATTACTGTTGTGTGAATAAATACTGATTTGTTTATTAATTGAATTTAGTTATTGGAAATCATCCTAGCGAACCCGAATTCGTAACAATATATACAATTTTTCTTATAGATAACATTATGTCGGATTCGAAACCCAATTGTACGCCGCCCGGCGTTCTTGAAATTGCCGTGAGCGTACAAAAAAGTGTCCTTTTTTGTACGCTCACGGCAAAAAGTAAAACAAAATGACGTCTGTGAAATCAAACAACATTGAGAACTGAGGTTAAGAAAATCGTAATTTTTTGACGTTTGCGGAAAAACAATATTTTTGAAAATATGTGTACAAAATTTCATGATAATCGGTTAAGTAGTTAACGTGTGAAAGAGTAACAAACAAACAAACTTACATTCGCATTTATAATATTAGTTAATATGTTTTCGAAATATTATTCAAATTTAGTTCATTTAAAGTTTCCGAAAATCTAACCATCGACTATTTGTTGAAATAACGTCTTTGAATGCTGTGGGCTACCAGGTTTTCAGATGGAGTTACAATTTAAGTTTTCCAAGCTCGTTGATCTGATTCATAAGAGTCAAATAACTCCAAGTGAATGGGACATCCTGGATTATAAGGAATTCCAAATCATCTCAATCGTACCGAAATGGGAGCACTTAATATCATTTTGATGTAGACCAGAGGTGCTCAAACGGTCGATCGCGGAAACTTTCAGAGTCGATCGCGAGGGCGTGGTAACACCGCCAAAGACTCCCCTTCCCCCTGAGAACGTGTCAGCACAGTGTTTTGAAGTGCAAAATAAATCATATTCTTGCAAATGTATTTGTTTCTTTTTTAGTAACATTAAGTTGGTCGATCGCTTTTCACCTAAATATTTTGTGGTAGATCGCCACCAGTCTGAGCACCCCTGATGTAGACAATACCACCACCTAGAGAATTAAAGAGAAATTTCGCTGGGTTTATGATCGCAAAGATGTAGGGCCTTTATGCAAAAAATGCAAGAGGTGTATAGGAAAAGGGACTTTGGAAAAGAGCCTATAGTAAAATGCAGAGATACAATGTAGGACTTCCAGTCGATAAAATTGCCATTGTTGTACAAGACCATTTCCAATGAGCAACTTTAGCATAC
Source organism: Cynegetis impunctata (assembly GCA_030704885.1). Taxonomy (NCBI): domain Eukaryota; kingdom Metazoa; phylum Arthropoda; class Insecta; order Coleoptera; family Coccinellidae; genus Cynegetis; species Cynegetis impunctata. The sequence continues at coordinate 103,963 of JARQZK010002907.1, forward strand.
GACCCGAGACATATGCTCTGATGGCCAATAGACTGAGATGGTTTTTCAGATGATTGATCAATTCATGTCCTGATATGAAGTTCCTCTAGAGAACACGGGGACGAAATTTCTGAAGTTATGTTTTCGAGAAACTTACTGAAGATTAAAAAAATCATAACAACAAATCTATATCAAGAGTCTCATGGAATATCGGAAAGATTTGAAAGAACAATATTTGTCGAAGGTATATATATATATATATATATATATATATATATATATATATATATATATATATATATATATATATATATATATATATATATATATATATATATAATGTTCAGAAAGATTTCCGCGGTCGGAAGTATTTTAAAAACTTGCTTCTCGGAATGAACCGCGTAAAAGATTCGAAAAATCTCGACGTTTCGGCTCCTTTTGCGAAGCCATATTCAGGAGAATTAGAAGGGAAAATAATTCAGATACGTGGCCTCAATCTGCCTACTCCACGAATCGAATTAGGAGGAATCGGAAACAATACGATTGCGTGGTCTCAACCTACCTACTCCACCAACCGTACTGCTTCCTGTCAACTCTGAAGTTTCAACCAGCCTACTCTTCAGAGTCAACTGACGGGTCGATCGTCGCGTGGCCGTATTTATAAGGGAGGGGCGGGTACTCACGCTCATCAGTGCGGGAAGCACTCTGATTGGGTGTGACATGGCTACCACTGAGAAGTGGTTTCCATGCTGATGGGAGTCTGTGACTGTCATCTCTGGTGTTCAAACAATTTGGACGTTCTTCTATTTCTACAGTTTCACGGAAAATTCGGGATTTGATAGATCGAACAGGAGCAATAGTTTTTGTATTGGGGAAATCGATAATGTGGCCTGTTTGGGTGTGATGTTGGATGATGATGTGATGTGGACATGGTTACAATCTGTAACATTTTTTTTAGGTACAATTGCATCCAAACAAAGAGAATTCAATGATGCCATGATGTAAAAAATGATTTTACAGTCGTATTTTTAAAACGTGTCAAATAAATAAGTATTTCAAGTATGGCAGCACTTTTTCCCCCTACTAGAAGTATGCGAAAAATAATAGCGGTCACATTTTGTCAAACACTTTCCAAAAATTCAAATGCAATACTGGTACAAATCGTTTGGCGAAAAAAAAATTACTCCTTTGCAGTGGTATGGCGGCCATTGGGAACTGCCAGAAAAAAATGGCAAGGTGATTTACGTGAATGGCTACTCGACGATGATTAGCTATGCAAAAGTTAGCCTGGTACAAATGGTTGAATTGTTTTATTTAAATTAATGTATTCGCGTCGGTATGGCGGGCTGTAAGTCACACCCGAGAAGTATGGCATTACGCTACCGCCTACTTCTTTTTTTTTCGACTATCTGAAAATACAAGCATTTTTGTGGAACAAATCGTTCGACACTCGTTATTTATCCGACGCGTTCGATAAACGCCCACGCGATTGGACCGCCGGTACCAGCGCTATGACCATCATTTTCTTTTTTGCCTTTACGTAATTAGACCCCTGAAGAACCGCCATACTGGTACAAATGACCTAATATTTTGTGTCACCATCTCCCGGTCTATAGGTCAAACAGAAAACCAAACGTCGAAAACTCATGTCACTTCATACCCACAAGTGGACACCATAGATGCGAAGTTCAACAACATCATTCAATATTTCATAACTCATTTGTGCAACGCTGGTAGCAATACTCCGATGTTTCCCATTACTTTTAGGGACCGCATCGACAGTTAACAACATTATGGTACAGACACAAAGAAAGCAGGTTAACTGCTTCCTGGGTGTCGGCGCCTATAAGCACTGAGAAAATGATTGCGGACATGAACAAATGCGTGTCCGAACTGGTTACCATCGCGAATCGGCACCGATATTTCTATCGGAATTTTTAATTATTGGCGGCTTGTTGTCGGAAGGGGACGCGATAAATTCTTATTCTTAATAATAACATTGCTGAAAATAATTGGTTGTTTGTGCCAGTTGTACCACGGTTTTGTTAGTAGTCGTTCAGTTTTACTCAATATATAATGTATTTAACGCCATTCTTGTGCACTGAAAACCCCGTTCCTAATGTTCTTTCAAGCTTGAATATAGTTGATGATATTCTCCATAAAGTGCCCGCTCTTAGTTAAGTGGATGTAAACCTTGCCTTCCTCGATGAAGAGTTTCTGCTGATGGAAGACGCTTTTTAAACGTGCAAAGAACAAGGCAAGGTTTACATCCACTAAACCAAGAGCGAGCACCTATGGAGAATATCATCACCTATATTTAAGTTTGAAAATACATGAGGAACGGTATTTTCAGTGCATGATAATGACATTAGATTCATTTAATTATATCTTGAGTAAAACTTAACAACTAGTAACAAAAACGTGGTGCATCTGGCACAAACAACCAAATATTCCTGCAATGTTATTATTAAAAATAAGAATTTATCGCGTCCACTTCGACAACATGCCCAATGATTAAAAATTAATTCCGGTAAAACGATCGTTGCCGATTCAAGCTGGTAACCAGTTCGGACACGCTTTGTTTATGTCCATAATTATTTGAAAACTTAGAGTACGTACACAATGAAAGCAGGTTGCCTAGTTGCCTGCTTACTGGAAGTCAACTAAAAGCACCAATAATAAACGTGCTATTATATATATATATATATATATATATATATATATATATATATATATATATATATATATATATATATATATATATATATATATGTTAAATACTAGGGTTAAATGTTAAATACAGGGGTTGATTTACACAAATAAGAATAACTATTTAGACCAATTCCGTTTATTGCTCCATACGTTAACAACTTGTTCATACGTTCAAGCATACTCGACGACTCCTTTGTCTTGACTGTTCTCTCCTGCGCAGTAGTTTCCTACTGCTGCATTGGTAAGGCGCATGACTGCTGCTTGTACCACTCGTCCGTCCTGACGTAACAAATGATGGGGTGCATAAAGGGGATGTATAGGGATACCGTTAACACGGCCATCCTGTGATTAGTGCGTCCTCGCACTGTGTCTATCTGTAAGCATCAAGTACGAAACAGAATTTTCGTTATGTCTAAATCAACTACATATAATTTTTTTTTTGATATCAAGTGGTATTGCCATTTCTACAACTTCATCTTATGTCAGTCAAAGTTTTCATAGAGTTTCACTATATAATATAACCATTTTCAAATTTCATTAGCCACAAATTATTGTAATGTACCTACTACCTTTCTTCTTTCTTGCATTACTTCAAGTTATATTCAGAGTTTTTTTACTATATAATATAACATTTTCTATTCATTGCTGTAATGTAATGATACCTACTTACCTTTAAAACATACTGTTACTACCCTTTTTAAACCTAGTGGTACTGCCACTATTTTCATTGTCTTGTGTGATCGCCCACAAACATATAAGGCAACGTGAGATTGTCAAGTTTCCTCTTTTTCATTCAAGTGGAGTGGGATTCGCCACCTGTCTACTTTACTTTTAATTCATTTAATGATACTTCATTTTGTTTTTAACCTAGTGGTTATCTTCACCACTAATCCATTTTTTAAAATCTTTCACCATGCATGATATTCAAAAAGAAAAGACAACGAAAATAAATATAATACATCTGTATTACATTGCATTCAATAAACCTCAGGTTGCATTGCAATCAACACATAACTAATAAATTATTCAAAATGGCAACAATAATTAAATGTAATTCAATCTGTATTACATTGCATTCCAATAAACTTTAGGCGGCATTGCAATCATTCACGTAACCAATAAAATTATTCAAAACGAATCATCCAGCAATCAATTCAATTCAAACAAAAAATCATAAAAAGTATTAACATACAAATATCACTAATCTTACTCTTTGTTTATGTTGTGGCAGGCCACGATCGTAATTACTCATGAGCGGCTACCGTCATCTGTCGACCTTGTCTATGTTAGCACATCTTTCGTTACTAGAGCAACGAACAGTGTAAGGCCCTTGATATTTGTCCCTTAATTTTCCCTCCGCCGTTGGCTCGAGGTAGTGTATATAGTCTCAAATTGCTGAGCTGGATGGTTCCACTGTTTCTTATTTTATTTTCGGGCATCTGCGACAAATCCTTATTTGGGTCAATAATATTTATTAGTTGGCCAGTGTGTCACCCAAAAACATCTGTGTAGTTCGCTAGTCGAGGAATGTATTCCAAACTGAAGTACTTTTGGTTAGTATTCTGTCATCGAAGTTTGAAGATTATATGCATAACACTCTCAATATGATTTATTTTTAACAGGAGCGCTATTCCAAGTTTCTTTATAGTAAACACTTTTTCGATGGCAAGCTTGTTGTTTATGTAGTTCAAGCCCATCGCATTTTTCTCAATTCCTAAGGCAAAGTCGTTTCTAATCACTTCCCCATCACATAATAAGATCGATATCGCTTGGCAATAAACTATATCGGGAATTAACCATAAAGTATATTTTCTAGGGTACAGGGTCCGGCAGTTACAGCTATTAAATCACAACTCCCAATAGTGGTAAACAATTTAGCGTTCCGAGTGCCGAAAAATGCATGTACTTTTTTTTATTGGGTTTAATCTCACTGTTTAGTTTTATGTCAAATATGCTAAGAATTTCATTCCCAAGCTATCATGGAATCTGCTGATGCTGAGTAATTTCTGGGTTACGGGAACTCGGTTAGTGACTCACAATTTCGACTTTTTAGCGTTTCTTTCTCGGGAAAAGCAAAACAATTATGTCATTACCAGAAAGCTTTTGTCAGGGATCGAAGCTGCGTTAGCTTAAATGATGTGAGCGCTAGTGTCGACATCAACGGTCTGCGCAGTAATTCCATCTTTTCCAGATGTGCTAGGCGTTTGGCGTATAACACGTCGACGTCGCCATCGGTGACTTATTTTCTAATAATGTGTTGTTCAGGGCTCGCTACCAAGTTAACTAAGGTTTCTCGCCATTGTAATTTAGGTTCGTTTTGGACTTACTGAACCCGACAATCTTCCTCATCAGCCACAACCACTTTGGCTCAGACACTTCACTGTCATGACGAATATGAATTTTCATCTTTTCATTTAACTATATAATATTAATGTTTAATTCATGATCATTTATGGCCACAGGGGTAACCACCACGGGAACATCCCACTTCTGTGATGTTAAATACAAGGGTTTGATGTTTAAATACAGCGGGTTGATTTACACAAATAAAGGACTAAACTATTTAGGTACCAATTCCGTTTTATTGATCCATACGTTAACAACTTGTTCATACGTTCAAGCATACTCGACGACTCCTTTGTCTTGACTGTTCTTCTCCTGCGCCAGTAGTTTCCTACTGCTGCATTGGTAAATGGCGCATGACTGCTGCTTGTACCACTTCGTCCGTCCTGACGTAACAAATGATGGGGTGCATAAAGGGGATGTATAGGGATACCGTTAACATATATATATATATATATATATATATATATATATATATATATATATATATATATATATATATAAATATATATATATATATATATATATATATAACGCTCCAAACTCTAAATTCACATCTAACATGCATTCAGATCGATATCAAAAAATAGTTGATAAATCATGTGAATTATAAAAATAAACCTATTTTTGATTATCTTATGCCCGATTTCACCAACAAATTCCTAAAGTCGATAGGAAATACCTAACGTTAGGTCTGCCTTAAGTATTTAGGAAATGCTTAACCTCAAATTTATATAATAAAATTATTATATTTCTATCATTTCTTCTCTTCTTACTATCCTTTGTCAAATTTATAGTCTACTATTAAACAGTGGTACCAATTATATGTACAAAACTTTCCAAATCAAGTTTTTAACTAAGAATTTCTTAGGTTGGTGAAATCCGATTTAGGTAAGTAGGTATCGGATTTAGGTATTTCCTATCTTAGGAATTGCTTAGTTAGGAACTTCCTAACATCTCGTTGGTGAAATCGGGCATTAGATTGTTATACTAAGGACATGATAAAGGTTTCAATACTTCCAAGCAAAAATTACATTTCGGTAATTTCAATATTTGCAGATTGTTAAAAAAATTAAATCAGGAAATTTTTCTTCGTCAAACTTCAGTCAAGCTGATCTACATCCAAGCCCAGAAGATCCTTTCGCCCTAGATTGGATCCTAGTGGTTGATACATTGAACTTCTGCTTTTGGCACTTGGAAGAAGAACAAGGATGGTGTGTAGAAGGCTATACCGGATATTTTGCACTCTGTGCAGCTTTAAATAGAGCGATTGCAGTGAGTCCTCAATTCATTTTTTTTAACTTAATAAAATTCGTTATTATACTTACGATAATTATGATCAATAAATTATGGGTTCTGATTCGATAATATCCTACCTTAGTAGAAAATTAATTTACAATTTTTTAGTGAACCTTTTCACAGAGCAGTAGAAATGTTTTTAATATTATTTCAATAGAATTGTGGCGGTGCATTTGAGTGTAAAAAAAATAATAGCTGTGTTTATTTTGTATTGGATGTAGCCCATAAGAGCAGTTTCTATTGTTTTTCTTCGTGTTGTAATATATTCTGATTTTTATACGAGAAAGCTGCAATAATGATTTCATCATAATTTCATTCAATTATTCTGTTTTGAAGATTTTTAGGTCTGGGTTGTCTTTAGTCCTATTTTCCCAGAAATTAAAAGACTATTGAACTGTGTCGAAAGTCAGCAAGATGATATTCAAGTGCATGAACTATAAGCAGATATAGATATTTATACCTAGAGTTTTTTATTTTCATCCCATTTGGACCAGTATAAGGTCCGTAATTATCTGTGCTCCTTAGAAAATAAAAAACTGTAGTTATAAATATTTAAATATATGTACTTGTATTTCATTCACTTAAAAATGACTTAGTCGTCGAAATCGGTCGAGTATGTTAAAAATTAGACCCTACATTATGTATACCATAGTATTGAGGTTCACTAATCTGAACATTCAGATTTCTTTCTAGGGAACTATATATATATATATATATATATATATATATATATATATATATATATATATATATATATATATATATATATTTATATATATATATATATATATATATATATATATATATATATATATATATATATATATATATATATATATATATATATATATATATATTTATTTATTTATTGCGAACATGGGGATACAGACAGGTACAAAGATACCCACTAGAGTATCCACAAATTACAAAACATAATTACTCTAATAATTAAGAAATTACACCAAAAAAAAAAGAGCAGTAAGTATTACTAAAATTAACATGAATTAGATAGTAAAAATCAGAATTCAGAAGTCACCCCTGTGCCTCTTCAATGCACTTTTTATCCCAGAAAGGGACATTGAGAAAAAATCAATATTATTCTGTATTTTATTGCTAGAACGATTTATACGGCAGAGGGGCGAATTCTGTGCCGAATAAGTATTTCTCAGCGGTAGGTGAAACAACTCACTAGCCCTTAGAGACCTCTGGGGAACATTTATAAAGATATGCGCGAGAACAGCGGGGTTGCTTATCAAACTGTTAACGATCTTATACAGGAAAAGCACATCCGAAATAATTCTACGATCAAACAAAGAAATAATGCAAAAGTGATCCCGCGCCAGGGAATAATCACCATTGGGGATTAAATAATTGGTTTTATAAGAAATAAATTTTAAAAATTTATTCTGAATCTTTTCCAGGCGTTCTATGTATACCATCTGTCTTGGGCTCCAAATTATGCTGGCAAAAATCAATTTACTGAGGACAAAAGAGTTGAATAAACATAAAAGCGATCTAACATTTCTGAATGACTCACACTTCCTACGGATGTAACCCAGCATCCTAGAAGACGAGTTAACAACGGAATCGATGTGTAGATCAAAAATGAGTTTAGGATCGAACATCACCCCTAGATCTTTTGCAGAGGCGACTTTCTGAAAAGTTACATCCCTTATGCAATAAATGTGGTTTACCTGATTCAAGTTTCGCGTGAAAGTCATAGAAATACACTTGTCCAAATTTAGAAATAAACAGTTCTCATCGCAGAAACCTGCAAGACGGCCAAGGTCATCCTGCAGCTTGTCACAATCTTCAGGGTTAGTTATAGAAGTGTAAACCTTTAAGTCATCCGCGTAAAGCAGGAAATCACAATGACGGAAGCAATGCCTGATTTCATTAATATAAATAATGAAAAATAAAGGTCCCAGATGTGACCCCTGGGGTACCCCAGACGAAGTAACAAATGATTTTGAGCAAAATCCCTGGATTGAGACGAATTGTGAGCGATTTTTGATGTAAGATTCAACCCATCTAAGAAGACATCCACCTACACCGACTCCGGCCAGACGGCTCAGCAAGATGTTATGACTGATTTTATCAAAAGCCTTGCTGAAGTCGGTATAGATAGTATCAACTTGGACTCGTCTGTCCATGTTGCTGTGCACGAATTCGGTAAAAATAAATAAATTTGTTTCTAAGGATCGGCCTGGGAAAAACCCGTGTTGCTCCGAAATTATTATGTTTTTCACTAATTCAAAAATATATTCGTATACTAGTTTTTCCAGTAGTTTAGGCATGATCGAAATTTTACTTATAGGACGATAATTCTTAACATCATTCTTTTTACCACTTTTGAAAATCGGGACGACCATGGCAGCCTTCCACCTTACCGGAAATTCGCCCAAACTCAAAGACATATTGAATATAATTGTTAATGGGACGCACAAAGATGAAGCACACTTTTTTATAAAGACAGAGGGTAAACCGTCAGGGCCAGCACGCTTTTTAGAATCTAGGCTCTCTAAAATTCTAAGTATTTCATTCTCGTTAAAAACAATGCTCCGCAAACCAACACCATTCGTGTACACAGAGGAGGCGCCGGGATCGAACCGGAAGACTTCCGGAACGTAAACGCTTTCGAAGTATTCCGCAAATTAATCGCTCATTTCGGGTCCACCGCTTGCACATCTGTCACCCCAGTGAATCTCGCTGGGCAACTTACTAACTTGTTGTTTTTTAACAGAGACATAATTCCAAAATCTTTTAGGATTATTTATCAAGTCATCCTCCACTGAGTGGCTATATCTCAGAAAGTCATTCCTAATTAAAATTTTACTTCGCATTCTTAAAGTTTTAAACAAAGAATAATCGTTAGCGTTTTTATATTTCTTCCATTTTTTATGTATATTATTTTTTTGTTTAACATTTCTTATGGTTTCCTGAGAATAGAATGTAGGAAAATACTTATTTTTGGTATAGGACGGTACATGTTTTTGCTTAATGCTATCTATTTTATCATAAAAAATATCTAAGCATGTATTTAGTGACACATCATGAAACAGCAAAGCCCAATCGGTGTCAGAAATTTCCCGATTCAAATTAACATAATTTGCTTTATTAAATTTATAATAGGTGTTACAATTGAATTTTAAGGGTTTACTTAAATAGATCCAAAAGGAATTCGATGCATGGATGGTGCCTATCTTCCGGCACAAGAGGGCTCGGACAACGACCGATCTCACTAATTGTGAATTTATTACATAGTATTAAATCAAGTATTTTGTTATTTGTATTTAGGACAGAATTAAACTGCAACATATTTTGAAAAGAGAAAGTGTCTAATAATAATGAGTACTTAGCCTCGACATTCAAGGGTTCCAAATAACTGTTATTATCAAGTAGTACCCACTGCGTGGATGATAAATTGTCTCCACAAATTAAAATGATATGGTTTTCCCTTATATGCAAAGTACTTAATTTAGTAGAGAAATATATATATATATATATATTTATATATTATATATATATATATATATATATATATATATATATATATATATATATATATATATATATATATATTTAATATATATATATATATATATATATATATATATATATATATATATATATATATATATATATATATATATATATATATATATATATATATATATATATATATATATATATATATATCTAAATATATCAACATCGAGAAATCCGAATTTATTTCCACAATAATGGTGGCAACACGGCAAATTCCTCCAGCTTAAAATCGTAGTCAGCTGTTTAGATCTTATTTGATCTCATCCGTACTGTGGAGCCGAGAAAGAGTAATCTACCAAATTTCTCGTTCCCTGCTCATATCAATAACAGCTATTCTGCTGAAGATCGCAGCGCTATCATCGATTAATCGCAGAAAATATTATACACCTCTCGATAAAATATCTGGTATGGTAATTTATTTTCCTTGTTCGCACCGACGGCTTAGGTTAACGAGTATATTTCACATACTTTTGTGGAACTCTCTCGTGTGTTATTTCATTAATTTCATGAATAGTTAACGTTTTAATCTAACTCCAGGTTCGATTCGAATAAAATTTTGTGTTACTGGGGAACATGAGATTTCTAACTAAAGTGAGCTACACAATATTGATAAAATAAATTTGTTAATATCGAAATTTCATTTTGTTTCTAAAAATTTCATTTTACTTTTTTAAACGACAATTTTTCTTTCAGAACGAACCAGACTTTCTGAATCCGAAACATTACCATAATATTACACAAATAGAACTTGAGAAAGTATTGAAAGGCGACAATGATGTGAAAATACCTCTACTTTCAGAAAGAGTTAATTGTCTACATGAAGTTGGTACTGTGTTGTTAAACAAATTTGACGGATCTTTTGAAAAAATGGTTAAAGATGCGGCTGGAAGTGCAGAAAGATTGTTGAATCTAATTGTTCATAATTTCGAATGTTTTCGTGATGAAGCAGAGTTTAAGGGAGAAATAGTGGCTCTTTACAAACGGGCTCAGATTCTAATTGGAGATATATGGGCTTGTTTCAAGAATAAGGGGATTGGCCATTTCACAGATATAGAAAAAATCACTATGTTTGCAGATTACAGAGTACCACAAACTCTAATTTATTTTGGCATTCTTGAATATTCTGAAGAGCTCCAAAAGAAATTGAATACAAATACAATACTACAAAATGGAAGTATTGAAGAAGTCGAAATTAGGGGATGTTCTATTCAAAGTGTGGAATTGTTGACTCAGCATATCTCGAAAAGATTGCCTGACAATCAAGTGAACTCTATCATGATAGATCATTTTCTATGGGACTTTCGGAGAAAACATGCGAAAGAGATTCAAGAATTGAAGATCCCTTTTCATAAAACTTTCTCAATTTATTACTGAAAATTTTCATTAAGAAAATGAATCAAGTTATGTTGAAATTTGGTATAAATAAAGATACAAAAAAGCTAAGCTATCTTTTTAAGAAAGATAAAAATATAATGCATTTCATTAAGAAAGTGCCAAAAAAGAACAACAGTGGAAAAACAAAGTTACTAAGAAAAAAAGGGAATTCATAAAATATTTAATGTTTTGCTATGATGTAGAGTTCAATGTTCAAAAAATAGCTTTTAGACTCTTCGTCAATGAAATATTTACTTTCAAATAACTTTAAATGGACAAGGCATAAACATTCTTTGTCAAAGCCTATGTTAAATTAATCGATATGCTTTTCCTAACTTACTTTTCCGCATGTAGACCCAAAAAGCTAATATAAGTTTAAAAAAATTATATTACCACTCACATCAGCATAGTGAACATCCATGTTCAATCGAGCAACTTGTGTCTGGATAGATATTTCGTGCCAAGTAAATATAAGTTTTACCAACTACGAAACTTTTCCTGTGAGCGTTGAAGTGTTACGATATATTTTTCATTCGTATTTCTCTCTGTGTGTTCTTATTTTTTATATTTCACAAGGTAGGGGCTACGTGAAACAATTCAATAAGTTCTAATACTTTATTTTTGCTCATTATTTCACCTTTAAATAGACCATCAAAACTTTTTTTTAAAAAGTGAAAATATATTATGGCAATATTTACATATTACCTGCTGCGTATTCACTAAACTAAACTATAGACAAAGATAATGCTAGTACTATATCCTCCGCTAAAGATAACAACTAATTGTATCGCGTGAATTGGATACTTTCTAACTCTGAGGTTAGGTTAGTAAGGTTGGTTTCAGATGGGTTAACTTAATTTTTTGGAACGAAAAAGACAATTGAGCGACAAAATTTGAGTTCATATTCGGCTTTTTCATCCCAAAATAAGCGAGAATCGGAAATTTAAACAAGGTAGTTTGAACAATATATAACTTGATCGCATTTCATGGATGATTGTTATAAAGAAAATGAGAAAAATAAATTATAAATAGGTACTAGTGAGTAGGTACTAGAGAGCAAGATTGTGTTGTCAATCGTGTATTTCTTCGATAGCTATCATGAGAAGAAATTTTGAAAGACCTAACGGGAATCTGTGATGTGTTGTAGTCATTTTCGTCATATTCAGTCCATTAATGAGTTAGTTAATAGAATGTAATGAATAATTAATTATTTTTCTTTGAGTTAGTGTCTCTTATTTTCACTGCGTACAGTGACCTACTATAACGGCTATAACGGCCATAATTACGTCATTTGTGGACAATAAATTAAGTTATGGAAAAAACTGTGAGAAAGCGACAAAATCTGAGTTAATATTCAAAGTTTTCAGAACAGAATAATCAAGAATCCGAAGTTTTATGAAAATCGGTTAATATTATTTTAAGTTAAGCTGTTTATACCCTATGTAGGCTGGTAGGTGCCTAAATAATACAAGGTTGTTCGTTTGGTACTCCTGCGTATTTTCAAGTGTTGACAGTTTCAAATCTATTAAAATGTAACCATGAGGCTTAGAAGATGCATTATCATAAGCTTCCTGAATGAATTTTTTATTTTCTGGATAAAGTTGACGGGCGAAATGCATTATTTGAGCTTTATATCTAGGATTTTTGAGGTATACTATTTATTATCGTTCAAAGAAATATCTCTTTGACCTCTACCCTGATGAAATAAATTTTGGGTTTTGAAATTTACGCTTAAATTTCTATGATTACATCCTTTTGTAAACAAATTCACAATTTCTTCATTTGTCTCAGTCATCATATTCAGACTAGCATCATAATCTTTCAAACACATAGACCTTTTTTTTATATTTTATATGAAAAGTTTATTCTTCTTTAGAAGTTGGCTACCATTTATCGTGATGATATACGATATTAACTATTGGTTTATCACACATGTAATTTATGTTTTCTGAAAATGTATACGTGAACACTGTTTTCCTCGAGAACGAGGGACCTGCTATACTTAATGGATGTTTAAATTGCGATTCCATTTTTTTAAAATAATTTTATGTTGCAATCTAGAAGGTTTGTCTATAATACTAAACAAGAAAGCCGGAAAAGGGGGTACAACGTTTTAATTGCATCGCGAGTATAACCGGGAACTGGTCGCATCTATAGGTGTGCCAAATTTCTAGTCTCTAAGGGCTCCCAGAGACCGCCGAAAATTACGTCAAAAAGTGCACCCAGGCCAAACGAAAGCAAGTAGAGAGCTAAAAATTTGTAAATTCGTTCCTCGCCAACGCCACTTTTTACCGCGTCGAATTCGGTCGAGAAATGCCCGAAAAAAATTCTCGAAAGACAGTTCCATTTTTTTCGAGCGACAAAAGTACTCTAGAGATATGTATCGTGAGACACCAAGAGGGTTTTTAAAAACTATTTATTATATATATATATATATATATATATATATATAATATATATATATATATATATATTTAAATATATATATATATATTTATATATAATATAAATATATATATATATATATATATATATATATATATATATATACTATTCGTATAAGGACCTATTGTTTATATATTTATATATATATATATATATATATATATATATATATATATATATATATATATATATATATGTTATATCGTATGTTTTCTCGGATGGTGGAATGAATCAGAGAAAGATTCCGGGGTTCAATCCGATTTCGGAAGTTTTGTTGACGCTGAGAAGCACCGTTTGCTTCACGACGTTTCGCCAAAATCTCATTTGGCATTTTCAAGTGCTGCTGTACGTCTGGTGACTCGACGGCAACTACTGTTCGCCTCTGCTTGTGTCTGGATTTTATTGGCATTGGCTGGTCTCGTTTCCTGATTGGCCGGTTCGCTGCATAGGCTCCGCCCCCTCACTTCTTGACTTTCTTCCTCGATGTTAGTCTTTACGTCTTGTGTTGTTTTATGCGTTTTCGTGTTTTTTTCTTAGACAAGACGTAACGCGCATACTAAAAACAAATAAAACCCCAGAGCCAAACTTAACACGAGCTGAACATCAAGCACTCCTATACTTAAAGAAAAACAGGTAAATAACCATCTTACCAGCTGATAAAGGCAACGCGATAGTCGTGATGGACACCAAGGACTACATAAATAAAAAGTTAGATATCCCCGAAGATAATTCTTACAAACTGACAAATATAGACCCAACAATCTACCTAGAGAAAACGACTAAAACAAAAATAAAAGCCGCTAAACTAGACCCTGAAACCGAAAAATCGATAATACCGAGGGAAAAGTCAAGCAGATGCCCGAAACTATACGGACTGCCAAAAATTCATGAACCTGATTCCCCTCTCCGACCGATAGTCAGCGCATTCCGATCACCAACACAAAAACTCGAAATATTTCCTAGCCAGTATTATGCATCCTACAGTTAAACTTTCCCAATCTTTCGTGAAAAACTCTGAACATCTTACTAGAATGATAAAAGACATTCACCTCGAAGAAAATGACATCTTAGCAAGCTTTGACATAAAATCACTTTATCCGAGTATACCCGTTGAGGAAGCCCTAAACAAAATTTCCAGTAATGAGCGCTTTCCAGATTACGTCATCGACCTCGCGGAACACTGTCTGAAAATAGTATATTGTATAATTAGTGGGAAAAGCATAATATTCCCAAACGACTGTGATATATATATATATATATATATATATATATATATATATATATATATATATATATATATATATATATATAACACAGGAGTTTGGGAATATGCTTTTCCCACGAATTATACATACTATTTTTTCTCCGATCGTTGATTTACATTTAAAAAATTAATTAAAAAATATTTCATTCAAGATGTAATCAAGTAAGTTTAAATAGATTTCTCTATGTTCACATTAAAATATAGAAGTGGTAACCATGGAAATTACTTCGTTATGACAAAAGTACAATAATTTTAAAGCAGGTTTTGTTTGTTTCTTTGTATTTTACAAGGAATTGAAAAAGAATTAGTAAACATGAACACTGATAGTGATTATTTGTTACCTCGCACGCCTTCTGAACTAGTAGAAGCCGCGAACGCGGCTTCACTTAATTTACTTCCGGCGAAATCCAGAAAGGAGTATGAACTTGCGTACCAACGCTTCATGGATTTTTGCAGAAAAACAACAATGTATCCTTTTCTGAGATTGTACTGATGGCGTATGTTGCTGAATTGGCTAAAACAATGAAATCTTCGACGTTGTGGGCACATTATTCCATGCTTCGATCAACTTTGTTAAAAATAATATTAATATTGCCCACTACCAAAAACTGAGAGCATTTTTGAAACGTCAAGCTACAGGATACAAATTTAAATGTAAATATTAACAATAATTATAAAAATTAAAACCATACATAGAAAACAGGTCAAAATAGTGTCACTTTTCCCACGATCGGAGAAAAACACTTATTTCATGTTTAACGATAAAATTTACAAGCAAACAAACGGCGCACCCATGGGATCCTCGCTTTCACCAGTTATATCCAACCTTTTTATGATATATTTTGAAAAAGAGGCTCTACAAAATTCTCCCCTGAAACCCAAATTTTGGAAACGCTATGTTGATGATATTTTCTTAATCTGGCCACACTCTCGGAAAGATCTAGAGAATTTTCTACAGTATCTCAACAGTATGCACCAAAAAATCCAGTTTACTTTAGAAATTGAACAAAATAGAAAACTGCCTTTTCTGGACTTACTCCTCACAAGAAATCTGAACGGTACTTTGGGCTTCAGTGTATATCGCAAACCAACACACACTAACAGATACCTGATTCATATATATATATATATATATATATATATATATATATATATATATATATATATATATATATATATATATATATATATATATATATATATATATATATATATATCGAGATGTGTTCTCGACAATAGAGTAAGCTTAGAAGTGTAGAAGGCTAATACAGTTGGTTAAAACGTAAACTTAATAATAGGTATCTATAACATAACAATAGGTCCCTTATACTAATAGTGCAGACTTGCAGTTAATTGTAATACGCTTGCACTTTAGGGGTATGTATCTCCTCCATCCCTAAGTCGAAAAAATAAAGGATTTATTTTTGTGTTTGCTGTTGACGGCGTCTTCTTGAGTTTCTTGTAGTTCAATTTCTTCTTTTATGGTCCTTGGTGTTGATCGTTGTTTCCATAAAATGTAAAATATCGAAGTTATTAGCAAAATAACGATTATTAAAATTGTTATTGAATTTATTGACGTCGAAATTTTGTTCGGAATACTGGGTTCTTCAATATTGGTGTTAGCTGCTTCGCTAAATTATTTATTTCATAAAGACTGTCAAAGTCTATTTTCGATACATTTGAGCTTTGAAAGCTGCTTCTTGTCACTGATATTTCAACTTTTGGTAGAATCTAAGTCGTCTCTTTTTACTTTTGGAGATAACGAATTAATCTCGTCTTCTAAGATATTAATTTCTTTGGAGTCAATCGACTCGTCTATATTATCCGATTTCATTTGTTCATTGTTACCACATTGTTACAATCTCGAGATGTTGATTCATCATTGTTTATTTTCAAACGGGATTCTTGCAATTACTTCTTGGAAATTAATAGGAATTTTAATTTATCCTTGATGAAAGTCTTAAATTTTCAAAAGTTCCTCGTTATTTAGTTGATTTACTATATTTTGTGGATTTGTTTAAATTTTTATTTGTATATCGCAATTTGAGAATACGTATTTAATCATTTCATAAATTTCATTCCAGTCAAGTTTATCGAGTCCTGTCGATATTTTTGGAAGAGCAATACATTTGTCTCCATTTTGTAAACATAAAAGTTTAAGAGACAGTAACGTAGAAAATATATTTTCATATGTTGGTTTATCGAAGAAATTATTTTTAGTTATGAGGTAGTAAAGCATTCTGTCTTGTATACAAGCAACTTGACCAAAATGTTTATTTAGCGAACATTGTTATATTTATTTTTGAACTGAAGGGCAATGCCTTCATTCATATGGAAATTTTTACTAACACAGTGGCAGAGGGAAAATTTTGCTGGCGCGTTAAAAAAATTATCATTCTCTTCTGTTACATTATCGCTAGTTATTTTTTTACGTTGAAATTATATAAATGAAGAATTTTTCGTATGATAATTGACTTCGTTTACGTTCAATATTTTCAGGATGTTTTTCCGGGTTTTTATAAATGTTGGAATTAATTGGAATCTCATTTTTTTATTCTAATATGTTTAATTTTTGATTTGAAAATAAAGTGGTTGTCCTTGTTGATGAAAAGCTTTTTCTGTATTAT
This sequence comes from Cynegetis impunctata, assembly GCA_030704885.1. Taxonomy (NCBI): domain Eukaryota; kingdom Metazoa; phylum Arthropoda; class Insecta; order Coleoptera; family Coccinellidae; genus Cynegetis; species Cynegetis impunctata. The sequence continues at coordinate 121,555 of JARQZK010002907.1, forward strand.
TTAGTGAATTTAAGTAAACGGTATTTCTGAGGCATTTATCTGAAAATTTTGATTTTGATATACCGAGTGTTCTGAAATATCGGGCTCGTTGACTTGGTTTGCATCATATTCGGAATTTAAAAATTCTTCGTTTTCGTGATCATAGTCATTCGTATATAATTCTTCCGAGATGAAATTTCTATTCTGATTAAAATTAGGAATTTGAATGGGGATTGTGGGTAGTTTTGTAGCACAACTGTATGCAAGGATTCAAATTTGTCTGAACCTGCAGTTTGTGTTCTATAAAGTGAATATTCACAAAGTTACAGGGTGTTTTTTATGGAATTATGGTATCGATAAAACTAAAAGAGATCGTAATTTAATTTCTATTGAAAGAAAAATATTTTTAACAAACAGTATTGATAAAAATTTACCGCAAATGCTTAAAGTGCTCGCCATTACATTGGATGCAGCGATACAATCGTTCTTCAAAATTATTTCGTACATGCTGTAGCATTTCAGGAGAAATGTTACGACATTCTGCCACCATTCGTGCTCTAAGGTAGTCTAAATCTGCAACTCTGGTTTTATAAACTTGTGATTTCAAGTGGCCCCAGAGACAAAAATATAGCGGTGTTAGATCCGGCGATCGCACAGGCCACTCCACTGGGCCCCTTCGGCCTATCCAACGTCCAGGAAAGCTACCATTCAGGTACTGTCTCACCTGAGCTGCAAAGTGCGGCGGAGCTCCGTCCTGCTGAAAGCGTAACTCTTCTTCTAAAAGGTTTTCATCTGCCTCCAAAGCTTCGGTGATTAGAAGATCAATCACGTTTTCGAGCAAATTCAGATACACATCGCCAGTGAGATTTCCAGGAATGAACACAGGACCAATCAAGTGATCTCCCAAAATACCCATCCAGATGTTGAGTTTTTGTGGGCGTTGAGAATGTTGCTCCCTAAAGACGTGAGGATTTTCATCGGACCAAAAATATTTGTTGACGTTTCCGTGAGGGAAAAAGGTGCATCCATCCGAAAAGCACACGTTGTACAAAAACACAGAATTTGCAATAATGCAATAATTATTTGGCAAAATTCCATTCTCCGATCACCATCATCTTCGTTCAGTTCATGAACAAGTGTCATTTTATAAGGATGTAACTTAGCCAGCTTCAATTTTCTGTGGACACTTGCCCTTGAATATCCAGTTTCCTGTGACAACTTTCTAACACTTCCACATTGTTCACGTTCAGCCATTAGTTGACAAATTACGGCGGCTTGATCATTTTCGCCCGTCGTACCTGATCCTGTTACCTCAAATTTATGTACCAACTGAATGATAAACATTTTTATCAGGATGTCATTCATTAAAAATCCTCGCAGTAGCCCTAGCAGTCATTGTTCTGGAAATAAATTTTCAACATTTCCTTTCTCTCCTCCAACGTGTAAACCATTTTGTAGTTTTTATCAAGAACTGATAAAACGCACCTCTAATAATTCTGCAATACAGAAACTGAAACGAAATTTTCTGAAAGCAATAATCTTTTTGCGTATGGCCTATCAGTGCAGATTCTGATAAGCATGAAGAGAAAAAAAGCATTTAACACTTCTTAATCACCTTATTTGTTTGTTTTTGCTTCGTCTTGGAACAAAAGATAATCACGGTTTTATCACTGCATGCAATCTAATGGTGAGAAATTTGAGAATTTGTGGTAAATTTTTACTAATACTGTTTGTTAAAAATATTTTTCTTTCAATAGAAATTATACGATCAATTAGAACATCTCTGTTTCATTTAGTTTTATCGGTACCATAATTCCATAAAAAACACCCTGTAACTTTGTGAATACTCACTTTATAAGAACACAAACTGCAGGTTCATACAAATTTGAATCCATGCATACATTTGTGCTACAAAAATACCTACTTTCCCTATTCAAATTCCTGATGGGGTTGCAACCCTTTCCAGGGGGTTGCTAGTAGAAACAAGCTTTGTATCCCAGATCATGTCCCCCTGTCATCAAAAATCGACCTGTCTGGGTGTTTTCACAAATTCTGATTCGTTGTTGAGTTATTGAGGGTTGACACTTTTAAATGAGACACCCTGTATATATACTCAGGATAATTGTTTTTTAAATTTAATTTAAACTTTGAGTTATAAGCAAATTTTATATAAGACTTCAAACTCAGAATTCACCTCAATTATCACAGTTAAAAACTATGCAATAGTTCAGTAAACCACTGGTCTCTTCAGTACTTAAACATGAATCCCATCTGGCACAAATAAAATACAATTATATAGATGAAGCATCTGGACTTACCATACCATTTTTTGAATTTAACACATTATTAATATTACGATTATAGTACATCATATATACCTTAAAGTAACATCAAATAATACAAGAGTAAAACAGCATACATTATAGAAATGGGCATTTGTCATCTTTCAGTTCAAATTATTCTGGACTTTCTTTTAAATATGAGCGGCTGTAGCATTTTCGTCCCACAAGGGACTAAAATAAATAAACTGTTAATTGCTGGTACTAGAAAAACTCACGAGCATGTGTTGTCTTTTAAATAACCGAGTATTAACTTACTGTTAGTCATCTAGGTATGATACAAAAAATTCCTCATTTCCTTTATCTCAATGCTATTACTGAATTATGTGCTTAGGTCAAAAAAACTTATTGTGTTTGATTTACATCTTTCATTGGATATAATAAAATCCATAATTTTGCTAATTATATTTCTTGAATCAATCCAAATATATAATAGAGTATTCCAAAAAAATTTCTTAGATACCATCGATTTTGTGTTAATTGAGGTTATAAATGCTAAGTACTCTAAATTATAAAATAAAACAATGCTACAATTAATTTATTGCATTGCGAAGTGAGATAGGTCAAAGAATATAATGCTTATAATGTTATTCAAAATTTGAAGAGGTTCGAAATTTGTCCAAGAATCATCAATTAATGAATTCAACAAATGGTAAACAGTTTAAGGTATTCATCATTGTAAAATTAAGTAATTGAAATCTGATTCACAAAAATTATCAATTTGACTGAAATAAGGAACTCATTAACAGAAGAACAATTTTAATACATTTAAAAATGCACTGGTAAAATTATAACAGACTAATAAATACATAATTCATCAACAACTTCGCTTTGCATTTAGACAGACTTTTTAACACTTAAAGGCTTCATCTTTGTTAACAAAACAGTACGTAAAGAATCCTTTATATTGTCATATGTTGCATAGCTAATTCCAACAGCAAGAGGTCCTTTAATCCAATTCATTGAGAGACCTTTAAATATTGCTCTCCATAATCCTTCAGTTCTGGAAAATATAAAAATTTTAAAACAGTATCAACCAATAAATTTGCTACAGTATAAAACACCTAATGTTCAGTATATAATAAGGCTATCACAAACTCATAAATGGTAAAATACAAAGAAACTTTTGAATTTAAGAAAATAATATTGGTAACACAAAGTAGTTGAAATCTCACCTATGCATGTATTTAACAGTAGCTAGTATAGTTGGATATTTTCCTTCTGTGTCTGTTTGCATTCTCCTACGTATAATATCAAATGGATAACTACTTGTCTGGCCAAGCAGGCCTGCTACAGCTCCAGAAAATAAAGGAATGAATGGATATATTGCAGAGTTTGGATGAAATTTATCTGAAAGAAGAGATTAAATCTTGTGAGAATATGATATGAACTCCAAATAATTAAATGCATTGAAATCCTAAAGTAAAGCAATTGTCTATAATAGAAATCTCACCTTTAAAAAATTGTTTTAGAGTATCATAAGTAAAAAAAGAAACACCAGCATAAGGAATAACTCCAGCCATGGTTGGCAGATAACCCCTATAAAAAGTTCTTATTCCTTCCTCCCTATATATTTTTAAAAAAACCTACGAGAATCATAACTAAGTATTACTTAATTTATGTGATAAATGTGTCAAACCTGCCGTAGAGTAGCATATTCAGTTTTCTTGGTGACTGCCATTCGAGCTCTTGCTAAATCAAGTGGGTACGTGAGTGACTGTGATGTTACTCCAGCTAAAGATCCAGCTAGGAATAATTTTTCAGGGGACCTTCTGCAAAAAATATATATTCTAACTTACTACCGCACTGAAAATTATGAAAATACCTTGAGAATATATACTTATAGTTTGAAAAATATAAAAATGGCAAAATGAGTATCCCTTAGTTTCATTATTACATATTTTATATTATACATATTTACAAGTTTGGAAACATGATTTGGAAATGCAGCTGTTTCAAAATACCAAAAATGAAAGTTTATTTACATAAAAATATAATTTCTATATCCTGAATAGATCAAATTACTTATTAAATGATTATTTAGTAATAACTGCTACATACTGGTGTCAACAATTCAAATCGATTCAGTTACTGAAAATGTCTCATTGAAAAACAACAAATAAATGTACAGTAACAAACTATCAAATAAATATTTTTTTCTCTAATATAAATTACATTTAGGGTTCTAAATGTTTAGAATCTGGTTCAATAAAATATATAATTAATAAGTAGAGGATGAAAAACTGTATTTCATTCTGAATATAAATTCTTTATTTGAAATATCAAAATTACAGTTACAGAGATCAGTCTAGTAATTTAAAATAGCGATGTCTTCATATCAAAAATCTAAAGAAATAATTTTATATCTTTCAATTGATAGTTCATTCATAGTAAATTTACTCATTTTTCTTCTCAGGCAGAATCAGTTGAATCTCTTAGGAGGAAAACAGGTGATATGCTACATGTATTTCGATTCAAATTTTCTTGCTGGTTAATACTTCTAATATTTGTAATATTTTTCATATTGCTCAGGTGGGCCTCTGCTGCAATTAAACATAGTTTCTGAAAATTTGGCAAATACAAAGCAAAAATCTGTATAAGGTCATTATTATTGAAATGCCAGCCAGATGTTTTGAGCTTAAAAAATTGCCCTTCAACTAAAATAAAAATTTAAAATTTGATTATAGTGGATAATATATCGAAAAAAATTACCAGAGGAGGAATTGCTTCTTGATTTAAATAATAATACTCATAATTTCAATGTTCATCATGATTTTAAAAAATCTGTATATATATATATATATATATATATATATATATATATATATATATATATATATATATATATATATATATATACATATATATGTATATATACATATATATGTATGTACGTATACCATCAAAAACAATGTGATACCCGAAGTTTTTAACTGAACTTCATATAAGTTTAACACAAAAAAGTCACCAACTTAAAACTTTTTCACTTAAGTGTGAATTAATTTTTTTTTAAGTTTGTAAATCAAAATTAACAGAGTAAAACCTACTTGTGTACATCTACTTTTAATATCCTCTTCCATTGTTCATGTGCAGTAAATTGAATAGCAGCATATGGAACAATCCTTGCCATTGTGGCACTATTTCCCCTCCATAATGCCATAAAACCATCTTGCTTATAAGTTTGTTTCAGAAATTTGAAAGCTTTTCGAGTAGAATAATGACTTTTACTGAAATAAAATAACAGACAAATGCAATAGGGAAATACACAAATTTATATGAAAGCATTTAAAGATGTTAATTAAGGTATATTATTCAACTATGTAAAATACCTATATTGATTAAATTAAGATATATTTCAGAAAATAGTAAAACTTCTTAAAATTTAGAGCACTAAGTTGATAGGAACTATATAGTTCATTTACCCAATTTGAAAATTTATTTTAGTTCTTTCTAGTGGAGCAATAGTTGATTTAGCTAAGGCCCCTGCAATGGCACCAGCACATAGACTAGTTAACACTATAGTTGTATTATTTAATTGACCTGCCTCAGGCTCATGGCCCTTTATTGCCATAATGGAAGACTTGCATCAAGGCATAATTACTATCAACTACAAATAAAAATAGTTTTGATTAGTTAAATTTCAACATCTCACCAGAAAAACAATATAAAGTACCTTCTCAGTTAAGACAATAAATTTAATAGTATTTCTTAGTTTGAAGTCAAAGTACTAATAGATCCCAAAAGTCCAAACTAAACTACTTCCGAGCACAAGTTCTATTCAAAAGGCAGATGAAATTAATGACCTCTGGAATTTGGATATAAAACAAATCGTCAACGTTGATAAAATATTTGTATACCTAATTCCGTTACCTTGAAAATGTTGTCTGCCTATAAATAACAATTCATCTGACAATGACCAATTTAATCAAAGACATTACAAACATCGTCTTAAATTACAAAAATAGAAAATATACTCAAATGAAAAAGATAAAATTATAAAGTAATAGGAAAATAGTACTGTTCTGAGGTACGGTTACGTACGGTATCGTCCTATAGTGCTCTATGGTTTCCTCCCACAGAACAACCAGGAACCAGGTTCTGTAATAAATTTTTACACATCCACAGTAGAGGATGACTGGACGAGTAAAAATTTGGGATATGCCAATATAACATTGTTTTCGTAACATGTAATATTCATTAAAAACGGTATATTATGTATACTTAATAATAATAATAATACATCCTTATAGCTTTATGGCTTTACCCAGAAGTAAAGTACATAAAACAAATTCTGGTCAAGCTTTCCATGGGGTCAAATTAGGTATTTTGCAAAAATTCATCATTTATGTTGAAGAAAACTGTTACATTCTAAAAGTGGAGGTTGAAACTTTGTTTTTGTAAAAATATTGATATTATTTGCAAAAAAGTGTAAAGAAATATTACATTTGTCTCCAATGAACCTAAGAGTTTCTCCTTTGATAGATACCATATAGTTTGAACTAGTTTAAAGTTGCTTTTACATAGTTTTTAATTTTTTTCTGTAAGTTTATAACGAACGAAACGTATTTATTATAGTTACCAGGAAACTACATTCAAATAAAATCTCGATTTATATTTCCTCAAAAGTATTTCATGCATGGTTTACAAGCTATAATATGAGTTTAATCGAAATGAAGAAGCAGGCAATGATGAAAGTATTTCAAATATGTGTACATTTTTTGTGATGTATCCATTGCTATTTTCACAAGATGTCCTACATATCAAGGAATAAATTTTCGAATCTCTTGTTTTAATTTTTTTATTGCAGATATATTTGAAATAATATATGGTTTCGCATAACAAATGACAGCTAATCAAAATTCAATATTGGAGGCAGTTACTTGATATAAATCCATGTCAACTAGAAACGAAATAAAAACATTTCTCAAGACATTCACATCAAATTTTATTGAATTGGGAATAATAATAAATTTTTGTGAGGTAAAAAATTCATGTTGTCTCATATGGATTAAGTAAAAATAACAAGCTCTTGCACCGTTTTATTATAAAACGTCGTTTAAATGAACTTGATTTATGCGAGGTTTAAGACGGCTTAAACGCTGTTTACATTTTGATGCAACCGAAAATTCCAAATTAAACTCGGTTCATCATTAAGTTTAGTTTAATAATGATATTCTATACCTCGATTGCTAGTGATTTTAAGTTTTTGATATTTCAATGAATTCATTAAATATTTTCATTAGCGTCTGTTAGTTTAAACTAGAAGTTTTATATCCTCCTAAATCAATAAAGGCAGTTCATCGAGGTCACGCTATAATCTGGGTATCAAAGATCACTTGAAAATATGACCTCGTTTAGAAATAATAGTATATTATATTATAAGGATTAAAAGTGCATATTTTTTTTACGAGCAATATTTGCAATGCGAGGCGGAGCGCAGCGCAGCCGAGCGAATGCAAAATTGCAAGTAAAAATAGGCACTTTTAGTCCGTATGATATATACTATTTTTTCTCCAACCAAGTCAAAATTAAAATAAATTTAGTTTTATTCAAAAATCGTTAATAATTTGGTAATAAATTTGAACACCTATTAATTATAACAGCGATAGCAAGTCGGTAGTCATGGATATCTGGTATTGTTGGTAAATATTGATTGTCAAGTAGACGTCAGTAGACGTACTAATCATATAATTTTTGTAGTAGTTTTTACGCTGCTTTCAAAATGAATCCCGAACACGATGAAAATATACCTGCGGATATATTGGAAAGTGCCGAAGCAGTATATCTAAATCTTTTGCCACCCAAATCTCGCCAAGTTTATGAACTTGCATATCAGCGATTCATGGATTGGTGTAAAGAAGAAAATGTGCAAAACTATGCGGAGAGTGTTCTTATGGTGTATTTCTCAAATTTAACGAAGACCGTCAAGCCATCCACTCTTTGGTCACAGTATTCAATGTTGCGATCCACACTGGATATCAAAAATGGTTTGGATATTAGTAAATATTCAAAACTACGAGCATTGTTAAAAAGGCAAAGTGATGGATATATACCTAAAAAGTCTAGGGTTTTCACAAAGGAGGAAGTGGATCGGTTCCTGGATATGGCACCTGATAATGTAGGTATATTTGATGATAAAGGTTGTTCTAGTATTAGGAATTGGAGGTGCTATGCATTGTGATGAACTAGTTCATTTGAAAATTGATGACATTGAAGATATGGACTCGGTCCTGGTCGTAAAAATTTTGCAGACAAACAACAAGAAACCTCGTTTGTTTACCATTATAGGCGATAATTATTTGCGTTTATTTCGAAAATATGTTGCACTACGGCCATCAAATATACAGGAACGTCGTTTATTTTTGAAGTATGTTAATGGGAAGTGTCAAAGAATGGTTGTTGGTATTCACAAAATTAGTTCCGTGCCGCAAGAAATTGCAAAATTTTTGAAGTTAGAAAATTGGAAGGAGTATACTGGACATTCGCTAAGAAGAACATCTGCTACACTTCTTATTGATGGTGGCGGTGACCTCACTTGTCTTAAAAGACATGGAGGTTGGAAATCGAGTACGGTAGCAGAAGGATATATTGAAGAATCACGTATCAACAAAGAGAATACTGTCAGAATAATATTGCAACCTGACAAAGAAGGTACATGTACCTATTTCCTCGAATGTTTCATCAACAGTTACGGAGAATATTTTGAGTTGTTCTAACATTAATGAAAATCTTTTGAATTGTTCGAAAATTGTTAGTGATAATTTCAGTGGTGCTTTGAATTTTGGCAATAATTGTTCCAATTGTACATTCATTATCAATATAAATAACAAATAAATACCTATATATAGTTGCCCAATTAGTTTGTTTTACTAAGTTTGTAAGAGACAATGTTTTTTTCTTCAAATTTCAATTAGAGAGCTCAAATGCAATTACTTTTAGTCCTAGGATTAAAAATAGCGTTTTTAATCCTAGGATTAAAAGTGTTGCTAAGCAACCAGCAAATTTTTGTACGGTAAGGGAATTGGTGGCTTTTGCACCTGAAAATAGTACAAAAATGTCAACATTTTTTGATGGTTGGAGAAAAAAATAAATTTTTCAAAGTTCTGTGTTTTCTTTACTAGTTCGGGACTTCTGGGACTACCCTCAGTATTATAGCGTTCTCCATTGGTAAAACTGGTGCGGCACTGAAACTCGATTAGTTCTGTCACAAAACTGCCCTAGGGCAGTCCCAATGGATCACAAATTTTATAAATTCCGTTTCGGGTTTCGGACGTTTCGGTAACACTACAGCTGTTTGTTTTTTGAGGTTATGTTAGTTAAGTTCCGCTTTTTTATTTTTAATCGTAAAATTGAAGTTTTTCTTTGTTTATGAAATGTAAAAAAATTACCCAAGAAATAAACTTTCAATTTGAAATTAATAACGAATTAGTAACCCTTTGTGTCCCTATTGATGACTGGGATACGCTTTTTAAGTTGACAACTGAGTATTTTTATTTAAACTTTTTCTGGCCAGACTGCTTCTTGAGAGAGTGTGCTTTGATTACAGATTACGATTAATTTACCTGTTCTTACATTATTGATTTAATAAATAATGGTATGGTTTCATTGAAAGAACCTCTACCAAATATTTATAGAATGGAAGGTTTTGACAGGTAGGTTGTATGCTAAGGTAACCATGCAGTCAGTAATTTTTAATTTACCTTGTATAAAGTGTATTGATTCACTGATTAAGATTTTTTTCTAATTTTGATCTGTAAAACTTTATATAAGTAATTATAAAATGCAAGATATTTCCTAGGTGATGAAATTAACTATTATTATATGTTAGCTGAAAAAACTGGCAAAACAACTAATTAATATTATAACTCTTGAAGTACATACATTTATTCTCTAAAAATTGGTTCAAGTAACTATATAAAGTTTAAATCATTCAATAACAATTTTCTGGATTATTTTCACACAACAAAATGTATATTCCATTATATTTAACCGTCACGAAGCAGTACAGGAATAATTTTTTATTAGATCATGGTAAAACTTTATAAAATTATCAATTTAAAGTTCTCAATATTAAGTATTCTGTTATTCATTCAAATCAAATAACTGCACTGACCCCGGCACGAGCTCTCGTACCTCGTGCCAAAAAACATGCACTCAGTTCAATTTCTATTGCCCTAGTTTCCCAATGGATCAAGAACCCTCACACTAAGCTTACCAATGGATCACAAAAATTGCACTCAGTGCGCACTAGTTCTACCAATGGAGAACGCTATTTGAAACGTACTAAGCTCTTTGACAGTAGTCAGTAACTGACATCAAAACATTAAAAACATATGTCATATGTTTTCTTTCTTTGAGCTTTCAGTTTTTTGCTTGATTGCTTGTGTTTCTTTCATATTTGAAGTCGTAGTGGTAGTGCACTATTTTTACAACAATCAACGGTGGGCTCCCCATGCGTTAATGAAGTTCATTCTCAAAAAAGAAAAAATTGATATATATGGTTGATTTTGTTTTTTGATCCCGATTCGTTTGATAAGGTTGAGTAAACACTTAACAAACAATCGACATCACTTATCAGTTATCAGTTTGACAAAGCCATCCATTATTACTTGCTATAAGTTTTAGCATAAATTGTGCATACCTGATCTGATCGTTATTTATAACAATGGTGAGTTTATTCCAATCAATTTTAGTCATAATTTTTTTAATGGATCTTTTTGTAGGCACGATATTTCAAAGAACAGGACATAGATGGTATGTTGTATATGAAAATGATTTCTTTGTGAAAATATTTATACAGTATTTATTGTATGAAAATTCAGATCTTTAACTGTATCCTTATTTCAGAGTTCAGGGAATGTTTCTACTTATTCGCAAGATCAGGACATATTAAATCAATGGATGAATTAACTGTAATAATGAGGAGCTTAGGTTTGGCACCCACCATTTCAGAACTAGCTGGTTATCTTAAACAGAAGGTAACCTTAGAGACATATTTGAGGCACTGAGAGCAGAAGTGGTATAACTTACTTAGAGTTAGGTTGCTATTCTTTTAAATTATCATGAAATTAGTAGAAACTACTTTATGTTGCGCCATCTATTGTAAACCTTTTAAAAAATCTGTTGCCACTTCTGCATCAAAGATTCATTAAAAAAAATTGAATTATACTAACCTGGGGAACTTCTGCTGCTATGGCCTTATTTGTACATCATGTTAATATGAATAGTATAGAATTTAATTATCCGGTGTTATCTCACAGAATGAACCTTGATGGAATATCCACAAAACATATATACATATATATATATATATATATATATATATATATATATATATATATATATATATATATATATATATATATATATATATATATATATATATATATATATTACATTACTTTTTGTGTGATAAATTTTGCAAAGTTCTGTCATAAGACACTTGGTTCAGATTTTGACAGGTCATTGTAATGTTTTAAGAATAAAGTATAAACTTTAAAATAAAAACACTGTTTCACAATATATGTGAAACATAAGCCAAGTGTTTTTATTTTAAAGTTTATACTTTATTCTTTATGATGTTTCACCAAGTGATGTGCGAGAATTCAATCTCAGTTAGTAATGTTTTAATGTTGAAATGATGTGGCGTTAAATTTCTTGAATCTTTGTTTTATTATAGTAGTCACTATAGTATATATAATACCTTCCCAATTATCAGCTCTTGAAGTGGTTTTATGGTTATAAATTTAAAATCTTATTATATGTTCTAAACTTCTACTAGTATGTACATATTCTAGTCATAGAATAAATCACACTTACAAAAAAGAACAATTATACAATGTGCATAAAATTATTCTTGTGAAGTTAGAACTGACTATTTTGGGAATTTGTATACTTTTGGTCAAAATAATAACCACTTCACTATAATGAAATCTCATGAAATAGGACCCTTAATTTTTTTCATTTTAGAACAAAGCTCTCTACTAGATTATGAGAAATTATACTCAGTCAACTAATGAGGGTTCATTCTTATAGAATATAATATTTCAATTATGAACCTTGGTGCATAAACTCTCAAAATTTTAGTGATTCAGAATTATGTGCTATAAAGTCTTCAAATTAAAGAAAAAACCCTTTTTGAAGGAGTCAGTATATAAGGTGTCAAAATTATTTCTACATTAATTTTCATTGTAGGGTGGCAAAATGACCTTTGCAGATTTCCTGGAAGTAATGCATATCCACTCGAGGGTTGAAAATCTACCAAAGGAAGTTGTTGATGCATTCAAAGCTGGAGATTCATCTAGAAAAGGTCTGATACCTGCCAGACAATTGAGGCATATGTTGCAAAATTGGGGCGAATGTTTGTCTGCCAAAGAGGTTGACAGAATCTTTCGTGAAGCTAATGTTACAAACAACAGTATGGTTAAATATGAAGATTTTATTAAGATAGCTTGTGCACCTGTACCAGACTATTATTGAACTGGTAATATATAAATTTGAATATTTTATCATTCCAAATAATGAGATTTATTAAGGTTTACTAAGTAGTGGTTTTGAGTTTTATATATTTCTATATTTATGTTGAATAAACTTCTAAGATTTTTGTTGTATTTTTGTGCTGTATTTATTGTTATAATGAAATTAATATTTTTAAAAAAAATTCATGTCATTTATATGTGAAGTATATTAAATGAGTGTAATACATTCTTACTAAAAATATAACTACAATCAAACTCAATAATGCTCATACTCATATGCACTATCATATTAGTCAGATGATAGGAATCAAGAAATATTTAATTTTGGGGACTAAACAAAATCATTATTCACCTCATGTGTTGGATTTACATCAAGTAACTGCCTCCAATATTCAATTATATATATATATATATATATATATATATATATATATATATATATATATATATATATATATATATATATATATATATTAAAACAATGGTTAAAAATAACAATTTACACATTTATTATAAGAAATAATGCATGACGCACGTTTCGGTGGAACTTCACCTTCTTCAGATGCTAATGGCAAACTAACTATGATTCTCTGTTATATCGAAAACCATCGCACACTGATAGCGTCATACATAGTACTTCCCTACATCCTTTCCAACACAAAATGGCAGCTTTCAATAGTATGGTACATCGTTTAGTAAATATTCCACTTTCAAATGCCAATTTTAACATCGAGAAAAATATAATTAAACAAATTGCCGTAAATAGTAATTATGATCCCAATATTATAGAAAATATGATAGATAAAAAGTTTTTCAAAAATGCGATTAACCAGGTGTACCCCCTTACTAAAAATAATATCAAATACAACAGCCTCACTTTCCTCGGAAATTCAAGTGAAAAACTTAAATCTCTCTTATCTAAGCACAACATTAACATTGCTTATCGTACCGGTAATAATTTAGGAAATCATATAAAAAATAATAAATCCAAAGTTCATAAAGATAATAAATCAGGAGTTTATAAAATTAATTGTGGCGATTGTGATAAGTTTTACATTGGTAGAACTTTCAGAAGTTTTCAAACTAGAATTTCAGAACACAAACGTAGCTTTGTTAATCAGAAGTCGGATTCACATTATGCAAACCATTTAATCCAAGACAATCACACATTCAATTTCGATTTTAAAATATTAAATACTGAAAGTAAGGGAATTAAACTTAATTTTTTAGAATCATTACAGATAAATAAATACAAGCATTCCGGTCTCCTATTGAATAGCCAAATCGATCATACTTCAAGCCCCCTTCTTAATCTTTTCAAAATTACCGAACTACCTGACTAGCAGTTCAGAATTGGTTTTTCCTTTTCTAATATTTATTTGTAACCATCTTTGTATTTACCCCTTCTACATAATTTGTCATTTCTTGTTTCCGATATAACAGAGAATCATAGTTAGTTTGCCATTAGCATCTGAAGAAGGTGAAGTTCCACCGAAACGTGCGTCATGCGTTATTTCTTATAATAAATGTGTAAATTGTTATTTTTAACCATTGTTTTAATATGTTTATTAATTTACACCAAGTATCGGCCCAATCAATCCAAAATATATATATATATATATTCATATGGATTGGTTTTGTATCTGTATATTATAGATTGTTAGGATTTTTCGTGGTATAACAGATATTAAATGACTAATAAAATTTGACTTAATTTAATTTAATTAAGTCAAATTTTATTAGTCATTTAATATCTGTTATACCACGAAAAATCCCAACAATATATATATATATATATATATAATATATATATATATATATATATATATATATATATATATATATATATATATATATATATATATATATATATATATATATATATATATTTATTATAAATCATATATCAGACATACTTCTTAAAATTTAAAGAAAAGACTAAAAGCATACAAATACACAAACTACAGCATTTATCAAACACAAATAATGAGAACAATAATTTCAACTATAATTGCACCTAAATTTTAGAAATAGAAAAAGACCAGAAATTTTATAAATGTTGCATATTAAAAAAAAAATTAACTAAGTAAGGTCTTAAATGGTAGAACGGATATAACATATTTAAGTATAAAAGATACAGATTTAATTTATCTAACAAACAACATGAATCCAAAAAACTCCAGCGCAAACACCCAAATTCTTCTATAACATCAAATCAACTAACCGCCCCTTTCTCTAGTAGAACTCAAATGTAGATTTAATTTTTTCACATATACAGCATACATTTTTTCTAGAATCGGTATAATTTACAATTTAGGTGAAATTATGTGTAATGTCTTTTTAAAGATAAATCATCAAATTCGTAAGAACCTGTTTTGTACATTAAGTGGGTAAGGGTTTTCTGTGGTTTGTTTCACCATCTAATATTAGCCAACCTGACTGCTGATATTAGACTAAATGATGATATGATACTGATGAGCCCCAATGCGGCGAAACAGTCTATCTATCAATTTCCATCGATTGTGATAAACAAATTAACATTTCTAACAAGTACCGTCTAAGGTAGATGTAGATATTTCGAGCTTTCGTGAACTCTTATAACCAGCTCCGCTAGGAGGTTTGTTTAATTAGTTTCAAATGAATGTCCTAGTTTCACTCAATTTTATAACCACGGTACGTGTTTCGTTAACACGAAGAATTCTTACTTATATAAGTATATATATATATATATATATATATATATATATATATATATATATATATATATATATATATATATATATATATATATATATATAAATATATATAATGTGAATTGAAAAAAATAAAATAAATCATAGCGCTAATTTGAAATATATCTACATCTGAGAAACAGAAATCAATCATGTAATTCCCGTGGTAGGATATTTTAAATTGTGAAATAGACAAATTGATCTATTTCATGAATTGGATACTTCAACTTGGTCGTTAAGTTCTATAGTAAGACAGTGTTAGGATAGGTAAGTTTAATTGGAAAAAAAGGTAATCGGGATACAAAATCTGAGTTCTGCAATTTTATGATGGTGGTTTGTCCGTCCTTGAACATGATCAAATTTAATCTAAAAATGTTGAAAGAAAAATGAGAAACATAAATTATAACTACTTGAGAACAAGTTTGTGTTGCCAATCATGTATTTCTTCAATAATTATCAGATTTTATGTTAATTAATGCAATGTGCGTTCCAGTTCGAGTGATATTGACAGGAAATTTTGAAAGACGATTTACCGGAAAGCTGTGATCGAGATGTGTGTTCTGAAGTTGTTTCCCCTTAGGTTACTATAGTGTCAAAACTTATTTTCACTGCATACAGTGAAATACTATGCTGGCCATATTTGTTGACAATAAGAATAAATTAAGCAATTTTGAAAAATAAAACGATTAGAATACAACAAAATCTATTTTAGCCTTTTCAGTCGGCCATTTCACATCAAAATAAGAAGATAAGTAAATATCGATGTAAAAGGCTTGAAATTAAACCAATTATATATGGTGCATTCGCGTTGGGCGCTTACACGCTTTAAGCGCTCATAAGCTTAACGACTCGCGCTCACAAACGTAAGCTAACTTTTGTTGTCGATAATAATTAATATATTTGTAGGGAAATATCAAAGCACGGTATTTGCGTGAACTATCGTGCTTCTGCCTACCTAAGCGTAAAAAGAAGATCTAACATTCGCCATGTTGAAATAACTAATGCTCAAAGCCAAAGCGCGAGCGTAGTAGGCCAACACAAACGCCAATAATCTGTTCTTCTAAGCGTGAGCGCTTAAAGCGTGTAAGCGCCCAACGCGAATGCACCCTTATTCAAACTAATATTATCATAGATATATACTATATTAAGAATTCTATGAATATTATACATAGTATTAATTTTCCGCATCGAACGAGCCGGACGGAACGAATTTTAGAATTCTTTATATGACGAACGTATATAAGCGATACGCCCCCTACCGGTGTCGAATATTACTAACGCATGGGCCATAGATTGCTTTGATTACATCTGTTTACGTGTATTTTATATGAGAAGTTGTGTTTAATTTTGTTTGGGATTGTTTACAAACATTCAGAAGAGATGAATCACTATTGTTGTTTATCCTATTGTTCATCTTGGGCAAAAAGAAACTCGAATATAGCTTACATACCTTTCCGAAAGCTGGACAATTCAAAGGTGTATTCCAAACAAAGTTGGGAAACAAGGAAATGATGGACAGAAGAAAGGTGTGGTTTCATAATTTGAAGATTGAAAAAAAGTGTCTGAACATAAGAGTGTGGTTCTTTACAGTTTACTGAGAATAATTATTTTCCCCGAAGTAAGTTTGTGGATTTTTCCATATAGAATTATACCAACTGTTGATGTGCAATTTTCAGCTAACTGAAAACTTAGGGTTTTTGAAGTCCAATGCTATTCCAACGAAAAATCTTCCACTTTTATCGGAATCTGAACCTGGGCCATCATCCAGTGATTCTAGATAATTTTAATTTCTTTCATGTAACAACCAGAAATACTATTAAAATAATAATAATAAATAATGTTTATTTGCACAACCAAAATAACAGTTTATCATAACATCAAGAATATGAACTGAAACTTGACTCTATATTTAGTTAAAAACTAAAATATTCAATTATATAACCAGGAAAACAGAGATTCCATAACAAAAAACCAGACTCTCAGAAGTCTACCGTACTTATTTTTAGGAGAGCTGTTATAAGTCAGGAAAATTCAAAAAATATAATAACTCATTACGTTCAAACCATTCGAGCAGAGTATACATTTTAATTCTTCTTTTATTTCATGTTGTTTCTTTCAGTTTTGCTGGTAAGTACTTAGTTTTGTCCATTATACTGAAAGAGTCTTCAGTTCGTAATGAAAGTAGATATGTCAGAGATGTTTTCTTGAAACTTCTGAAAGTTTTTTACTTTTTAAATAAATAGGTGTTCTATTATACAGCCTTTTCATGAGGTATACATAGTTCCTTTTACCAATTAATTTATTCGTCCTCTACTTTATTTTATTATTGATTTTATATCAATGATAAAAACTCAGTGTGAATTTCAACTTGATGTAGGTAGGTTATCTACAGTCGAACAGAGATAATATAGTCCTCAATCGAAACACAATGAACCACTGGAAAATACGAAGTCCAAAAAAACACAAATTACGAAGCTGAACGTTCGAAAACTCAAAATGAAATAAGCGTAAATACCATTACCAATCAATGTAAACAAACAGCTAATGGCCCATGCTCTAGTACCGATATTAGCCGTTCCGGCGCTACGATATTAATTTCGGACGCCAATAAACATATTATATGAAATCATTTTTACATATAAGTAAGAGATGATTGCAATACCAGTTAACTTCTTGGAAGAATCGAAAAATAGATTATAAAATATTGAATCTTAATTGTTATATCAATTTACTCTCTATTTATAATGTTTGTGTTATGTCATACCCTCCCCTCCTTTAGGGGGTTGCAGGGTGGGCGTTAGAGAGACAATTTACTCAAGATTTGCACCACTTTAATCTGGGTAGGTACATCAATACTTCAACCTCAATTCTCTGTTATAAGAGGAGATTCAGATAAGAAGAAGATGAAAAAACAGGGTCGATATTCCATTTTGTGAAGAAGAAGATAAAACACTTTCTGCTTTCTGGTTTATCATTAAGCATTGCTATTTTCATGAGGTTAGCTTTTCAACAAAATTGTTTTTGCAGTGGTCACAGTTTTATTACTTTTAAAAAAGTTCATTTTTATAGTGTTAGAAAGTGAATATTATAGGCTATCAAGATGACTACTGCTATGCCAATTAATCCTAAACCATTTCTGAATAGTTTGACGGGAAAGGCTGTAATGGTAAAACTAAAATGGGGACATGAATATAAAGGTTACCTCGTATCTACAGATGGGTATATGAATCTTCAACTAGCTCAAGCTGAAGAATTTATTGATGGAAATTCAACAGGTATAATATTCTAATGTTCTTTTTTCATTCCTTGATTTGTTAACACGAGTTCATTATAGGTGCGTTGGGGGAAGTACTCATTAGATGCAATAATATATTGTTTATCAGAGGAGCAGAGGAAGAAGATGAAGAAGGTGAAACTAAAGACTGATAAGTTAAATGGTGAAAGACTGCTTTTGAACTGAGTTTTGAAACAATGTATTGAAAATAAGGGAGCATACTGTGTAAAGTACTTACAACTTGTGTTCTTGAATTATAATATTTTTATGAGTGACACTATCAATTTTTAATCTAAAGGATCAACCAAAATAAGTTTCCAGTGCAGACTGCCCCGATTTTCTTGCAATTTCGAATTATAGCTTATTTTGGCCTCAAAAAGCCGAATATGAAGATTTTGTCGCTGGATCATCTTTTTTTTCTCAAAAACTTGAGCTGACCTGACCTATTCTAATCTCACTAACCTAACATTCGAATTCAATTAAGCATCGAATCCCTGAAAAATATGAATTTGATTATAAAAAAGACAATGTTTTTGATAATAAAATTCATCCATTTCATGAATTCTATACTTTTATGAACTCGGAGGTTAGGTTAGTAAGGTTAGAAAAAGTCAGGTCAGCTCAAGTTTTTAAAAAAAAAAGATGACCCATCGACAAAATCTGACTTCATATTCGGCTCTTTCAGGCTAAAATAAGCTATAATCCGAAATTTCAAGAAAACCGGGGCAGTCTGTTGTAATATCGATAATTACCGAAATACCCAAACTTCTAACAGTTGTTGCAATAGAATATTGATATTTAATATGTCTGCAATTATCAATAGTTTTGATTTGCCAATCCTTCATTGTATGTAAGAATGCTTAAATTTTCAATATTATGATATGTAATATAATATACCGTTATTACTGTAAAATGTTTTTTTAGGATTAAATAGAATTACCCTTAATTTCAGAGTATATTCAAGTGATTTGTATATTTTCACTAACATTATATATATATATATATATATACCTATATATATATATATATATATATATATATATATTATATATATATATATATACCTATATATATATACCTATATATATATATATATATATATATATATATATATATAATATATATATATATATATATATATATATATATATATATATATATATATATATATATATATATATATATATATATATATATATATATATATATATATATATATATATATATATATATATATATATATATATATATCATCGTAACAACGCCGCGATTGGGCCTCGGCCGCGTTAGAGGCGGATTATCCTTAAGGCAAACTAGGCATAGGCCTAGGGGCGCCAGGGTACAAAAGGGCGCAGGCGGAATTCTAAAATAAAGAAAAAATATACAATATAGCATGAAATTAATTGTTCCAGTAAGTATGCCATCTATTTAGACAATAAAAACTATTATTTTTGCTTACAACCTCAATTTTCTTCATTTTATAACAGAATATAAATTTAACGGATGGGACTGACTAAAACTACAAACACCTTGTTCTAATTCACATAATTTCTGCAGAAAGGGAAAATTTTGATAACTATGAGCAGCCTCCACCTATTTCAACAACAATCTTTTACGAAATACTTTTGATGATCGATGTATAGTATAGCCTCTGGACACCGTGCTTTATAAATCGTTTAGCCCTCAATTTTTTCATTTGAAGTACAATTAAAGATCGAAAGTTTAAACCTCTTATAACAACTATGGATGACTGGAAGCAGTGACTGAGGAATTAATTAAGGAATTTGGTAAGTACCGTGTGAGAAAGGAAAGCGATACAAGAAGAAATGCGAAAAATGTCAGGAAAATCAATCACATTAATTTAGAATTTCCTTACTTTAGTGCTTAACTCTCTAAATTGAACATGCATTGTTATTTTGATGCGTCCAATATTCTTGAAATGTTCAATATTTTGTTTAACACGAAAAGTTGATGACAGCATAAAATATATTGTACATTTGTTCAAGTTTTCTAAATTGCATTTTTATCTCATTTTTCGAACAGCTTATATCTATGGTTATCGAAATATTGTAAAATAGTATATTATTTCATAAGGAGGAGAAGTGTCACTTTTCACTTCTTTGAAAAGTCATTTCTACTTCGAATGAAATATGTTACTTTATTTTCAAACGTTTTGAAATTCATCAAAATCTGAATATCCATTTCTCGATTGATTCACATTTACGCACATAATTCTTATCCACTTAACGATCGTCATAAATTATGGAACATTTGCCTAGTTACGGTTTCCACGCAAAATTGATTCTGACAGATATAAAGTAAAATAATTGATATTTATAATTCGCTACCTGGTGAGAAGTGGTTGAAAGTGAAAATGACTTTAGAATTGGAGAATTTTTTGTTCATGGTTACCAATTCATCTTTTGCATAGTAACACTTTTCCTGCCGCCTGCCGGAAAAGTGTTGCATAGCAACACTTCTACTCCTTGGCGGAGAAATAGAACTTTTTGATGATCCTTTCAATCCAGAAATGACGTTATTATTGTACGTTTGAAAATAAAATATATTAATGTAGGGCGTTTTCAACAAGAAATCTAACCCAAATTAAATGATAAAATCTTCCTTATTGTGAAAATTAATTATCATTTTAGGGCCAGCAAACGTAATTTTTGACACAAAAACTGAAATTTGCTAAGAACGTTTACACTTTGGTATAGGACTGGGACATGATAACAGACAAAATTTGCTCAGAATCTCGCGTAGAATCCAAAGATGGAATAATATATAGGCAGTGGCGGATTTACAGATTTGCCGCCCGTAGGCTATTCAGTTTTTGCTGCCTCTAAATTTTGATATCTTAGTCCACAATCATCATCCAACTTTATGATTTGTGCTCCATCATCCTCGTTGTGAACCTTTTCCCGTATGATTAGTATTATTGAGAACTATGGTGTACCGTGTTAGATCCTTGATTATTTTTACAGCAAATAATTATCAAAAAACATTGTTTTAAGCAAAAAATATCTCAATCATGTACCAATTTTTAAAATAGGTAAGGCATGTCTTTAAACTATACAATACTTATGAATATGAATATAGCATACCTACATAAAAAATAAACATTTGGCGAACGTTGATAAATATTTATTATTACATTTACAACAAGACTCCGTGGTTGTGTGGATGTGATGAAAGTGATGCTTTTTTTGTTTTGCTTGTTTAATATTTGGAGGCGATGAAAAGTGAATAAAGGTAGGAGTTCGTGATCTCAAACATTTGGTAGACAAGAATGAAAAAAAAAATTCTCCAAAGCATAAAAACAGTCTAGTAAGTTTTCAGCTTTTGGGAAATGTGAATATTGAGTCTTTTTTACGTAAGGTTTATGCAGATCAGATAAATATTCGTTTTTTGCACCTGCACGAATGCATTTTGTTAACAAAGTATTGATTTAGATAAATTGATAAATCCCTTGAAGATATTCTCTTGGCTAAAGATTTAGCCTAAAACCAATTACAGATACACAAATATGTATAAACCAATATTAGTTTTGCGCCCCCCTGAAGACAAACTCACGAGCCCCACTGCTTTTTATATAAAAAAAGTAATTTTAGTGCCATATTGTAGGTATGGATTTAATGCCATATTGTAGGTATGGATTTTTGAAGATCTTGTCCACAGTAAACACAATAACTTTCGAAAAAATCATTTTTATACTTCAATTTTTTTTAATGTACTCATTCTACTGGAGAGAATCCGTTGAATAAAAATTGCAGTATTGTTTTATCTTATTATAATTTATTCATTCCAATTGGCATTTTCTGAAAAAGTTGGCTTTGTGAAAAACACATGTACTAATGTAAACATTCAATTAAATAATTCGTGTACGAGATGAGCGCTTAACTTTTTCTTACTACAAATGAAATAATTAACTGATGAAATTTATCAAATTTCTAATCAGCAAATTGTCTAAACTTGATATTTTGTGGAGGAAATTTTTTTATTGTCAAGTCGTTGTCGTTCAAATATCAGTTATTCGATGAATTGAAACCAGAAGACTATATGTCTATTGGTATGATATTGAACTAGTTTTTCATTCAATAAAAATAAGTTAATTTTAGTCAGTATTTGTATCGCATAAAGAAATAAAATTCTGAAATTGAATTTGGCAATTTGCAAACTTGCTGCAGCAGTCATGATTAGACCATCGATATAATATCAAGATTGAGTTGCGTAAGATCTCATAATTATTAGGTACACGGAGAAAAAATTATAGCAGTTATCAGTGAAGAAAATATGTAAAAATAACTAAATTTCGACTATAATATCGAATCGCTGATATTCTAAAAATTCATGATCATTAATGTATAATTAATAAAGCGTTTAGCAATTGTTTATGTAGAGATGTTGGTATATTCATTATTTAGCACTGTATATAGGACTATATTTCAATTTTTGTTAAATATTTTAATTTCTCTCCAATTTTCAAAATTCGTATTTTGTGTGTATAATAATTTTTTTTCAATTTGTAAATTGAAATGAAAAATTTATCGAAATAACTAAATTTGCCGCCCCTTAAAATTTGCCGCCCTAGGCTC
This sequence comes from Cynegetis impunctata, assembly GCA_030704885.1. Taxonomy (NCBI): domain Eukaryota; kingdom Metazoa; phylum Arthropoda; class Insecta; order Coleoptera; family Coccinellidae; genus Cynegetis; species Cynegetis impunctata. The sequence continues at coordinate 144,952 of JARQZK010002907.1, forward strand.
CAGCCTACTCAGCCTGCTGGTAAATCCGCCACTGTATATAGGTGTTCCATAATAATATATAGAAAGGTCAGTCTTGTGAATATTTTAACTGGGCTACTCCCGTCGACATCAGTCGACCGTAAAATTTTTGAATAATATAGATCGACGATATTCCAGGTGCGATACCCAGTATAACAATCTAAAAAATTATCAAGCTTTGAATTATGGCTATCCTTTTAACGTTGGTTTTGTGGTATACCGTTTCACTTAAGTATATACTTATTTATTCTCTACTTCCAATGAGCTTATATCGTATGACTATCGCAACATTATATTTCATTTTACTCATATTCGTTTCAATTTCACAGTTCACTTCAATTATGACTGCATTTTAATTATTTTTTGTTGGTATTCTTCAGGGTGGATATAAATCAGAATAATGTCATCTGCGAATCTCAAATGGTTAAGGTATTCTACATTAATGTGTTGATCTAACTCCACACAAGCGGGTCAAGCATACTCATATTGATATTAGGCAAATTAGGCATAATTTCATTAGCAAAATTATTATCAAGAAAGTTGTTGTAATTGCTTAATTAATTTACCAGTAATGATATGCCAGCTGATGTGTTGACGAAGCTTTGTTTGTTTTCATATATAACCCAGAGCGCCCTCCACCAAAGATATTGGAAACCAACAATTCACCGCACAGATCGAGAATGCAGAATTCCGTCGAGAGAATACGCACTACCTTGACGTTTTCTATAATTCATCGTTGGATTGTAACTGTAGAGTACGCGTTGCGGAATCCGTATAACCAGCTCCATTGGAAAGTTGTTGGATAATTTTTTAAATTATTGAATAATTTTTACCCCGAGGCGAAGCTAAAGGGGTTATAGTCTCACGACAAAAAGTTGGGATCTGGTGCGATTTTAAAAATTCCAACGGATATCGATAAAACCCATATGATTTCATTAGGGAATTTTAATTCTCAATTTTTCCCAACGAAGAATAAAAAAATATAGCGTTTTTACTCCGAGGCGAAGCTAAAGTCTCACTACAAAAAGTTGGGATGTGGTCCGATTTTAAAAATTCCAACGGATATCTATAAAATACATATGATTTCATAAGAGAAGTTTTGTTCCGAATTTTTCCCAACGAAGAATAAAAAGTAATAGCGTTCTTTAGATAGCCATTACGACATGCGCATGCGCCAAGGTCGATATGTACGAAGTCCTACAAAACATGCGTCGAAGTGCTCTGTGTGCCACGGTAACCAAGCGACGTTGATAGCTTCAGCCTGATTCTGCGTCTGTGTCTGCTTCCCATCTTATCAATTTGATTCATAATTTGCAGCAAAATGAGCCGGAATAGAATATTCAAATTCGACAGTCAATCAATGCATTTTTTTGCGAAATTTTCACGGATTTTATTCGTAATATCGACTTATTAATACATTTATTGCAATTTTCCTTCATTTCATTCGTAAAATCGACTTTCATTGTTATTTAATTTATATAATAAATTAAAAAAATATTGACGACATGCACATGCGCCGAGGGGTTTTATCATTCCTAGTGATACGCAGTAGGGTGTCCTTCATTTTCCTTATTCACTTTATGTAATGTTCCTTATTCACTTTATGTAATGTATGAAATTAACTATGGCCAACAAGTATGTTTTTCATGATTTGATTGTTGTTGCGAATATCGATGCTATTATTTACGGAGCGTAGTCTCGTGAGTATATCCAAAGTTTTTAAACACTATGTTAGTGTGTTTTGGAATCATATACAACATTTTTGTAGAGTAGAAATTTTCATGATAGGCAGTACATATTCTCGCGACGGAATTTTGCATTGTCGATCTAGACGGTGAATTGTTTCCAATATATTTGGTGCAGGGCGCTCGCTCTGTGTAATTCAGATAGTAGCTTGGTCACGATTTGTATTGGGGAACAATAAGAAACTTATTAATTCACTCCAAGTCAAGCTGCTTTATGAGATCTATAATTTATCGTTGGATTGTGAATGTAGAGTTGGCGTCGCGTAATACATATAACCAGCTCCCTTGAAAAGTTGTTTGTTAATTTTTTAAATTATTAGGTACAGTCGACTCTTGGTAATTTGAAACTCACGGAACCAGAGAAATAACGAAAAAGATAGTGAAAAATTCAAATAAATGAGATTTTGAGTGAAATTACACACACCTATATATATATATATATATATATATATATATATATATATATATATATATATATATATATATATATATATATATATATATATATATAAGGGCGTCGCCAAGGGGGGGGCAGGTAGGGGCAGTTGCCCCCCCTAGAGATTCATGTAGTCAAATGCAAAGAAATCAAAGTCCTAAGTCGGAGTTAAGACTAAGTCCGACGCGAGCGTTTGCGGTGTTCATAATTGTAATCTTTTGTCGGATCATTCTCTACGATTTTTTTGATATACTGTAAAAGTTGAAAAACCTACTAAAAGTTGTTTGCTCTGATACCCATCAAAATGAACAGTTTTTAGTACAGATTTTTCGACTTTGAACTTAGTTTGCTTTGCACCCACTGGAGTTAGTTTGGATAGTAATTCAAAAATCTTCGTATGGTATATAAAAGGGAATAGATTTTTCAGTTATCATTCAGGCACAAGTCCTTATGATGATTCTGAGGCTGACCTGCCGATACCTTGCTCATCCAAAGATCTGGTCTTGGATCCCGATTCTTCAATAGATGACTGCAACGAAAATGACATCGGTCGATTTATTGGACGGGCATCGTTGTTATCAACCGAAAAGAAGAAGGAATTGCTGGAAAACTGTTATTCCCCTTCTGCGACATATAATTTTGCGGAAGACGCCAAACATTTAAAGAGAAAATTTAATTATTCCTGGTTAGAAACGTAACTCCATGGTTGGCCCGTTCCAGGCTCCAAAAAGGGCCATTTTGTATATATTATACGTTGTTTTCGCCAAATCCAAGTACTTTTAGAGGCCTATTCAGATCATTTATCATAAGGCCTTTTTGTTAGTTCAAAGATGTTCACGAGCAGTGCAAGAAGCACATGGAAACCCTTTTCCATAAGGCACTGGAACCTGCTAAATAATTTCTCAGAAGTGTGCCTGTAGATGTTCAACTCAACAAATACTCTCAGGGTATTATTGAAGAAAACTGGAAACTTATAACATCTATCAATTCCTGCATTACATTTTGCGGGTCGCATGATTTAGCTCTGAGTGATATACATTATGGCGAAGGTATTCTCGAGGACTTTCACAAGCTGCGATCGGTTGATATTCAAAATGAAGCTATCGGCATTTGTGGAGAAGTCATTGGAGCATATATTATGAAGAAAGTGAAAGCAACAGAAGCATATAGGTGTTAGCGGACGAAACAGCTAACATTTATGGCACTGAACAATTATCGATAGGGCTGCGGTATTTTGATGAGGAAACCAACAAAGTCCAAGAAATGTTTGTTGGATTTATTGAGCTGAAAGGTCTGGAGGCGAAATCTATTGCATATAGCATCGATGAATTTCTGACAAAAGAAGACCCTAATCCAAATAAATGCGTCGGTTTTGGATTTGACAATTGTTGGACTATGTCCGGAAAAGACTCCGGGGTACAAGCAATTCTACGCAAAAAATGCACGAAAGCTTTGTTCTTTCATTGCTCGTCCCACAAACTGAATCTGGTATCACGAAAGATATTATTAGATTTTTTCGGGAATCAGTTTTGAGAAGGAAGTTGATCTAACCGTTATTGATGTCCTAAAGAAGACCAAAACTTTATTTCCTGAAACAGGAAAAGCGTTGAAAATTGAACGGGTAGAGCGATCGTTTGGCAGCTCAGGAGACTAAAAACCTGGTTAAGAAGCACTATGGGGGAATATCGCCTCAATGGTCTAGCCATGATGAGTATGCACAGAAAACATTAATGAAAACTCACAAGATTTTCATAATAAAGTGATAGAATAGTTCACAAAAAACCCACCAACATTGTGTTTTAATCAACTTATTAAAAAAAGATCTCTATCGACTGCTTTATTATTAAAATCTTGTAACTGTCAATGGAATTTTTGATTGCCTCCAAATTCTTTTAATTCTATTATTATTTTATCCGATATTTTGTCCCAAATTCTTTTTTTCTATTTATTAATAACTTTGCTTTCAACTGTATTCAAAATTCATACTCTTCCCATTCTCCATATATCAACTGCCCCCCACCCCTGAACCACTGGCTGGCGACGCCCTTGTATATATATATATATATATATACCTATAACTTTATTTAAATTACATTATTACTTTTACATATTAATAGTACATATCAGGGCCGTAGACAGCACTGCTTCCTAGAGGGGGCTAAACAAATTCTTGAGGGGCTTGTTTTTTACAAAGTACTAAAATAAATATACGTGAAAAAAAGACAGATATATACAGCTTTTTCAGTCTTTTTACCTAGAAAAGTATACTGGAAAACGAATATTCATTATAAAACATTTTGGAAAAATAAAAAAATTTATTCTAATAAAAAATAATAAATAGAAAATTTCTCATAGAAAACTCTAAATAAATAAAACAAATAGCTTATAAATAGACAACCAAGTTAATATTCTCTTTATTGCTTCGTCACTTGTTTGCGCTCAATCGTTTTTAGTTGTGTTTCTATTTCCACTTACGTAAAATATAATATTCTGAGTTTAAAAATGAATTAACGGCTAATAATATTTTATCTGAAGAGGCTGAAGAAATTGAAGGAAAATGTGTGGATTTTATTGAAGTACTTTTCTTCTTCTTCAGGTGCCTATCTGTTCCAGACGTTGGCTATCATATTGGCTAATCTAACTTTGTTTACAGCTGCTCGGAATAGTTCGGTGGTTGTCATGGAGAATCAAGTTCCTAAATTTTTTAGCCATGAGATTCTTCTCCTCTATGCACTGCAAGAGATTATATCTGTTTTCATTTCGCATGATGTGGCCTAGATATTGTATTTTTGTTTTGTTTTAATTGTATGATAATTCATGATTTCTCTTTCCTTTTACATTCTTCTAAAGATTTTAATGTTAGTTACAGCCCTGTCCATGATACCCTTAGCATCCTTCCATAGATCCACTCCGTAGACTAACACGGAAAACACATAGCAGCGTAACATTCTTAGTTTTGTGTTCATGGTTAGATCTCGACTTTTAAAGAGTGCTGACATCTTGATGTTTACATTTCATCAACTCTTTTCAATTTGGCATTTAACTTCTTGCAAGTGGTCCCATTGATCATTTATGATGGAGCCGAGTTATTTGTATTTGACGACTCTTTCATTGTTCCACCCTCTAATCTTAGTTGTCGGGTGGTAACGTTGTTCTTGCTATTGATTAATATTTAGTCTTATCCATGTTGATATCCAGTCCATATTGGTGACTATTGGTTGTTAATCTATCCATTAGTTGATTCAGGTCTTCGATATTATCGGTAAATATAACTGTATCATCAGCGTATCTGATGTTATTTAAGCGCTATCCATTTACCAGAGTTTCTTCTTGTGCATTGTCCAAGGCTTCTCTAAATATGTATTCGGAGTACATATATAGTGACGACAATACACATCCCTGTCTTACTCCACGCAAAATCTTAACTGTCTCAGTTTGGTCTTCTTCCACTCTCACACTTGCTATCTGGTTCCAATATCGATTTATTATTATTCTAAGGTCTTTATCATCTATACCACTCTTTTTCAGGATTTCCATCATCTTGTGATGTTGAACCCTATCAAATACTTTTCTATAGTCCATAAAACAGGCATGAATCTTACAATTCATATCACTGCATCTTTGGACGAGGACTTGTACACTGAATGAAGCTTCTCTTGTCCTACTGCGTCTATAAATCCGAATTGTGTGAACGCTATCTGTTCTTCGCATGTTTTATATATTCTTCTGTGTATGAGTTTCAGAAATATTTTCAATAGTTGGCTCATAAGGCTTATTGTTCTATATTCCTCGCACTTTTTGGCTCCCGACTTTTTTGGTATAGCTATGAACTTCGATTTAAGCCGATTCAAGTACTTTCACTTAAATTAATCAAACGCATGCCCTCGCATTTAAATGTTTTTCGGCAGATAAGAAGTTTTAGTCCTGCTATAATTTTGAATCCAGTCCAAAGAACAAAATTTTCTGAGCTGCCACTTACTTTCGTAACTCTCAATAGAATATCTGACATAGAGATACAATATAGGAACTTGTTAAAAGTCGGTTGGAAAGAGATGTTTGGTGAATCTGTCCCTGATAACCCTATTATTTTTTGGAGGAAGGTTATAGATTTGAAAAATACAGCCTAACAATTCATGTTTAAAGATTTAGCTCTATTTGCATTTAGGGGAGAGGAGGGTAAAATGGAGAGGACGGGTAAGATGGTTATCTGGAATTTCTATGTTATGGAACTAGGTGGTATCACTTGTTGGCACGGTATAATGTCTGTGATACTTCTCTTTTATCTGCAGTATTATAGAGCGGCTTGCTTTGCGTTTTTCAATGACCATAAGAAAATTTTTTTTAACGACTTGACGCAATAAAAGTTTCTTTTATTCTATTAGTGGTTTCTTTGTAAGTGGTGGGTATTTGTATAGAATTTTCTGCATTATTTCGTTACTGTTTCTATTAAGGCACGGAATCCATTTACAGTAGTCTAAAACTTATTTTTGAATGAAAATTTTCACACTTTTATGAATAGAGTACGTCGTTGGGTAAGATGGAGACGTAGGTAATGATAAGATGGTGATCTCCATCTTACCCGTCCAAACAGTCATCTTTAACTACTCAGTTTATCGCTGAGCCATCTTATTCTATCTTCACTTTGCCAACTGCCTCACAGAAACATGCAGAAAACCAAGGCAAAATCCTCCATCATTACATGCCGCGAGTACACCCATCAAAAACTACTTAATAATGCAGAAGCAAAAAATCGGTCAACTGCGAGTCAGACTCGCGCACGAAGGGTTCCGTACAATTTTATTTCAATGCTATTATTTATTATTGAAGTAAAAATACAACTGAGTATTTTATGATTATTTCAAGTGCCTACCTGTTGCCATTATTGATATCAAGCAAAAAAGGGATAAAAAATCGCGTTGGTTGTATGGGAGCCCCCCTTGAATATTTATTTTATTTTTTTTTAGTATTTGTTGTTAGAGCGGCAATAGAAATACATAATTTGTGATAAATTCAACTGTCTAGCTATTGCAAGAAGTGCCACATTTGGGCACACGCAGCTTGCACTGTGCTGAATAACGCAGAAGCCAAACAGAAGTCTTGAATTTGTGAATTTTGTTCCTAAGCAATAAAACGCTATTAATTCCAATGCGTTTCCATTCATATAGGTCCAATTATAGTCTTACATCAGTCAGAAATGTTAGTCGCCATCTTACCCTCCAGCAGTATTCATCTTACCCGCAGTAGCGGATAAGACGGCGACTTTGACATATGTGTCAAAAAGTTGAAAAATATAGTGAATGTCCGGGTATTTAGCTCTACAAAAATTAAAATGTATTAATAAAATTCAGGCGATAGCAGTACATCAAAAGGATTCATAGTCTCACTACAATTGGGGCTGAAAATAAATAATATCCCTTAGGGTCTCCATCTTACCGTCATCCAATGCATTCGTGGAGAGGATATTTTCATTGATAAATATTAAGTGTAAAATTCGAAACAAAATGATACTAAAAATGTTGAATTCGGTTGTGTCTATTAGATCTCACTTTGCAATAAATGAGATTTGCTGTGATTAATTTGAGCCTAGCAAAGCTATGTAGGGGAGACCGGGTACAAAAGTAACATTTTGTACTTTCGCCTTGGTTTCTCATTAGGTGTTATTAGTTCGGTGAAATTGATATAGCCATACATAAATTCCGTTTGTGTTCTATACATTAGCCTCTTAAATTACCTTATTATATTGTCTTTTGCATGAATCACAGAAACTTCAAAAAAATTTGTCATTTGTTACTTTCGACCACGTTGGCGGGCCGAAAGTAACACGTTGTGGGTCGAAAGTAACAGGGCAAAGAGGTTTGTAATGAATATGATATGACATATTTAATCAAACAAAATTTATTGAAAAATTCAGTGTCAGTCTTCTCTATTCAGACTCGCAGTTATGGCACACATAATTCATTAACATATTCAGTACCTATGAGACCACATTTTGCATTCGAAACAATGTAAACTTTGCTCATTCAGTCGACTATTGCTAAAATTTTCTAAACAAACGAGGTAGAAGCAATCTTCGTCGTCAAATTACAACTAGTATTTCTAGTTTAAATTTTTTTTATATATCTATGCAATGTAACATGGCAGACATTCAATTTTTTTTGCCATGGCTCTAATTTTTTCACCATCATTAAAATGCTCTTCAGCCGCTTTTCGATAGACTTCCATGTAAGTTGTTATTCGTGCGGTGGTTATTATGCGTTGACGCGGCATTTTGTTGAAATAAACACACACACATAAAAAGTTTACTTAGAGTAAATCAATAAGGGGACAAAAGTAACATGTTACTTATGTACCCATAGGGCTGCCTTACTTTTGTACCCTAGAACATGAAAGATAACCTTGAAACGAAACATGCTAGATAAAAATGAATTTAAGCACTGTAAAATCAATCTAATCGAGTATCCATATGCAAATATTCAGATTAATAGCATCCCTTTAATACTGCATAATCATTGAATAAGTAAACGTCAAAAAATTTACTTTTCATTTGTGAAATCACGTAGCGTCTTCTCACACGTTCTAACAGTGCGTGGCGCGAGCGGCGATTGAATGCAACTGAAGGTGGCGCCACTGGCTAACACCTGACAGCAGCTAAGTGGTGTTTTGACAATTCTTCAAACCTACAGAGCATTTGTTACTTTCGACCCGCCGTTACTTTTGTACCCGGTCTCCTCTATGCAAAATTTAATTCTGATTTGTATCAGTAGCACAATCAATCCACAACTTCAACCACAGACAAAGATGATGATGATATGATGATGTTTTGTGAACAGTTTATTTAAAAATAAAGATTTTGCAACGGAATCGTGGTTTTGACAGTTCAAGTAAAAAGTCCCGAAAATACCTATTATTGTTTTTTGGACGAGTAGGCAACATGTTGGATGCACTATTTTTTCGTGCGGTTGCGAAAAACTCGTATGAAATAACTGCTAGAATAAGTGAATTTTATATGCAAAAATTCTGGTTACCAATGTTTCCCCGTTAACATGCCGCAACCACAGTTGCGCTTTTGGGCGACGAATCAGAGTCTAAAGTGCGACACGGCTCTGAAAAATCTGGCAACCCTGCCAGATTATTTTATTTTAGGATAAAAACGTCAACATGTTTTGCGGGTTAAAAGATGCCGCAAATAAATAATTTAAAGTCAGTTTTACAATCAGGTAGATTTGTTTGTAACTACGCTAGTTTTATGTTTCAACGCAGATATAAAAATTGTTGGTTTGTAATAATTCTGGTATCTTTTCTAGAAGGAGCTTAAATGATTCCAGAGGGGGCCCAGCCCCCTCTGGCGCCCCCTTGGATACGGCCCTGGTACATATTTAGTAATTATTTAGATTAATTAAAAACATACTCACTGAAAGGGCCATTTACTGAAAATAGTCATTGTTTTTTGAGTAAGTAATTTCCATCTATCATTGTTCAGTGAATTTTCGATGGCAACGAGAGGTGAGAAGAAGTCATCACTTGTTTCTGACCTAAGGGCGTAAGATATAGAAAGATGACATTGACCTCAATGTGACAAATTTAACGGCAAAATAGCTCTTTTGCAGCATCTTTCTTCAGAATTCCACGTTCCTTAGCTGCAATAGCAAGTTTCTCTTCGTTAATTGACAGGCACTTATTCTTATCGTGCTCGTTGCGTTTATATAGTTTCAAGGAACAATCAATTTTAAATAAAAGTCAACACGGTGTGAAACAAGGGCGTCGATAATTTTTCCTTTGGGGGGGGGGTTCAACAAATTAACAAGATAAACTTTCAAAACACTTTTATTGTTTGTATGCCTTTGCCCCTTGGCATATTGAGTAAAAGAATTTTAAGGTAACAAAACTTAGGTAATATTTAATGAAAATAAACATAATTCTTGTATTCTCAATAAAGTAACCTTTTTTAAAAAAGCTTTGAACTAGAAAATAATATATATTCTTACATGAGGATAAAATGTATATTTTTATATATGAGGAAAAGTGATATAGCACATAAATTTTGCGCTACTGAGTTGTATCAGTATTTTCCTTCAGGTGTATAATATTATTCATTAAATAAGTTGTATAAGTCAAATTATGATAGCATTAAAATTGTTATCAAAATTCAACTTATACCACTTATTTAGTGAATATCGAGGTGAATATATCATACACCTAGGAACGAAAATACTAGAATAACTGAGTAGATAATACAATTTTTTTCAGTTATACCACTTTTCCTCTGAACGGCTCATATAAATAAGTTGCACAACCAAACACTTTTGTTTTCTTTCGTCAAGTGTAGGCAAAAATTTTTTTTTTGTCAAAAGTCTATCTTGAGGGGAAACAAACGACAGATCCATGCAGGCACAAACGGACAACTGCATTGTGCGAATTCAAGTTATAGAGAGTGCTGGAGTCCTGACTTCAAATTATAGAGCATTGGCGAGCAAGATGCCCTCACTACAATTTCCAAATTATTCAAGAGACCGGAATCTTACTTCACATTGAGAGATTCCAATTATCGAGAGGCGACTGTAGATATATATATATATATATATATATATATATATATATATATATATATATATAATATATATATATATATATATATATATATATATATATATATATATATATATATATATATATATATAATATATATATATATATATATATATATATATATATATATATATATCAGGGGCGGCTATTCAAAGGCGGCTAAGGAGGCTAAGCCTCCTCCTCAATAATATTCCGTGTATCACTAATATATTATATTGAATAGTCAGCATTCAGCATATTCATATTAATCAAAATCATATTATTTTAAGCACCTACCTTCCTTTCAACCTTAATTATATAATGGTATTTACATTTACTGCATTTCATTCATTTCAAGATTTGTGGCAACGCTGCGGAGGCTTAAAAAGGTATATTCTCAACGTTCATTATGCCTGCCACAGAAAAGCAAACAACGGTGCGAATACTGCCAATGAATACTTCATTGCAATAGAAAAGCAAAACACATGTAAATGGCAACACCGATGGAGCCTGAATCTCATACAATGTCGACCAATCACAACTATATATATATATATATATATATATATATATATATATATATATATATATATATATATATATATATATATATATATATATATATATATATATATATATTGATACTTCGGGTAAAATCGAGTGAATTCGTTGGAAAGCATTAATTTAATCGTAGTATGATCGTAGTGACTAATGGCCGAAAACAGCTTGTTTACTTATATTGCTCGCGTATTGTTTTAAAATGAGTTTGGTTACTGAAGTTAATTTCAAAAATTTCAATGGTGACTTAGTGGAATATTTGTTATCCCATAACTTTAGTGCACTAAGTTATGAGAATAAAGTTTTGATAAAAACATTGCGACCTACCCCTGAATTAAACAATTTGGTGCAGCGTAACAGACAACAAAACCGCGGTTTTAATACAAGAAATTATGAGAGACATCCTTGCCTAACCGGATCACAGGTGAAAAATAAATTATTTTGTTGGCAGTGTTTACTTTTTACTAGTGAAAATGTCTCTGTTTGGGGCCGCTTAGGATTGGAGGATTTTATTCTATTCCTAGTTGAAAGTGAGGAATTTTTCACCGATAAAGTAACTTTGAATACAGCACGCGGATTAATATCTTACTCACAAGATAAGGAATTTATATATTTTTTAAACATCTTTAAATTAATTTTTGAACAAACCGAAATAGATTTTTAAATCTTACAGCACAAGTTTTCAGATGTAATTTACTCACGAAATCGGCTCAAGTTTCTTTTGGAAAAAATTTCAGAATTTCGTGCAGAAGTTTATTTTAAAAAACTATTTTCTGTATTTCAAACTACTGATGATACGACTCAATTTAGTCCAAAACGAAAGAAATTCAGTTACGCAGATATGGAGCTTCACTATTAGCAAATATTTTATGAAATTTTGGATACTATTAGGGGTCAAATAGAAATAAGGTTCTCTGATTTGAAAGAACTGCATTTCTTCGACTTACTCAATAAAAATTTGTTAACCGGATTTTCGGCTAATTTTCCAGATAACCTTTTGGAAAATTTATGTCAAAAATACACTTTTTTTGATAAGGTGGCCATAAAAAGTGAACTGTGTGTTGTTTATAATGACAATGAAATTTTGGGGCAAAATGAAAATCATGTGAGGACTATTAAATACCTTTTTGATAATGATTTGAATCAAGATTTACCCCAAGTTTATAAACTCTTATGTCTAATTGTTTCTATCCCGGTGACATCGGCTTCCGTAGAGTGCTCGATTTCCACTCTTAGTGAACTTCAAGAGAATTAAAACTTATTTACGAAATTCAATGAGCCAGGATCGTTTGAAAAATATTAGTTTGTTGTCTAACTTTTGGCGAAAGACAAAAAATTTTATGAGGATATTATAGATCATTTTGCTAACGTTAAAGATCGCAGAATCCCGCTAATCTTCAAAAATATATAATAACTTTTTACTTGCTCTCACCAGCTGTTAACAAATTCGTTAAGTTGGTAGGTAGGTACCTATTTTGTGAAAGAAAAAATTTGATGAATAGATGAATTGACTAATTGGCTGAGAAGAGTTTTTGTGAATATTGTAAATAGGAGTTGTAGGTCTCAAGGTAGACACTCGAAAGTGAAAACAAATTAATAGCTTAGGGTGCTTTTTTTTTTTTTTTTTTTTTTTTTTCAAGAGGTGGGACGTGTGCTCTCTCACACGCGCCCGACCTCCGTACAATTTTGGCTTCGTCAACGTGGACATTTAGCCATCAATTTACTGTAATGAGGGGAACCACTTAAATCCGGACGCATACAAACACCCAGGAACACGGTGGGAATCGAACCCACCAACTCCGTCAACGAAGACGGCATAGCGTTACCTATACCGCTCAGCCACGGAGCCTCCCTTAGGGTGCTTGTTTTACTTTGATTTTCTTTAAATTATAAGGCGGTTGACCTTGAAATCCTAAAAATTTTTTAACACCTCTTGTAGCCTCCACAAACCAAAACCTCACGAGCCGCCACTGATATATATATATATATATATATATATATATATATATATATATATATATATATATATATATATATATATATATATATATACACTATAGTCTGTCCAGTCTAAGTTGGCGTGTACGTCACAGTCATGCGCAAATAACGACGCAAGGCTGCCTACCCAAATAAATAAAATTCGAAATGGTCGAAATTCATATCTGTCGTAAGTAATTTTCTGAAAAAGTAGTTATATGGTGATAGTGACCGGATCATCCATTTCGACAAATATTCTGTTCTTAGAATATCAAATCATATGCATCTTTCAAGAAAAACTAACATTCCGAGTAATGAAAATAAGATGAATGTTTGTTAAGTTGTCATTTAATTGAAAAATGTGCAATGTTGTCGGCCCCTCTCGACCAACGGTATTTCTCGTTTGACAGTCGCCGAGTAACCTAGAAGATTTTGTTATTAAGTTTGATTTATCGATCGATGAATATGGATTCAATATAGATAGACACTTCGGGTAGGGAATAATGGTCAATTTGAATTTATCGCTCAAAATCCCCGCCATGTCCATCATGCAAGATATCCCATTTTGTTGAAAATTGGGTGAGCTATTTAGATTTAAGATTATTTATTACGTCTGGCAACAGTGTTCACGATCGACGTCATATACAATTGGTGACGTACACGCCAACGGTCGCTGGACAGACTATAGCTGACCCGACAAACGTTGTTCTGCCATATAAATTATTTTTATCATCTATTCATCTATCTGCCGATGTATATCTAACTATATATCTATCTAGATAGTTATCTATCTTTCTATCTATCATCTATCTGAATATCTATCTATCAATCTAACTGACCCGGAAAACGTTGTTCTGCCATATAAATTATTTTTATCTATCTATCTTTCTATCTATTCATCTATCTGCCGATGTATCTTCTTCAATCTAAATATCTATCCATATATCTAGATAGTTATCTATCTATCATTATATCTATCTATCAATCTATCTCCCCGTCAAACGGTATTTAAATTATTAAAATGGCTATTAAAAAATATGGGTTGTTGATAGAAGGGTGAAAATTTAGAGTTGTATGTATTTTTTAATGCAACATCATAAAAAAATGAAAATAAAATATTTTGTCCAAAAAATTTATAAAATTGTTTGTGGTGAACCACCCTAATCACTTAGGGGTATGAAAAATATATAACGACCTATTCTTAGACCGACTATTGTGCATCTTGCAACCCTATTGCGGATCTGTGAATAGAAATTAAAAAAATGAAAATCGCGATGGAAAAGTAGGGGTTGGTCGTAGAAGGGTAAAAACTTGAGAGTAATATGAATTTTTTTATTTTAAGTCATGACAAAATAAGAATAAAAATCTTGCTAACAAAAATTGAAGTTTATAATTAAAAAATTAAAAATAGGAGTTAATTATTGAGGGTTTGAAATTTAGGGTTGTATGTATTTTTTAATGCTGTATCATAAATAAATAGAACAGTAAATTTTGTCTGAAAAAAAAATTGAGGGGGATGAAAAATTTCATGAGAATCGGTCTTGCCATTTCGGAGGAGTTCAACAAATGAAAAATAGGGGTTGATCGTAAAAGGGTGAAAAGTTGGGGACTTTATGTATTTTTGAATGCTGTATCATTAAAAAAATAGAACAGAAAATTTTGTCTGAAAAATAAAAAAATTGAGGGGAGACCACCCTCAACATTTAGGGGGATTGAAAATAGATGTCCCATATGCAAACAAAATTTCATGAAGATCGGTCGTGCCATTTCGAAGGAATTTGACAAATAAGAAGTAGGGGTTGATTGTAGAGGGGTAGGATTGTTTGTATTTTTGAATGCTGTATCATAAAAAAATAGAACAGAAAATTTTGTCCGCAAAATAAAAAATTAAAATTAAGCGGTGGATCACCCTTAACATTAAGGGGGATGAAAAATAGAGTAAGCCGATTCTCAGACCTACCCGATACGAACAGAGAATTTCATGAGAATCGGTCGAGCCATTTCGGAGAAGTTTAACACCGTGACAAGAGAATTTTATATATTAGATATATATATATATATATATATATATATATATATATATATATATATATATATATATATATATATATATATATATATATATATATATATATATATATATATATATATATATATATATATATATATATATATATATATATATAGATATATATATAATATATATATATATATATATATATATATATATATATAATATATAATATATATATATATATATATATATATATATATATATATATATTATATATTATATATATATATATATATATATATATATATATATATATATATATATATATATATATATATATATATATATATTTATATATATATATATATATTTATATATATATATATATATACCTATATATATATTTATATATATATATACCTATATATATATATATATATATATATATATCTATATATATATTTATATATATATATATACCTATATATATATATATATATATATATATATATATACAGTGGCGTAGATAGCTTTTTGCGATGGGGGGATATGACTTAGTGCAAAATTTCATAAGTTTTTCTTCTAAAGTTCTATTCTTGTTGATAAAAATAATCTTTCATGTAGATAGTACAAAATAAGCAGAAAAATTGAATTAAATTGCAAAAAATTCAAATTATTTGAATTGGAAAAAAATTATCAAGAATTAGTGAAAAATTGAATTATATTAAATTGGATATATAAATCATAGAACATATTCTTGGGAAAATTAGAGAAGAAAATCTAGTTTTCGGCGTTTTTCGACATTCATTACTTCGTCAGCTGTGATTCCAATATCACGATGAATTGCCAGATCAGCCAAACCTTTCAAAAACAAAAAATTAGACAAACATAAGTTTTTAATTTGCAAGGAATTTTATATATTCAGAAGGGTCCTTACAAGTCCACTTCTTTTATCGTGCACCTTTGAATCGTTTCTATTCGCTTCAAACGTCGATACCGGCATAGCTAATATTCTGAACAACATATTGATATTCGAAAAAAAAAATTTTAGGCAATCAAGCTGTATTATTGAATTTTTAGGCTTAACATCGCCTTTACGAATTTAATATTTCTTCCACACTTTCAAGTTACGAGAACAGCAGGTGTGGCAGTAAAAAAATTTTGATAAAACTCATCAGTTTTGATGAATTTATCAACTGCTTTGTCAATTTCGTATAAATCATGCTTGAAAAACATCGAAAATCTTTCTAACATATTTAGTCTAGTCAAAAAGTGCATTTTTGTTCAACTTTTTTCAGCAGTCTCGGAAAAATATGATTAAGGTGTCACTCGATTTGGAATAGCATATAGACGTTTTTTGAGAAAAAAAAAATTCGCTCGCGAAAATTGTGAAAGTAAACAATATACTGAAAAAAAGGGGGTTTGGTTCTTTGCCAATATGTCAAAAATTAATAGAGATTCTTGAAATCTGAAGAAAGATCCGAAAAGAAGAGGAAATTTCACAAAAAAAAGACCCAACTACTGGAATGGTAGGATCAATATTCATAGTTTTCTCAGATAGGTAATGGGCAAGTCACGCCCATTTAGGACACTTCAACAATTATTTTTCCATATTAAATATGAAAATTAAGGAATGAAAAATTCAGACAGTTACTAAATCGGTGAATGATGAGCAATAATTCAGCGATAATAGCGATTTTTGAATTAGTTATGCAATAGTTAATTAACAATTTTTTGGTACTTGAACATGAAAATTGTAAGTGTGATAACTATTCACTATGGATCTGAAAAAATTTTTCATTCTTGGAGCTATTATTATAAGGCTTCAGAGTAAATCCCCATTGAAAAAATTTCAATTTTTTAATTGTTTATTGACAATTTACGTAGGTATAGTTTTGCAAAATCAAAATTATTTTTTTTTAATAATTTTAATGATCCGTTTTTTATTATCGGAAGCTACATGGAAATGGTTTTTTCAATATTCATCTCCTACTGTTTAAAAAATTGTTATAAACAAATGCGTTGTTTATAAGAGAATCAAGAAAAGAAAATTATGATTAATTAAAGTGCGTAAATTGTTAATAAAAAACTGAAAAATTAAAATTTGTTTTAACAGAAATCTATTCTGCATTTTTTTGAAACTAGCTCCAAGAAAGGAAAAAAGTATCAGATCTATAGTTTAACAGTTAGTAGACTTGCAATGTTCTTGTTCAAGCAGCAAAAAACTATTGCATAACCAATTGAAAAATCGCGATAAAAATGTTTTGTTACTGGATTATTGCTCATTTACCTATCCAGTAAGAACCTGAAATTTTTCATTCCTTAATTTAATATTTAATATAGTTGAACAATGTTTATTGTTAAAGTATCCCAAATGGGCGCTACTTTCGCAAGCCAGACTACCCGTTGTCGGCCGTATTTTTACTCTGAGAAAACTATAAATATTGATCCTACAGTTCCGGGAGACTTTCTTTTAGAAAATTTACTCTTTTTGTATATGTATTTAGATATCAAAAATATCAATTAGTTTTTGAGATAATTTTTTCTTTCAGTAAATTGATTATAACTTTTACAATTTTCAAGAAGGGATAATTTTTTCAAGAAATATCTTCATGCACTTTCGAATCGAATGACACCTTGTTCATATTTTTCCGAGACTTATGAACAAAATTGAACAAAAAAAGCACTTGTTGACTGGACTATATTCTCATGATTAGTAAATCTTGCTCCAAGTCCAGAAATTGATTGAACGCTATCACAGAAAATTTTTATTTACTTCAAAATGTTATGGAGTAATTAAATTGTCAAAGCCAAAAGTTACTAATATTTTGATACCTACTCTACCTCAAAAAATTTTCGAAATATTAAATAATGATTGAAAATATTCTATGTAAACAGAAATTCAATCAGTCACTAGGAACAAAAAACGTGTGTGACATGGAAAATTTTATTTACCAAGGAAGAAGTCAATCAAAATTTCTTCGCACTTCTTTTATTTCCAAATTTCATTCTACCTATACTATTAAACAAAAGTGCTCGTGTTAGATATAATACTACACCATTAAACAAAAGCTCGAGCAGTTTTGTTTAATAGTAAGTACAGTATACAATTTATAAAAAGAAGAAGTGCGAGGTGATTTAGGTGGACTTCTTCCATTCGAAATAAAAATTTTCTATTAGACCCATTTGAACTTTTTTAAACACGGTTTTTGCTCAAAGTGACCGATTAAATTTACTAATTGAACATTGAATAGAATATGCTCAAAACTACTAGTTACTTCACCCAAAATTAGAAAAACGATTCAATTACTTATAATGTTGAAATTATAAGTAGATATTGCACACACAATTGCACAATCGTCACGAAAACATATCTAATTGATTTTCATATAATTGCACAAACAAAATACCAAAAGTGGTGCTAGTGCATAATAAATTTCATGTATACATAAATACGTAGATACCAAGACTTTCATTCAATTCTATTATAATTTTCGTCGGCTCATGGGGGGGATTGATCCCCTTGACCCCCCCCCTATCTACGCCACTGTATATATATATATATATATATATATATATATATATATATATATATATACATATAATGTTTACTGATAGACGCCTACACCGGTTGGCAAACCCAAGGTAGAGAAACCTCAACCCCTAAAGGTAGAAGTGGTACTTAAGAAAAATAGGCGAGCTGGTACTGTCACGGTTGTGAGCTGGACAAGATGGCTGATATGAGGCAATGTTCTAAATCCAGTGGTATGGGCATGAGGAGTGCATCGGGTTATCAGAGGATGATACAGATAATTTAGAGTCTCCTGATGGCTGTTAAACAACGGAATTTGTTGTTATTTCAGACTTTAGCATGAGTAATGAATAATTAATAATTATTGATTTTAATTAAGTACCAAATTTGAGAAGCCTGTTTTGAATATTTATGTATGTTGAGTCTAAGGCCTTATCATACTACCATAGTAGGTATATCAAAACCTACTTTTTAAAATGTAATTTTTCTTCATTTACGACAGCAGTTGCCATTTTTTTGAAATTCAAACATATATAGGTATATATATATATATATATATATATATATATATATATATATATATATATATATATATATATATAATTCTTGGTGGAAACTTTTAAGTACTCATTTATTCAACGAAGAGGTATTTTGATATTAAACATTTGGCAAAATGTCACGATATAATGACAAATTCACTTTACAATTGTTTCGGGGCATTTTGGGCTATTAACTAGACCATTGTCAAAAGTAATTTCATGACTGAACTACTTTCCCAAGTCGGTATTTATATATTATTCTAAAATCCTCATAATTTATATTCATATTTTGTAGAATTGTGAAAATGTTTGTTCAAAAGTATGTTAAATTTCAGATTGTTGTTATTAGCTGATTATAATAGCGATGAAAACCACAGTCTGAAATTTAAGAATACCACCTGAGCGACCATTTTCCCGTTCAACAAAATATGACAACGAATTTTTTGTCCCGGAGAACTATTTTTTGACCTAACAGATCTTCAGGAAATAAAATATATTTAGGTATTTAACTTTTCACAAAGAGAGGACCAGTATCTAATTAATATTTATATAAATAATAGAATTATTATGATAACACTAACTTTCTAACTTTCGGAATTACAATTATGAAAAGACAATTTATCAATGTATATAAACAAATGTTGCAATTGCATTGATTGGAAATATAAAGTTGACTGAAGTAACACTACACTTATTTATTGTTATCTCTCATATTATAATATTCATTTAACATTTATTATAGTAGATTCATTAGCAACAGTGATGATACTCATGTTTACAAAAGTCGTCACATGCATTTGGATTAAGGGGAGATGATAGTGAATTAATCAATGTTTTCATGTATTGGGTGATAGTTTCTGATTTTCAAAACTTATAATAAAAATGGTCAACAGGAGAACTTTATGTTACCCAATATGAGTACCTAAAGCAGTAAAATGAAATAATGTTTGAAGCAACTGAAAAATATGCTTAGTATTTTGTAGTTTATGAGAAAATTATGAAATTTCAGAACTTTTATTGTAACATGACGATTCGATTTCGATATATTTATTTGTTGAAAAAGTATATCTTGTTAATACTTTAAGTTGGGTTTCTGATGCAATCCAAATTTAAGTTGAAAGAAATCTTCGTATATAGTACTTGGTGAATTACAATTAAATATATATCCAGGAAATTATCTAAAAAACAAAAAACTACCGGATAATTCCTCTCTAAGGTTGATGAATTTACGATCGACAATCTTGAATCATTTTCGTTCTAATACCTTCAAGAGCGGAATGTTAGAAATATCAATATGACCACCAAAAAGGACTGAAGTGACAGGCTGTTTCGTTCTTATCGTCAATATCACATATCAATCGTCAATCACTTCAATCCTTTGCGGTGGCCATTTTGATATTTCTAACATTGCGCCCTTGATGCCACATAATGAAAATGACCAAGATTTTCAATCTTAACTTCATCAAGCTAGCCCTTACAGAAGATTTCTGTTTTTCAAATTATTTTTCTAGATATATATATATATATATATATATATATATATATATATATATATATATATATATATATATATATATATATATATATATATATATATATATATATATATATATATATATATATATATATATATATATATATATAATCTCTTGATAATTATTAGCAATTACAGGCTGGTTGAATCTTAAAAAACTCGATTTTATTAAAAAGTTGACGTTTCACTACGAAATTCGAAAAAATACCCATACCGGAGAGTTCAAACAATAAACCACAAATGTGTGATTGTCTTCCATAGCAGAGGATTTTGTTTGTTATACTATTTTCATCTCTAAATTTTCAATCCAATGCTTAGCTACGCCGTTCTGATGAGTACCAAAGAGTCCGAAACACGTGTCAACGGCTGCTTCCATATAAGCGTTCTATACCGATAATTCTGCTCTACTTTTTTAATATTTTCCCGCGACTAATTTCTTTGTTGTTAGATAAATAGTAACCTATTATTATTTTTTTCGAACATTACGTGGGTAAAGGTTTCTGTAGTTTCCCTTACCTTCTAATGATAACAATTTTGAATGTTAATATTAGACTGAATAGCACATAATAAATAATAAAGAACAACCACATCCGAAAAAATTTCAACAAAACAAGTCGTCTTTGTCTGTTCAAGTTTTTTCAAATCAATAAATGTCAAAGAAATTTCAATTTTTTCGAATTTCGTAGTGAAACGTCAACTTTTTAATAAAATCGAGTTTTTTAAGATTCAACCAGCCTGTAATTGCTAATAATTATCAAGAGATTAAAAATAGATCACAGGCAACAACAATTCAAATATATATATATATATATATATATATATATATATATATATATATATATATATATATATATATATATATATTAGTATATATCAAATTATCCTATTCCTTTTGGATAATTTGATGCAAAACATAGGTACTCTGAAATTGGCACGTGTAACTTTCACGAACGCCACTGATTATCTCAGAAGAATTTTTATCCCAACAATCAATAAGAGGTTTTTTCATTGGGAGAACATAAGATATTTACACATGTGTTGATATTTTAATGGCCTGGTGAACCTTATATCCATAAATTGATAATTGTTACCTAAATGCACTCTTCTAAAATTATTAGACCAAATTTCATGAATGAACGCTAAATGATGCATAAATTTGATATTTCTAATATTTTTTTCATCGGTGAATGATGCAAACATATATGCTATTTGAATGGATTAATATGAGCGTTATTTGTAAAAAATCTTTGAGCGTTAGTTTTACAAAACCGCGGATTGCACGTACTGATCCAATTATATATACATATATATATATATATATATATATATATATATATATATATATATAAAATATATATATATATAAATATATATATATATATATATATATATATATATATATATCTATATATATATATATATATATATATACCTACCTAAGTACCTACCTACATATAAGTTCTTAAATTAACAATAAAATTTTTGAGATACATATTCTATCAGTTGAGTTGAGTTGAGAAAATATTGAGTGAAACTATAGATGAAATGTAACTTATATAAGGCATGGTTTGTTCAAACAACCTTATTTAATTCGTAAACTTCTTACTGGGACCACAAGACTTATTTGTTCGAGAATTATTATGTAGTGGATGTTTTTGCAGAACTATCTAAAGGCGTATATTTTCGAATTTTACACTATGTTAGTACCAATCTAAATTATCTTTTATAACAAGTGCTTTCTGCATTTATATATTAAAATCAATCATCAA
Organism: Cynegetis impunctata; assembly: GCA_030704885.1. Taxonomy (NCBI): domain Eukaryota; kingdom Metazoa; phylum Arthropoda; class Insecta; order Coleoptera; family Coccinellidae; genus Cynegetis; species Cynegetis impunctata. The sequence continues at coordinate 167,639 of JARQZK010002907.1, forward strand.
AAAGTTCTCTTGCAGTTCGATTCAAACCCATTTGCTCGATTCATTTTCAATATCAAAGTCGTTATAATTTTAATACCTAACTAATTGGAAATTTCATATTAATAGAACTGTTCGAGGGGATTTAACCTCTGCTAAAATGTCATCGAGATGTCATTTGAACATCCCTCGAGGATGATGGCTCTATAAATAATCGCTGTCATTTTACGGAGATTAGCTAATAAGTCAACACGCGTTATGTCATTCGTATTGGAAACGGGCCGGGCTCGTAATAATGGCATTGTTTTGTGCGGTGGCTGACGCTCGCAGAGAGTGGCAGCTGAAGGATGGGCGAGGGGCCTAACATCCCTCGTTTTCCTGTTAACAATCGCGTAAACGATGGTGGTGGAAACGTCCACTGGGCACATCTTGCACTTAAATCTATAAACCATTGAACTGTTTTTTTTATAGATATTTAGAGGTAAGTACCTCGAATTGTTGAGAATTTCTTATTGGAATTTTAGGAAATATACCGGGTGTCTACGGAAGGTGGCTCGCCCATATAACTTTTTTGTTTTCGGAGATAATGACATGAAATTCATCTGTTTAATTCATAAAACTGCATTTTTCGACAAGTAACTCAACTTATGCAACTTCGGGTTTCACTGAAAGTGACATTAACTTTCGATTTTTAAATGGGTCACCTGGTATATTTTTAGTTTTATCGTCTCCATATGACATTAAGAATACAACCATGTATCATTTGTTACTTTTTGTAACTGTTGTTTCATTTTATTTCGAAATAAATTTTTATTCTAGAAGGCTGTAGATGCGTTCAAATAAATAATTTCGGCCCTAAAATTGCCCTGTTTACCGTCCTGGGACGTAGATTTGTGGGCGTGGCTTCGGACTTCTTTTGTTTCAGTTGTGTTGGTCGCAGGCTACTCGATGATTTCAAATGTTATTCTAATCTCAATAAGATTCTTCATAAAGAAAGTTCTAAGGTTATGGGATTTCAGGTTTTTATCGCAAGTTTTCTTTCAACCTTATACCTAGAGTGAGGTATTAAATTAATCGCAATAAAATTATCTTTTTTTTTAACCCGACGAGCCACCATGTTGCCATTTGAAAAAAAATAGTAATAAAAGTTTCAAAATCAAACGTCGCATAGCTGAAACATTTTGATCGAAAACAGTGAAGTTGTATTTTAACATACATTTTAGGACCGAAATTAGTTATTTGAACGCATCCATAGCCCTCTAGAATAAAAATTTATTTGAAAAAAAAATTAAAAACGGTCACAAAAAGTAACAAATGATACAAAGTTGTATTGTAAATGTCATATGGAGACAAAAAAACTGAAAATATACCAGGTGTCCCATTTAAAAATCAAAAGTTTATGTCACTTCCGGTGAAACCGGAAGTTGCATGAAGTTGACTTACTTGTCAAAAAATGCAGTTTTATGCGTTAAATAGATCCTCTAAATTTCATTTAATTATCTCCGAATACAAAAAAGCTATAGGGGCGAGCCACCTTCCGTGGACACCCGGTATACTTATAGATACATAATCACTACGATAGTGAATACTTATGAGGAGTCTTGCTCAAGTTACTCTTGGAAATAATTGGAAAGACTTTTACTAGTGATATAGGCATTTCAAATCAATATTATCTTTCCGCTAAAAACTCCTCCCTGTTTCTGTATTTTACGATTAAATTATAGTATTCGAAATCACTTTTACAACCAACCTACGCCGTATTTATATCTAGGAATACTGAATTTCCATAGATCCCTATCAATTATTGATATAACTTGAAGTACAATTATTCATGTGCTTACTTTGATAGGTTGTAATCAAACTATATTTATTGACCTTCAAGAAACTGAATAAGAGGGCATTCATCAATTACGTGAGATAATTTTGGCGATTTTTCGAACCCTCCCATAATCTCACGTGAGACTTTTTTAAATGCATATTTGTTATGTAAATGATTCAATCTGTGCTCAATTCCATTAGAATTATAAATTTTTTTCTATTTAAAATTTTTAATGACGTAGCATAAAATCACAATATTTAGGAATGAAATACTTAAATAGGTATTACTGAAATTTGTGAAAGAATATTAACTAATTCAATCCACATACACTCATGTATGATCTCGAGAGTGACTACTGGAACCAACATGTTCATGTAATTTTCAGTAAAACCATCTGCTACTTCAACTTAACTTGTTTATATTTAATAAATGAATAAATTGCTTCCAAACAATAGTTAATAAATTCTTCTATCAGTGCATAATTAAACCGCGATGAATATTATTATGTATGATTTAGCCATATTTTAGAGGAGAAACATTTTTTACTTGATTTAACCTACTTTTCTCGCAATTTTATACTGTTTCTTGCGGAAAAAAAATTACGTGATATTTGCCGAGACCCCCCCCACGTGAGATTGAGTGAGATTTTACTCGACCAACTCCCCACCCCCTAAAATATCTCACGTGATTAATGGATTAAGACACAATACTTTTTAAAATAATTTTATCACAAAATCATATAGAGGTATTTATATATAATATATATATATATATATATATATATATATATATATATATATATATATATATATATATATATATATATATATATATATATATATATATATATATATATAATATACACAGGGTGACCCAGAGCTTCATAATCGGTTCACAATTTTTTTGGCACTAAAGATATCGATATGTTTTTAATTGCAAATAGGATCCCAAAAGTAACATCAACTTTATTATTTCAAGTGGAACATCCTGTATTTTTTTCTGATTTTCAAATTTCGTATGTGATTCCTAATGAAACTGCTAAACCATTTTCTTTACCTACCTAATTTAAAGAGTTTTAGAGTAATTAATTTGTTTCGTAAAATGTTGACAGTTGAGCCTTCACAAAAAATAGCCTAAAACTTCTTTGTTAGTAGGTCTACTGGTATGCGGTTTGGATTTTTGGAACCATGAAACATTGTTTCAAATATTTTGTATCAAACTTTGCCATATTTCTAACCAATAAATTAGGAGGCTCCGTGGCTGAGCGGTATAGGTAACGCTATGCCGTCTTTGTTGACGGAGTTGGTGGGTTCGATTCCCACCGTGTTCTTGGGTGTTTGTATGCGTTCTGAGATTTAAGTGGTTCCCCTCATTTAGTACTTGATGGCTAAATGTCCAGTGTTGACGAAGCCAAATTGTACGGAGGACGGGCGTGTGAGAGGGCACACGTCCCTCCTCTTAAAAAAAAAAAAAAACAACCGATAAATTGGTGAAAACTACTGTGAAATTGGCAAAATTTAGACGTTAATAACTTTCCTATTTTTAAAGAAATAACGTATGTTTTAGCATTATTATATTTGCTATCAAATTACCTTTCAATTGGTATAACCATTCTCTATAACTAAAGTAAATAACAATAAAGATGTTCCATATATATATATATATATATATATATATATATAAATATATATATATATATATTTATATATATATATTTATAGATGTGTATATATATATATATATATATATATATATATATATATATATATATATATACCTATATATATATATGTACAATATATATATAAACATATATATATATATATATACCTATATATATACATATATACTATATATATATATATATATATATATATATATATATATATATATATATATATATATATATATATATATATATATATATATATATATATATATATATATATATATATATATATATATATATATATATATATATATATATATATATATATATACAGTGTGTCCACTATAAGAACTTACCACCCCTGTAAAATCGTTATTATTTGATCGATTTTGATTTTTGTTGGAAAGGTATATGAAATGTCCATCTAATAAGGGAGTAATTATATTTTTGGGCTGTTATCGTGGCCAACTGCGCTTTTACTTTTACTGACCCATATTCCAAAAAGTACTATTAAGGATTTTTTTCTCAAGAAATAATGATGGATCCTAAATCAGGATCTCTTGAAACATACCTGTACCAATTTCTGTCATCATAGTATACAGGGTGTCTGAAAAACGAATAATTATTTTTTTTGAATGTCTTAAAAAAATTTACTATTGAACATAAATTACTGGTCGATCATTTAACACGAATAGTTCCAATTTCTAGACCATTTTGATTCTAGATATTTTTGGAGAGCTATCAAGTTGTCCTTTTCTACACAAAATCGTTATAACATGAAATCTCAAGGCCGATATAGGACATCCAATAATGTACAACAGAAAATATGTTATAAGTTCTAAGTATCAACTAAAACTCAGTTCAATTTCACTCAAATTTCTGTGTTTGGACTGAATATAATCTAGGTTCATACTCTTATATGGAGTAGTAAGTTTTGACTGAGAATAACACTTATTGTTAAAAGAAGTATCATACAGAAAAAATATTACCCACTCATCCTTTATTTTATTTTTTTTCCGTCAGACAAATTGTATATTTGAATGATAAAAATTGATACAGATATGTTCAAAGCAATCCTAAATAATATTTCGTCACTAGTTTTTTGCAAAAATACCATAATAGATACATTTTTTGATGACATTTTGAAAAATATATCATAATTCGTTTTTTCGAACACCCTGTATTTTATGACGATGAAAATCGGTATGGGTATGTTTCCAATGATTCTGAATCAAAATCCATCATTATTTTTCGTGAAAAAAATCCCTAATAGTACTTCTTGAAATATGGGTCAATAACATTGGTCGTAGTTGGCCACGATAACAGTCCAAAAATATGATCACTTTCTTGTTGGATGGAAATTTCTATTACCTATCCAACAAAAAAAAGTTTGCCATAATCGATCAAATATTAACGATTATACAGGGGTGGTAAGTCCTTATAGTGGACACACTATATATATATATATATATATGTATTTATAGATGTATATATATATATATATATATATATATATATATATATATATATATATATATATTTTTATTTATATATATATATATATATATATATATATATATATATATATATATATATATATATATATATATATTTATATATATATATATATATATATATATATATATATATATCTATATATATATATGTATATAATATATATATATATATATTATATATATATATATATATATATATATAGATGTATATATATATATATATATATATATATATATATATATATATATATATATATATATGTATATATAAGATACCATTGGGATATTTTATATAATATCATGAATATTATAATGTCCAAAGATAAGCCACTAGAAATGAGAAAACCTTTGAACTTATTTCCAATCATTATAAGAATCTATCGAATGTATATAATGTATAGTAAATTCATATACCTAAATGTCAGGAGTTTATACATCATATCTAAATATAATTGAAAGAGAAATCTAATTTAATTAAACTAATAATTCACATTCAACCGGCCTAAATTATATGTTTTCTAAAATATGAATGTCATATTGGCGTAATCAGATAAAGGTTCATTGAAGTTTGTAATAGATTTGAGAAATGTTAATAAATAAATGAGTTTTCATAGAACTGAACTTATAATAAATATAGCAATAAAAGTAAATCGTGGAAATAGCAAGCAGATAGAAATAGAAATAGCAGAGTTCAGAAAATGAATATTATTCAAAATGTACTTTGTGAATTAACTCGTGGACAGTGAAGAACATAAAGGTATTTTTGAATAATTTTAGTAGTTCAGCAAAAGCAGAGTAGGTGAAAAAGCAGTTAGTTTTTATGTTTGCTTAATTTAGTGTTTGTTAAAAATGTTAAAATCAGAATTTCAACTAATAAGCAGAAATAGTACCGAGTGATAAATGGCTAAGAACTGTATGGACGATGGAATATCAACGAGAAACAGTAATTATCAGATAATATGTAACTATAAAATGGACAGAATAATGACAAGTAAATTTCAAGTAATCGTAAGAGGAAATTTATTTGAATTGATCAGAAAACAAGACAATATAAGCGAGTTTCCGCTAATTATCTGAAATTGCAATTAATAGGGTAGTAAAGTGTAAAAGAATTGAAGAGAGAAAAACATACATGGGAATTAAATCGTGATTGTTTTATGTAATTGTAATAGCTTCTTCAAAAGCTGTGGCCTGATCTATATATATATATATATATATATATATATATATATATATATATATATATATACATAAAATATATGCAGTATTAATTGATATTTCGGTCACCTCTTGGTGAAACATGATTCAATATTCGAAGAAACACTTGGCAAAAAAATCACAATCTATTGTTATACTTAGTTCAATTAAGTTCTCTTCAGAAATAGAAAATACCTCTCACACTCTTTGATCTTGGTCTCTTGAAATTACAAAAACTAATAACAATATCTCTTTTAGTATACCTATTTGTTTGAATTCAAGCAATTTTACGCCAATCTGGCAACTATGTATAACTCTGTTCTGCAACCCCCTGAGAGTTGCTGAGCGACCGATAGGCCAAGCTACAGAGAATTAGAGTGAGCATTTTGTGCAGAAAGTGTTAGAAGAAAACCAGCTCCGCCATTGTTTGTAAAATAGTTCCACATGATATAGTGATATGTTTTTCACTCGACCGCAGGATCTACCGCAGGATCTACGCTACAACTCAAAAAATAACCGAGTTATGAACTTTTGAAAAAACTGCATTTTGGCCGGTTTTTTCTAATTTTCCCTCAGACTAAGGGTCTGATCAAGTCGTCCGACCTCTCATTTTTTTCGTCTTTTCATTTTCTACAATAAGTCTATTGACACCATCACGATTACTCTGATAGTTTCAATTTTATAAGCAAAAAACTAAAAAAATTTTTTTTGCATAAAATTGTTAATTACAAGGATATAAATAATAGAGTCGAGTGAAAAACATATCACTATATCATGTGGAACTATTTTACAAACAATGGCGGAGCTGGTTTTCTTCTAACACTTTTTACATGAAAAAATCTCTGTAGCTTGGCCTACGAAGGGTCGTTCCAGGCACGTATCCAGGGGAGGGCCCCCACCGAAATCCCGAAATTTGAAAATTGAAGATTGATGTGTGATTCGCCTTACCCTGAATTTATTCAAATAAATCCCCATTTTTGAGTGATTTTCGTCTTTGAGCCCCCCCCGAAACGAATTTCTGGATACTGGCCTGGGTCGTTCCTAGTCAGTCTATTATAAACTATTATACAACTATGTTAGAATACAGTCCGTTTTATATCTAAATAAAAACAATTTAAATATCACAACAATTATATTCAACAATATTCAGAAAACCAACATTCACTGATTTACTCATTCATCACAATAACACTCATTCACTCATTCCTTCAAAATAAAATTAATTTCATCCTTCCGTTCATCGTTTATTTTCGGTGCCACTATCGGAAGAAAATCATAGAAAAGAAGTTTAAATTATCAAACTAATAGCAACAATAGGCTATGTCAGGAATTATTAATGGATAACTTAAAAACATATTATTATTCAATCTATTATTTCCAGATGTAATTACTAATAGAGATCCCTAATTTTACAGTATTTTATTAATTATATTCCAAAAATTAGTCATACAATTTTTTAGTCAATGAAGAAGAGAGACGACCGATCGAAATCCATTATACTCATGCTTTTTATATAGGACTAATTGAAGATTGAACACAACATCGATATCAGAGTTAGTGAACATGAAGAATTTATTCTATATAATAATAACTGTACAGGTCTATCCAAACAATGTATAAAAAACAATTACTTCATAGATTTAGATTCCACACTAATTCTACATACACATGCCAAGGGTGAGAGATTAGACCTTCTGGAAATTCTTGGATGCGAAAGGCCGTAAGTACCACATTGTAATGACCACGTATTTTCAGGTTTCAAATCGTAAAGTGAATTTTAATAAATTTCAATATATTGTAAAACTTTTGGCAGGTGGTTTCTTAAAGACTCATGGAATACATATATATATATATATATATATATATATATATATATATATATATATATATATATATATAAATATATATATATATAGTGAGTTTCCAAAATTTTGTACCATATGGGTAACTTTTTTATTATCCAATTGTCAGAAAATTTCATTCTTGATAAAAATTGGTGCATTGCAAAAAAAAGTCGATTCTAGATGTCAAAATTCTAAATTTCCTAACGGGCAAACCAAAAATAGAAATTTTGTAGAATAAGAGTAAACTACTCTTATTTTCGAAATTACTGAAAAACTTTATGAAGAAAAGTTGTTTTTGGGTTTGAAAGCAATATTCAATTTCAAAATCACAGCTACCAACGCAACAAAATGAAAACAATCAATTTTTTTTATTGTTCAGGTCCCTTAAAGAGTACCTACTAGTATCTCATATACACCTTAGGCGCATCCCTCATATTACTATACCAAAATTTTAATGTAAAATTCAGTGCAAATTAGAACTAGTATATCGATGTTTGTAGAAAATGGTTTGAATTTTTACTAGTTTTTTGGTGCAAATTTGATATTTCACTCTGTATGTATGTCCATAGTAACTATCAGTATGATTGAATGACAACAAATAATTGATGAAAATTAATTACAGTCATGAGACAATTTTGACAATCGTTTTTTGCAATGCACCAATGTTTATCAAGAATAAAATTTTTTGACAAATGGATAAAAAGTACCCCATTTTTGGGATATTGTTGGGGTCATTTGCTATCTTTTCACGCTCATGGTTGGAAAGAGATGTATAAATTTTTTTAATTTTCTTTCCCCAATTGCCAATTGGCAGTACTGAAGGAACATACGAGGATTTTTATTCCACAAAATTTGAGATTTTGTTAGAAAAAACTTCAAAGTTATTGTCACTAGTTTAACCTTTGTTCGTGAAAATAAAATTGTTTTCCTCATCAATTCCAAATATTTTCCGCCTTGAAGCACATTGTTGTTACTTTTTTCGAAATTGAATTTTGAATAAAAACTATTAATTATTTGAAAAAGCATACAAAAAAGAACATTTTGAAAAAATGGTGCTTTTATAGGCATTAACAAAAAACTTACGAGAGTTTGAAGGCTGAGTTTTGGGTAATTTGAGAAAGGAAATAAAAAAAATTTGCTCAATCGTGATTTTTAGGACCAAGGATCCAAAGGTGGAAAGTTAGCAAATGACTCCAACAATATTACAAAAAATTTTGACGGTACATGTGCCGAACAGCCTTCATATATATATATATATATATATATATATATATATATATATATATATATATATATATATATATATATATATATACAGGGTGATTCACGGTGGATGGCAGTTTTTCTTCGGAAATCAAGACCTATTAAAACGCTGATATCTTTGAGTTGAGAAATACTATGATTTCGAAATTTGGGTTGGAGTTTGGTGATACTTGGGGGCTTCCTTTACTCCAGTCTACTCTGCGTTACTTCAATACAGGGTGGTAAAAAATTCAGCTATTGTGTTTGCTTGAAAAAGTGACTGAAAGTTGATTATTTCAAATGGAATGCCATGTATATTATTAAAAATTCGGAAAGCTGCTGGAATATACTTTTTATCTAGATATGTTTATCATACCTATACCTAACTAGTCAGGTTTCGGCTTATTAGCATTTATTTGTGAAAATGTTCCTTGTGCATGGTTTCCCCATTCGGTATTTGGTGGGCATGCCATGATCACTATTTGACATTACGGTGCCATCCACCGTGAATCACCCTGTATATATATATATATATATATATATACTTATATATATATATATATATATATATATACTTATATATATATATATATATATATATATATATATATATATATATATATATATATATATATATATATATATATATACAGATTGTCCATGGGCCACTATTACTTATCTCGGTAATTATAAGAACTACAATAATGGTCAAATTAGACAAAATGTGCAGTTATTGTAGGACATTGAAAATCTAGTTTCATATTTGAAAAATAAAAATTCTATCTCAAGCTACGAGGGTCTTTCAAAAAGTTGCTCAAAAATATTTGATCGAATATCTCAAAAAGTATCATTTTTACAAAAAATTAGTGAAAAAAATAATTTAAGCATTTTAGACGTTCTTAAATTTGTTATTTTTGAAGGAAATTTGGTTCGTCTAGTTTTCGAAATATTACCATCAAGTTACTTCTTTTAAATACGGACCTGTATTTTTTATTCCATTTCTCGAAAAAACTTTTTTTTCTGATTTTAACGATGTATCACATGTTCATATTTGTTTGCGTTTTAATAATAAAAAGCCAAAATTTAAGTTGTATTGAGTTTAAAAAAAAATGAGAACATCAGAGGTGGCTTAGACTACCAATAAAACAAGTGCCTGTTTTGATAACATAAACAGACTGTTGCAGTGTGTAATGAAACAAACTGTTCATTAAATTTTTAAACATTCAAACTTTTTACCATTCAACACAGCTAGACGAACCAAATTTCCTTAAAAAATACCAGCACAAAATTTTTTCCTGACCAATTTTTTGTAAAAATTATACTTTTTGAGATATTCGACCTAATAGTTTTGAGCAATTTTTCGAAAAACCCCAGTAGCTCGAGATAGAAATTTAAAAAAAATCTGAAATCGGATTGTCAATTTTCTCCAAAAACTGCACATTTTATCTAATTTGACCAACCGTGTAGTTATTATAGTTAATGGGATAGCAATAGTGTCCCATGGCAATTAGGACAACCTGTATATATATATATATATATATATATATATATATATATATATATATATATATCTATTATATATATATATATATATATATATATATATATATATATATATATATATATATATATCTATTATATATATATATATATAGATATATATATATATATATATATATAAATATATATATATATATATATATATATATATATAAGGTTTCGGACTTATTTTTTTTCAAAACTTTTGAAAAAGCCACGAAAGTCGTGGCGAAACGTCCACTTTTCAATAAAATCGAGTTTTTTGAGATTTACCAAGCCTGTTATTGCTAATAATTATCAAAAAGTTAAAAATAGTTCACAGGCAACAACATTTCAAATATATATATATATATATATATATATATATATATATATATATATATATATTTATATATATATTATATATATATATATATATATATATATATATATATATATATATATATATATATATATATATATATATATATATATATATATATATATAGTCTCAATGTTAACGTTCAATTACAGAGATGAAGCATACATTCAATGTACAAGAAAGATTATTTTGAATTTCTGTATGAATTTGTCCAGTTGTTCGTCCATCTGACGAACGCTTGTACTTCTAATGTAATTAGAACATTCGCCGACTGAGATTGGTTCATTGTTCAAATAGCGAATTACCGAACATTATGCTAAAGGGTTAATATGCCTGAAATTTTAATTGTGAACAAATAATTGAGCAAGTTCGTTACTCTGTTTACACGCTTCAACCAATGCCCGGTCGGGACACTAAATCAAAATCAAACCAAACTCAATGGAGATCCGCAGTGAATGTTTAACTTTCCTCTATTAATTTATAGTATGTTCATTTTTTTGGGCGCTTGAAAGTTTATCAGTATAATGTTTTGAATGAATCGAATTTTTTTCTTCTCATTTAAAATATAGTTTTCGATGAAAGTAGATAATACATCGTATAAAGTTCGACAAAAAAATTTCAGTACAAAAATCTGTATTCATGGCAAAATAAAAGCTGCAGTAGGAAATTAGAACATGGCGTATAAGTCATATAATCTATGTTAAACAGACACTTCGATCTTATGAGATATCAAATCACTTCAGTGTTGTTTACCGGAGGTGGGCTGATTCGCCAAATCACTAGTTGCGAAAATCATAGTGACGGTATTCAGGTCCATCTTAAGAGTTTCGGTGCCCCAAGGCAGCGGATTTTTTAGTGCCCCAATACTTTTTTATATTTATCTGAAATGAATGTATCTGGAATAATATATTTTTTCATTCACAAAACCAACTAATAGTTCAAATATTCAACAAAAATATAATTACGATTAATCTCATTACGTTTCTAACCTAGCATTTCAACAGTAATTGAAAACAAGTCTCAAACAGCATACACATAAAATACATTTAAAATTCATGATACAATGACAAAAAAACTTCAAGGCAGTATAAGTTTACTCATGAAATTAAAACAAAAACAAAAAAGGCATCAACATAATAAAAAATATTAAAATTTATTCATTAATTAGAATAAAATAGTAAGAGGGCGAGATTGAAGAGTTAAGACATCAAGCATTTCGTCTTCCAGGATAGGGATGTCTGAATGTATATACTTCACCAGTAGAATTCCGCGAATAATTTTTAGGAAATTTTGAGGAAGAAAACACTATGTCACAAGAACATGTGATGACTGGTAAAGTTGAGTTATAATTAAAAGTTAATCAAATCTTGAAAATAAATTTTCAGTCTGGCTGGCTTTAACCCCTAAAACCCCCCTCCCGCTGCGCGACTGCGGCAAACATCAGCGTCGAGTGACCCAAGAGGTTGTCGAAAATGTATAATAAAATGTTTTGAATCGAATGTATTTCAGGTTTTCCTACAAAATTGAAATATTTTTGTGTTGTATTAATTTTTTTCAATATTCAGCATCAAAAATTCAGCACCTTGGGACTGGCGTAATGCCCCCCCGAGGCCGATACCCCAAGGCACGTGGCTCGTATGCCTTGCCGTTAAGATGGCCCTGACGGTATTATTTTTATAAAGAATAAAAAATGAAGAATTACTGAAATTGATCATTCCATAGAGGGTAATTTTTTTAAATACCTTGAGGGTTGGAGATTTGAAATTTTGCACACGTATAGTCTGTAGTGAACTATCTTCACGAAATAAAGTCATCACAATAGTATTTCCGGTTACACCGGAAGTCACTATTAATTTTCTCATTTCAAATTAAACCATATGCATGTTTTGCTACATGTTTAACCCAGGTTCTGTTTACTTGGTTGGTACGGTTATGTAGATATAGGTAATGAATTTTATGAAAAACTGACTGCTCGTGAGGGTGTACTAGAATAATCATAACTTTCGAATGACTTATGACAAGAAAATAAAAAACTAATTTTATATGGAACCACCCTATTTTCTCTACAGGGGTCGATAGTGCTTGAATTTATAAGAAATTTTGTAGAATAACACATTTGTCTATCATCAAGCTTGAGTAAAAAACCTTTTACATAAACTTATAGGTTTATTCAACTTATTTTTACCAGTAGGTTAGTTGCTATGGTGACACAAATTCGATTATTTCTATTGAGCTTGACGTTATTGACGTTCATCCTTTCGAGTTTGAATCGATAAATTTTCATAATTTTATGAGAAATAGCAATTTGGCGTAAACTATTTTTGTGTACATTTTCTATTTAACTTCCGAGTCTGGACTATTTTCAAGCCCACTCTTGTGTTTCACCCTCAATTACCTAAAGTTGAATTGCCAATTTTGATATTGAACATAAATTGCCATTAATAGAAAAAAATTGTCAAAACATTAATTAAATCAAATAAATAATATGACTGAACAGTTGGGAGCAAATAACATTTTATTCAAGCTTATCTGGAAAATAATGTTGGCATTGGAGAAAACAGCAACACATGTCTATGTAAGAGAAGTTTTTCGAATATCACGAATATGTTTCAGCCCTAATAGTCTAGTCAACAAGTTCTTTTTTGTTTGAATTATTTCAGCTGTTCTGGAAAAATATGAGCAAGGTGCAATTTGATTCGAAATAGTATGTAGATGTGTTTTGAAAAAAATTTGTTGTTGCGCTCGAGAAAATCGTGAAATTTATAAACAATTTACTGAAAAAAAAAGAAGGGTTTGGTTTTTCGCAAATATCTCAAAAACTTATTAAGATTTTTGACATCTAAAAAATGATACGAAAAGGGGAGGAAATTTCCTGACAGAAATTATAAACTCCCGGAACTGTACGATAAATATTTATACTTTTTTCAGAGGGATAAAAATACAGTCGAAAACGGGTAATCTAGCTTGCACAAGTCAAGCCCATTTAGGACACTTCGGCAATAAACATTATTTAACCATATAAAATATCAAAACTAAAAAATGAAAAAATTCATGAACTTACTGAACAAGTCAATGAACAATAATTTGGCGACAAAAATTTTTATTGTGATTTTTCAATTAGTATTTACGCAATAGTTTTTGAAGGCCTCAGAATAGATCCTTGTCGAAAAAAATTGAAAATTTTAATTTTTCAGTTTTTTATCAACGATTTACGAAGGTGTAAAAAAAATTATAAAATTTTTAAATTTTATATTGATCCGTTTCTTTATTATCGGAAGCAGCATGGATAAGGTTTTTTAAATTTTAATTTCCTATTGTTTACACAATTGTCATGAACAAATGTGTTGTTTATAAGAGAATTGAAAAAGTAAAATTTATAATTAGTTAAAGTTTTTAATTTTGCAACTACGTAAATTGTTGATAAAAACTGAAAAATAAAATTTTCAAATTTTTTTGAAAGAGATCTATTCTGGGGCTTTTCAAAACTAGTTCCAAAATAGGAAAATAATCTCTGATTTTAGTTTAATTGTTATCATACTGGCAATATTCATGTTCAAGCAGCAAAAAAAATTTAATCAACTTTTGCATAACTAATAGAATAAACGCAATAAAAATTTTCTGCCGTCGAATTATTGTTCATTCAAGTAAGTGTTTGACTTCTTTATTTTAATATTCAATATGGCTATATAATGTTTATTGTTAAAGTGCCCTTAATGGGAGTGACTTGCGCAAGCCATATTACCCATCTCAGAAAATTATAAATATTGATCCTACAGGTCTGAGAGTTAAAACTTTATTTTTTTTATAGGAAAATTTCCCCTCTTTTTGAATCTTTTTTTAGATATCAAAAATATCAACTAGCTTTTGAGTTTTTTGCAAAAAACCATATCCTTCTTTTTTCCTTCCAGAAAATTGTTTATAACTTTTACAATTTACGCTAGCGGAACTTGATTTTTTTCAAAAAACATCTACATGCTATTCCAAATTGAATGACATATTGCTCAAATTTTTCCGAAACTGTTGAAAAAAGTTAAACAAAACAGTACTTGTTGACTAGACTATACACTTTCACTGACTATTTCACTTAGTTATCATTCTGTATAATTCGTACGTTTCGTTGCTTTATAGATCTTGGCGGTTTTTCCTGAATTCGCAGTTCTGAAGTGGGAGAATGGGGCTGATAACTAAACAAGCAGATGAAACTCTGTTCGACTGACGGCTTTCTGAAATGAGAATTCGAGTAAATGCAGATTGATGAAATGAATCAAACTTCGTACATATGACTGAGAACTGCGAAATGGTTAATAAATAAACAATATAAAACTTTTAATGATACTCGTATAGAACAAAGTTTAGGCTTATGATTCAATGTTTACAACGATTTCTGTTTCTCTTCTATTTCATTAATCTCTCTAATGATGATTACATAGACAGATAAATCATTAGTGTGCCAAAGTTTATTTGTTCAGGAATAATTGAGTAAACGCTGAATAAATTTATTATACCTGCCTATATCTATAATATCTTATAATATCACATTGAACCAAATATATCTCTTTATGAAAAGTATTCTCTGAAATAATTTTTACGGATATCCACTAAATCATCCTCAGAATACCTGAAAATCAAACAGAATATCCCAAAAATTTGAGAATTTTCTTTTCAAAACAATGATGCCTGAAATGGACAGAACTTTAAATTTAAATTGAATTTGCATTTACTTGGTGAAAGTTCATATTCATAACTTCATAAAGAAATAAAAAAAACTAACTTTTCACAGGTTGGAAAAAAAATCTATTGAATAAACGTGTTTCTTTATAACATTGACTTAATCTAGTACGAAACGCGTTTACTCAATAGATTTTTATTCCAACCTGTGAAAAGTTAGTTTTTTTTATTTTTTTATTTCTTTATTAACTTTAAATTTGTTGCAATTTGAAACATTACTTATCAGATCATGAAAAATATACAAGTTAACCACGGTCAATTTAATATACTACTTAAAGTGAACAAGGAAAATTCTTCAATAATTCAAAACATTATCAAACAACAAGCTGGTTTCATGTGACGCGATTGCGAATTGTCATTAACAATCGAACGATGAATTATAGGAAACGTCAAGCCACTCCGACTCAAAATCTGCAAACAGCTGTTTCGATCTTATTAGATACTCAATAGTGTAGTTTATTTGACTCGGAGTGAATTAACAAGTTTCTGATTGTTCTCCAATACAAATCACGGTCGAAACTACTATATGGATAACAACCCAGAGCGCCCTCCACCAAGGATATTGGAGACCAACAATTCACCGCTTGGATCGAAAATGCAGAATCCCGTCGCGATAATACAGACTTCCCGACATGAAATGTCTACTCTGTAACTATGGCGTATGTGATTCTAAGCGTTCTTGAGTATATCAGAGCTTTGCGCATCTACAGCAACTCCAAATTCAGTTAAAAGGCTGAAATCTTGCGTCCGGGATAGTGTCTCAAACTTGAGATGGGACCTTCATATCAGGTAACGCGCGGATGTTGCTTGGTACCTAATTGGGTTTTTGTGAAAAAAAATTTTAGGTATCCATACACGACGCGAAAATCTATTTAAAACTGATAAAGTTTTACAAATCGCAGGACGACAAACGCGCCACGATGAATGACGTCATAATTTTAAAGGAATTACTCGATAGTACAGTGTCAACGTATGCTATACGTGCTATGTGAAAATTGACTGAAAATATCCGAAATTAATTCAAAAAATTATTTATAATAGCTACTTTCACTAAGTCATGTGTGATAAACGATTCATGAAGGTTAATTTCTATCTATAATGTACCTGATATATAACATCTTGTGGAACATTTAAAAACAATTTTTGGGGAGTTTTTTTTTGTAGTAGGTATTCGTACATAATGGTACGAACCGAGCACAATAACTTTTAAGGTGTGACATTTTAGAAATATTTATTAATATATTGACGATTTAAAAAAGATTTAATCGATTAAAAGCCAGAGCACTGTAGTAGCTGTGTACTATGATAAATAGAAATTATCATTGTGACGTCGCACGCGGTTTTGTTTGTTCGGGAACTGTTGGCGAGTTTTCGGTTCTAGACACAAAAGGTACCTAATTTTAATATTATATAACTTATTAATTGGAGCGAAAACAAAAAGACTGAAAATAGTTCTGTTAAAAAACGTATAAGTATATGGTCTTTTCATTTGTCACAAATTGTTATTTTCAATAACCCAATTTTAGAAAAGTTTGGACAAAAAGAGAGAATGGTTGAACAATATATTTATATACAGATATATATATATATATATATATATATATATATATATATATATATATATATATATATATATATATAATCTCTTGAAAATTATTAAAAATAACATGCTTGTTGAATCTTAAAAAACTCGATTTTATTAAAAAGTTGACGTTTCGCCACGACATTCGTGGCTTTATCAAAACTTTTTTTTTGTAGAAAAATATATATATATATATATATATATATATATATATATATATATATATATATATATATATATATATATGTATATATTTCCATATATATATATTTATATTTATATATATATATATATATATATATATATATATATATATATATATATATATATATATATATATATATATATATATATATATATATATATATATATATATATTTCCATATATATATATATATATATATATATATATATATATATATATATATATATATATATATATATATATATATATACAGGGTGGCCCACCCCATTCGCCTCGGTATTTCTATGAGAAATGAAAAGAGTGGGGAAAAAATTTAGAACAGTCATATGTGGGTCCATAAGGAGCATATTCCAAAATTATTTTGAAATATACAGGGTGACCCAAAAAAAGTTATATTTCTTCTTATGAAACACCCTATTTTTTCAAATATTTTTAGATACTATAGACCAAATAAAGGTAAGTTACTGTTATATTTCCTATACCTAAAACTGTCCGTTTCTGAGTAATTTTGAGAAATTAAAAAATACAGTCCATAATTAAACAATTGCATACACCCTGTAACATGTAACGAGCTGCTCGTAACTGAATTCGCTGCTTAGCTGAAAGGTTAAAGTTAACTTCCACATGAAAGTTTTATTTCAACATTTTACGGAGTGGTGAAAAAAATTGCATCAAAGTTTGGGCACATTTTTTATGGAATAACTTCTTAAAGTTAAATGAAACATCCTGTATACGATGACATATTTTGACGCAGAATTAGATTCCCTTTAAAACTATAACATGGTTCCCTATACCTATCTCTTATGATTTTTATGCAAAAGACGTTTTTATATTTTACTTATGAGTAATTTCTCTATCTTAAAAATGGTACATCCTGTAGTGTAATGAAGAACTAAAAACATTTTTGAACTCATTTCATTGAAAAATTAGCAATTATTTTTTTTTCGTAATCCCATACTGTTATTTTGATTTAACGGTATTCAGATGACAATTGAAAAGTCAGTGTTAAAGGCCGCCGGCCGTTATAATTTCATAACGGCCGGCGGCCGTTAAGAAATCACTTGTTCAAATATTTATTTCAAAACATCATTCTGCTTACAATAACAACATTGAAATCTTGGTCCACAACGAGTCGGGAGAATAAACCTCTGATTTTCATTTCGCATAGGCTAATAATACATCTTCATTAACCACCTTTACATTCTTGCTTTCACGCCACATTTCAAAATTTTCATATTCTTTTTGATCTAAACTACACTCGCTGCACTGCACATGATTCTCCCAATATTTCTAAAGGAATTTGATTTTGTTCCTCAATTTCATCAATTTCATCCATGGTCGTCGTTAAAGCGAACTTGAGAAAACAAAAAACTGACGTTGTTTATAAAACTGTCAAACTGTTCCATGACAACAGAGTGCACGACGTTGGGATTTTTCTTTAGAATGGCGAGGTACGGGGTTTTTTCTTTCTTCGGAAACAAAATATAATCTTACAACGGGATTACGAAAAATTTTTAACGACACACGGCCGATACGCAAATAACGGATTCGGTCAGTTATAATCCTCGGCTGCGCCTCGGATTACCATATCCAACCTCATCCGTTATTTGCTACATATCGGCCTTGTTACGTTAATAACTATAACAAATGCTCAAAAAGGTGCCTATTATTCTCGATGCATAAGCGAACTCTTTCTTGAAATTAGTGCTGAACCCTTAATAAGTAACATGCATGTTTTTCGGTATGGCACGAAACGCTCTTCTTATTCGAAATTTGAGTTTATACTTGTGCCTGCATTTTGCTTGAGATACACCGTATTCGCGAAAATTTAATATCGTGCTTTTAGCGAATCTGCGTGTTCCTTAATAAACAGATATTAAAAATACTTTACAATTACAATACAGGATGTTCCATTTTGAGATAAAGAAATTACTCATAAGTAGAATATAAAAACGTCTTTTGCGTAGGAATCATATGAGATAGGTATAGAGAACCCTGATATAGTTTTAAAGGGAATCTAATTCTGGGTCAAAATATGACATTAAATACAGGATGTTCCATTTAACCTTATGAAGTGATTCAATAAAATATGTGCCCAAACTTTGATGCAATTTTTTTTACCACTTTGTACAATATTGAAATAAAACTTTTATGTGGTAGTTAACTTTAACTTTTCAGATAAGCAGTAAATTCAGTTGCGAGAAGCTCGTTTCATGTTACAGGGTGTAAACAAATTTTTAATTATGATCTGTATTTTTTAATTTCTTGAAATTTCTCAGAAACTGTCGGTTTTGGGTACAGGAAATATAACAGTAACTTACCTTTATTTGGTCTATAGTATCTAAAAATATAAAAAAATATAAGGTGTTCCAGAAGAAAAAATATAACTTTGATATGTAACTTCCTTTTGGGTCACCCTGTATATTTCAAAATAATTTTAAAATATGCTCCTCATGGATCACACAAATTTTTTTGCCCCACTCTTTTAATTTCTCATAGAAACACCGAGGCGAATGTGGTGGGCCACCCTATATATATATATATATATATACATGAATATTCATATATATATATATATATACATATATACATATACATATATATATATATATATATATATATATATATATATATATATATATATATATATATATATATATATATATATATATATATATATATATATATATATATATATATATATAAATATATATAGATAGGTATATATTTATATATATAGCCGGTAAATTTTGGCATTTTCAACCATCGTAGAAATGGAATTCAGGTTATTTCAGTAAAAATTTTCACATTTTCAAATTTCTATGGTTTGAATTAATATTTTTCACCGTCGCAATTTTTATGTTGAAATTTTAAGCGTTTTTGAGTATTATCGAGCATTGTGCATTGCTACAACCCCTCCAAATTCAGTTAGAAAGCTGAAGATTTGTCAAAAAAAAAGAAGTCAATTCAGTTTGAAAACTGTTCTACCACTTTCAAGGTTTTTGCAGGTTTTCAAAGCTCTGTGCATGTTTTTATCCTCTTTAAAATGACTTAAGAACTGGTATGTAAAAAAGAACAAGATTGAGGAAAAGCCATAGTAATTTCACTCTATCAAAATATTTGAAAAAGTCACTGAGTTCGTGGCAATATACGTATCAATAAAATCATTTTTGAATCATCAATAGTCTGTTATTAATAATACAAGATATATATATATATATATATATATACATATATATACATATATATATATATATACATATATATTTATATATATATATATATATATATATATATATATATATATATAAATATATATATATATACATATATGTACATATATATATATATATATATATATATATATTATATATATATATATATATATATATATATATATATATATATATATATATTATATATATATATATATATATATATATATATATATATATATATATATATATATATATATATATATATATATATAATATATATATATATATATATATATATATATGTATATATATATATATATATATATACATATATATATATATATATATATATATATATATATATATATATATATATATATATATATATAAACGAAAACCTATATACACATGAATTGTATTAAAAGTTTCGAGTCATGTAGTATACATTTATGCAACTTGGACTAAAGTCTAGTCATTTCCAATCCTATAGCGATAGATCAGCTCATATGTAAATTTTGTGACCGAAATGGTCTACAGGATGGATACACAATGATCTGTTACTTCAGAGAAGTTAGTTTATTGGCCAGCAACCAATATAAAATTTCTATACGCTCTAATACATCTATTGTATGTTACCCGTCGATGGTTTTCACGACTATTAGATTTTCTAGAAAAGAACTTAATTTTGAATTCGAAAACGTTATTGGCCATAAAATCGAATCGAGATCCAGAGCAGCTACGCTACGAGTACCGTATAAAATTGTGGATCTCGTTAATAAAAGGGTGTTATTTTATTTTTTGTTCTTTTCCACTCGTCGTATGTCTGCTGTAGTGTACAATGGATAGATACGGAACAGTATGGTGTGAATATTCTCTTTATTGACTGGCTGTAGAGGTATAAACAAATTTCCAGAATAAAATTCGATGCGCCTATAAGAATCGTGCGGAGGCGGTGCCCTGCGTCGCGTGACGCCGCCTTTCCAGCTCGCCGTAATATGCGGAAAAGGCGCCGGGGGCTCAATCTAACGTCGACTCTAACGGAGAACGCTCGCGCGCGATAATCACAATTCAGGTGAATTAGTGAAGAAATAACACGAATGCATACGTTCAGTGGCAGAAGAATGGAGGACGAGCAGCATCTTGCTGAGGAATACGTGCAGGATTTCGTCCTCGATCACCTAGAAGACGTAACGGTTAAACGCGAAGATCGCAGACATGTAGTGGATACTGAAAGTTGGATACAAGAAGATTCAGAAGATAGGAGGTACTCCTCATTATCTCCGCCACCGGAAACGATGTATAGCCAGCAAGCGGTTCTTATCAATATGCCCATTATAAACGATCCAGGGACTCCCCCTGAAACTCCCCCAAGTCAATCGCTCGGACCTTGCAGGGCACCAGCTTTCATGGAAGACTGGATGTGGACTATGCGAGATCCCCAACCACTGGATTTACGTCCAATGCACTGTGTAGGAGGTGAACCGGATTGGGAAAGACGAGAATATATACCATCGGGAATAGAAAACAGTCATCACAGTCTTCACCACCAAAGACCACAATCAGTATGTAGTGAGGTCAGTGCAATTTCTCCTAGACTTAGTAATAGTCACGGAAGTGGTTACTCCACCTGCGGAGAAGAAGCTGGACTGAACGACCAAATGCTCATGACATTATCTGTAAGAGAACTGAATAAGAAGCTTCATGGCTGTCCTAGGGATGAAATAGTTAGACTTAAACAAAAACGTAGAACACTTAAAAATCGAGGTTATGCTCAAAACTGTCGACATAAAAGACTCGAACAACGCCAACACCTTGAACAAGCAAACAGAGAACTTCAAGTTGAACTACACAAAACTAAATCAGAACTAGCAAGGGTGATCCAAGAGAGGGATCTGCTGAAGCAGAGAATACATTTAGGCAGGGCACAAATGACCAGCTTGAACTCCGATGGTCAAAGTTCTCCCGAGTTCTACCTATGACATCATTTTCCGGGTCGAAGATTATAATACTATTCGGCCCCTCGGTTGGATCACCACTGAGCAACCGTGATTTATAAAATTTTGTGGACTTGTATAAAAAAAAACGCTTGTGTGGTGTACCTTCTGGTTACAGCATTTTTAATACATCTATATAGATGAGACTGTTGAATTTTTGTTATATTAATTTTTTCATAATTTCTGTTATTGAAATCACTTGAAGTGAAATCTGCATATCCCTTTTCATTGTTTTTTCCAATTCGTAATTTTATATGTCTATTTTTCTAAAAAAAAAATCAGGCTACTGTGTTTACCCTGATATGGTTGTGTTTAATATGAAAATACTATATGAAATATGTTACTTCTGTAAATGAAAAATATATAGTATTAATAAAATATGGTTTAGAACAGTGATACATAGTTATAATTTTCCGTAATTAGAGTTAGGTATCAATTAGAGCATATTCATATGTTTATACACATAAAAAGTAATTTCAAGATAAAGTTATTGCAGAATAATCTTAGTGTGAGCGAAAATTTGTAGGGTTATCGTTTATCAATGAATTAAAGTTCAATTATATGCAATAAAGTTGCTTGCTCTGATTAATTAGGATACTTTTTTGGCAAGAGGGTAAGTTCATTCATATTCATTAATTCAGTTGGAAGCAACATTCCAAGAAATCAGATTTGATTCAGGAACAAATAATGAGGGAATCCAGAATATTTCCTGATTAATTAATTGGAATATAATATCAATAATATATTTATTTCAAGTATTGATTTTTATTCTCAATGAATTTATGATTCATGTATATCAGTTGAGATTTTGCAATACCTATATAAAATCACTACTATAATTCCAAAGCTGGAGGAATGTTCAGTTCATTGATAATTTTCGTGAAAATTTCAATATATTTTACTCAAGTTGAAAATTTAATTTTCATAGCTAAAAACGCTAAGAGTTACTGATAATTTTCAATTTCAATTATTGAGAACTATACAATTATTCTAGTCGGAGAATATTGGCATAATTATTTTCTCTTCATTGTAGCCAAATATTTTTGAAAATTGAGTATAGATTCATTTTCATAGGCAATGGAGAGTAATTTTATTAAGAGTTATTTTCATAACTGAAGAACGCTTATATAATATATGATATACAGAACTTATGCATAATGAAATGAATTTAATTTCTAATTTGATTATTGAAAACTATACAATTATTCTCATTGGAGAATATTGGGATTATTATTATTTTTTTTACTTTAAGCCAAATATTGGAAATAAAGTATAGTTTCATTTTTCAGAAATAATCGAATTGGGCATGATTCATTTAAGTGTTCTTTTCATAGCTAAATAACTCTCACATAATATATGATATACTGAAGTAAGCATAATAAATAAATTCAGTTCCTTATAATTTTCTAACTTGACTATTGACAATTATGCAATTAGTCCCATCGGAGATAAATGGCCTAGTTATCTTTTCTTTATTTGGGCCTAATACTATTGGAAATACAGATTAATTTTTCATAAATATTGTAGATTAATCAACATCACGATATGTTATTTTCATTGCTATAGTACGCTTATATAATATATAGATCAAATGCATACTAAAATGAATTTAAAACAATTTTCTAATTTAAGTATTGGGAAAACTATAAAATTATCTCCTTTGGAGAATATGGGCATAATTATTTTTTCGTTATTTTAGCCAAATATTATTGAAAACAGAAATCGAATTTACGATAATTTATTGAAAGTGTTGATCTTTGGACTAAAAATCTTTATTCTCCTTCAGATGATTTGTTTATATTTTGAATCACTATTTCACTTTTTACAAATATTTCTCAACCCTACTCAAATAATATCTATATAATTAATGTTGTACCTATATGAGTAATTTCCTTTTAGAATAAATCCAAGAATACTGATTATAATTCAACTTTTGAGTGTGAATTAATGAATTCAATTCGTATTCTCAACTTCAATGACATCATAAGAAATTACTACATGAATTATTCCATTTAATGGAAATTAGGCAGCTTTTGCGTTTTGTTACAGAATAAGAGTGAATGTGATGTCATTCTAAGTGTGATATAATATATTAGTTGAATTGTGTTTCATAAACATAGAACAGCACGTTCAATTATTATTTAAGAGCAATAAATTCACCAACTACACTTTGCTTTGGTTTTCCATCAAGAAAGCCGCATTTTGTGATAAACGAAATTTCGAGAATGATGGTAAGTAAATCATGTGCAATAAGATGAGTTCTGTTTTCAGTAATGATGTAATCATGACTTCATGTTACCTATCAGCAGCAATATTTGCAGAATATTGATTTGCACTAGAACCAAAATTTGTTTTATTTCACTAAAATTTGATAAACCACACAGATCCATCTTCATTATTTTAATGATTATTTTTTTCGTATGATTTTCAACCAATCAGAACGATCAATTTAGTTAAGTTACCTTGTATAATTTCGATTATATAACTCATGTATGAATAAGCCAATAGAATCCGTGAATTTCGCATTACTGCGTATTGATAAGTGAATTTACCCTTGACGACGTGATATAATCGTTTTGGCGTTTCGCCTCGTGTCAAAATGTGAATGTTTTCATATTGACGATATTTTGACGTTTGTCAAAAAAAATTAATATTTTTTATTCGTTATATAAGCGTAACGAATACCACTCGAGCAATCGAAAATAATCGTTATACTGACCTCGACGTATTTTCTTAAAACATCACTGGAACTGCGCTCTCGTGATGTTTCGCAAAATACGTCTCGTGACTCGAAAGTATAATCGATTATTTTCTATGCTCTTGGGATATTATAACTGATAATACCTGATTATACATAGAGTGATGAAAATGTTGACACCTTGTTTGGTCTTTTCCATGTTAGTCGAAATATTAGGCAATCCCATAAATTTACGTTGAGAATGATAATTTATTACTGATCTGATTCTTACAGAAAAATCGACACAATATCAGTGCCAATTTTAAATGTATGTAAATGTGGAATGAGGGGTCTATTGATACTATTGCGCTATAGTGTGTGTGAGGGTTCAAACCCATAGAACTGTCGTTTAGAACTAGCGTGAGCTATGTATTCAAGAAAAATATCCAAATAGGAACTTCACTATAGATAAAAATTCTGCTTTGATGCGAATATTTATTATAGTTAAGTAGCAATAAAAGATTGAAATAAATATTTCTTGAATCTGGATAAGTGTTTGATTCCTTCAATAGTCTCATTTTCGATTGGAAAATGCTCTTTAGTATAAATTTTTAAATTTTTAATATGATGCGATCTTCGACATCTTCACAAAAATATGATATAAATTTTTAAATATATTTAGCCAACTACAAAAAAATAAGTGTCACATTGGCCGGTCATTGAAAAAGATCACAAATAAACTTTTTTGCTTTTTCTCTTGGACAAGAATAAATTGTACATTTTCTCAAGAAAGTTCTAATTTTTGAACTTCCAATCTTCTAATATTGGTTTTATTTCCTTCTTTTTAATTAGACTATTAAGTGTGTACTTTAATTTTTGATAAGGTGGCTTTGTTCAGTATTAATTTGTACAATATTCTTATATTCTGATAATTTTTATCAGACCTATTGAGTTGAGCTATCAAAATTCAGCGAATAATGAAATAGTACAGAGATTTGTTTGTTATCGGTTTGGCTTTTTCCATGCCAAATATTGTTGTACGATTTGTTCGTCATTTCAATTCGAAAAACTAATAGTAATCTTTTGTTTCAATTTAATGAATTACTAAAATAATATTAATTATAAATCATTATAAATAATTTTTTCGTTATGAATACTTTCTAGAAGTTATGGTTAGGTACATGTTACAAACCTACAATTAATCAGGCTCTGATGATATATCATAACATTTTTTATTTCAAAGAGTGATTGGAACACTTGAACAACAAAAACTCTTATTCAAACTTTCGCTATGGCTGTCGTGAATTCAGATTAATTCACTTACTTCTACTATGAATTCTGTGACGATAACAAACTCACAAATATTTTGTAGATAACTATTTATTACTCAATCAGTTCTAAATTCGATGAAGCCAAAAATAGTTCTTAATTAGCAGAAAAAGATACAAAACATTTTCATTTCAAAAGTTTGTAAAAATATTTAAACCATTAACTATTTAAGACTTAGTGAGAATTATTCGAAAAAAGTTGTTGTAGGTTTTTTCAACATATCAAATTGTTTTTAACTTTCACATTGTTCATAATAACGTCAATTGACATAAGGCTAGCTGGAACACTTTTCAAATTATTAATCAAATGAAGTGAAAGACTTGATTTCACCAAAATTAGTTTATTCACTCGACATATACTTCGGGCTATTAAACCATTTTTAGTTTGTCATCAGCTCAAAAACATATGTCGAGTAAATAAACTAATCTTAGAGGAATCAAGCCAAATGTTTTACTTTATTTGAAT